>JAWHQI010000377.1:1800000-2239461 GCA_033032865.1 Dactylorhiza incarnata
TATTATGCAATCTCTTGAATTGGCCGTAAAAGTTGCCGAGCTTCAAAGCCAAGTATATCTTTTGGAAGCGGCACAAAAACGCCAAAATTGCTGTTATTATTGTAACGTGCCTCATCAAAGTGAGGAATGTTATTTACATTCATATGCTCAAAATAATTATTATGAAAATAATTATCCTCAATATTATGCAAATAATTTTGATAATAATTACGATCATAATTTTTCATCTTTTAATGAAAATTATTTTTCAAACTTTGATGAAAATAATTTTTCCAATTTTAATGAGAACAAAATTTTGGCATTTAATAATTATTCTTCTAGCTCCGAAGTTGATTATTCTTGGTGGCAAGCTCACCAGGATATTTCTCGGAGCGACGAAGATAAATCTTTAGACATAAATTTTTGTTTTTCTTCTTATACACCGCAGTTTTCGTTCTCTAATTTGGGGGAAATTCTGCAGAATCAAATAGATATTTCCCCCAAAAATTTAGAGGAAAATAATTTTTCTAATTTTCACGAGAATAAATTTTTGGCCTCTAATAATTTGTGTTCTAGCCCCGAAGTAGATTATTCTTGGTGGCAAGGTCACCCGGATAGCTCTCGGAGCGATGAAAATAAATCTTTCGATTTGAATTCTTGTTCATCTTCTTTTACGCCGCAATTTTTGAACTCTAATTTTGGGGAATTTCCGCTTTTTCAATTTGATACTCCACCCCACAATTTAGATGAGAATTTTCTTTCTTCTAGTGTTTTTTCCTCGTCTTTGGAAAATTTAGTTATGGAGGAACATGATTGCACATGTACTCCCATAGTTTCTTTTCCCAAATATGAAGAAAAATTCTCTTACCAAGAAATTCTTAATGTTTTGGGCACCCCGGATGAAATAGAAGAAGAACAAGTTTCTTCCCCTACTTCACCCAGATCTTCTTTTCTTTATCATGAATTTTTGCAAATCTCTTCTATTTTAATTCAACCGAAAATTTATGAAAATTTTGTGTCCAAAAATTTGATCCCGCTTGGTAATACACTAGATTTCTCTAATGAAAATTTTATTTTAGAAAATGTACAACCGGAGCTTAATTTTATATTTTCGCGAGCGCCTCCTCCTTGCGAAAAATTATCTGAATCATTTATTTGTGATTCTTTATACACTAACAATTTTCAGGTTAAAGATGAGCCATTGCTACCCCAAATAATCGACGATCCATATGCTGCACATCTGTATGAATTCAAATCACCTCAGGTATGTATAGGTGATTTGGATTTGCAAATTCAAAATCAAAGACAAATGAAGAATCACATGTTAAGCGAAGGAGTAGCCGTGTGACTGACGCCGACACATTCACCTACGCGTGAATTCGGGGAGTTTCCTGTCCACTTCTCTCTTTATTTTCCTTTTTCCTAACACTAACCGTCTAGCTTAAAGACGGGAAAAAGAAAGCGCTCTTGGGAGGCACCCCTTGCTTATCTTTAACTTTTTGTATTTTTTTTAAAGTTTATTTTTCGAGTGTTCTTCATAATTAGTTTTAAACATTGGGGACAATGTTTAATTTTAAGTATGGGGTGTAGCATTGCTTTCTTTGAATCTCTATTTATTTGAAAAAATAAAAAATATATATAAATATTTTTTATCTAATAAAAATAAAATTTCTTGGAAAGGACGCTTTGGGCTTGAATTCCCATCACAGCCTCTAGTACCTTGCGAGCCCTTCACCGGGTTGACCTTGGGAAGTCCAAGAAGAAAAAATTATATAAATATTTTTTTTTGCTGAATTTTTATACTTATTCATTTGCAAAATCCTTAGTAGATTTGCTTTTGTTTAGCGTAGTAGGGAATTTTTATACTTCATTAGATTTTGAATTTGGGAATAAAATTGTTGACTCATGCAGTGTTCCTAGTTAAACGCACGCGTTTGTAGAATTCTATGTCAAATTAACTATTCAGTATAAAATTAGATTTATGTTTTCCTAACTGCAAAAAAACAATTCTTGTTTTACTTTTACCTTGAATCCGGTAGAATCTGTGAATAAATTCAAGTGAGTATGTAGAAGCTTACTAGAGAAATATTACACATTTTTGAACGGAAGGGAATTCTTTCTCGACGGCTCGAACTTGCCTCTAGGGATTCTCGAAGCATTTACATAGGATTGTCATAGTTTTTAGAAGTGATTTAGGCCACCTTTTGATGGTTTGTGCCTGTTTGCCCACCTTTTTAAATTTTTCATTGCTTAAACACTTTGGGCCTTACCTTATTTCCTTTGCTACCTCCACCTTTCATTTTCACCAAAGCCAAAACATCTAGCCCATGATCACACTAAATATTTGAGATTTATTAAAATTCTGCAATGGGTTCAATTGTGAAAATAAGGAAATTACAACTTCTTATTCAGAGCTATTATGAAAAGAAAAAAAAAGGGATATAAAAAAATATATATGAAAAATTATTGGCCAACTGTGAAAAAAATATATATATAAAAAGTATTCATGGCCTCATTTTTGAAAAATATGAGAGTTTTGCTTCATAACAACTCTTATGCGAGGTTTAAATTTTTAATAATTTTGGGAAACTCTCACCTGAATAGCATTCTAGAATTTGCCGAACTTTCAATTTAAAAGTAAAAGCAATTTGTTAATTCGCATTACTGAAAATTATAAGCTAATCATTATGCTGAATAGATCTTTCAACTAGGATCTCTACACGTAGGCGTAAGACTTCGCGTTTTTATTCCTTGAGTTCAAATTTCTTTTCTAGTATTTAAATTTTTCTACTCCTATGAAAAGTTGTTTGCTCGGGACTAGCAAATGAGTAAGTATGGGGGTGTTTGATGAGTACTTTTTGTACTCATCTTTTAATTTAAGTTTAATATATTTTTAATATGAAATTATATAGATTTTATGCTTTTCTTATTAAAATTTTTATCTTTTCAATTTTATTAACTAAATTAAGCTTTTTTGTGCATTTCAGGTTTGTTTGGACGCATTGGACAAAAACTTCAAGTACACGCCCAAGGTCACGGGCGTGACCATGGGCGTGTAACCTGCGCAGTGTTCCAGACCTATTTCCGCCACCACAGGTGCGTTCCGTGAAGAATTCGCCAAGTACACGCCCCAGGTCACGGGCGTGACCAAGGGCGTGACCCAATGTCACGGCCGCGACTCACCCCAAGCATCCAGAATCAGCCTGCCACGTCAATTAAATTTACACGCCACAGGTCACGGGAGTGACCAGGGACATGACTCAATGTCATGGGCGTGACTCATCCAGCGCCACTCCCCGCTTTTTCCCGCCGAAGATTCCTGCCAGCAGCACGTTTTGAAGGTTACACGCCCTAGGTCACAGGCGTGACCTAGGGCGTGACATGCAAATTTCGTCAGCATTAAAGCAAGACTGCGCCCTTTCCGCTCCGAGATGATCGCGCGCCTTACACGCCCTTGATCACGGGCGTGACTGAGGGCGTATAGCCAGAATTTTCAGCTATAAAAGGCAGCTCCTCCAGATTATTTGTACACATTGTATTGGAGTCCAAGCCTCCATTTTTCTTGCTTTATTTCGGTATTTTCAAGTATTCTAGCTTTACTTTTCTTTGCACTTGTAATTTCTCTTTCAATAGTTGTAATCCCTTTTTCTTGAAGTAATAAAATTATTATTGTTTTATTCATCCATTCTTCCTTCTCTCTTTTCATTAGTTATAGTCTACTAGTTGAGTTCCTTTTCTTATTGCAACCAAATCAAAAGTACTTTTTGATATAACAATAGAGATCGTCTTGAGTAAGAGTAATCAACATGCCCAGATTTTTATATGACCTTGTTTTAATAACCTATACTACATTCGATATGGTACACTTGCCGTTGTCATTTGCAAGCATAGTTTTGCCTCATCAAGGAGTGTAGCCAATTCAGCCGACCAAGCCATAGATGCATGATCCCGAACAAGGAGAGCAAGGAAAAATCAGGTGTGATTCCTTCCCCATCACATTCAGAAATCATCTTAGAAAGTTTTCGAATCAGAATCGATCTCAATTGGGCCAAGATTTCATCTAATTTGGTGGAGAAACATCATCTGAATGTCCCCGTAATTCTTTTTGGTGGCGATAGTGGCAGGCCATCAGACCACCGCCAAGCGGTAGCCCCCACCATGAGGAAACTACTGGTATTGGTGGCGATGGGTGGTGATGGCTAGACGGTGGTGGAGGAGCCCCGAAATATCCTCCCAGGCGGGATCAACCTCCACAGCTGGCTCAAGGTTGAAGACAAAATCATAGTCGTTCATATCCTTAAGCAATGATTAGTCTGATACACACAACGGATCGACAGCGGATCCACTGTGGGGGATGGTCATTTCATCGTCTGTCGCTTTCCCCAACAACTGGATCTGCATCAAGATCTGTGCCCCTACAATTAATTTTAATCTAGAGCTATCAAAAACGAATTTGATATGTGCACACCACAGTAGAAATTTTAAAATTGAATTTTAGGCGTCTTAATGGCTTAACCAAGCCAAGGGATCGCCATGGAAGTTGTAGGGCTTGGTCAGGCCTTTTCAAATTGTGGTGGCACATTTTTCGAGGAGGTGTAATTTATAGAACACATTTTTAATATGGTTTAAATTAAAATATACTCAATTGTCACACTTGTGTAATAATGAAATGTTTATATCCAAAATATATGAATAATTTCCCAAGTTTTTATAGCAATCTATTCATTTCATGACTGATCTTGGGGTACAATTTGAAGCTTTTTGGACATTGTTTGATCACTCTATGATTTATGTGTTCAAAAGGTACGATTTTAATTATTTAATATGTCACACTTTCATATAAATGAAATAAATGAGTCTTAAACCCTTCAATAAATTCCTAAATTTTTATGGAACCCTAATAATATCATGACTGATCTTGACTTAAGTTTCCAAAAGTTTTGGACATCATTTGACCACATTATGAAATTATGTATTTTAAAGATATTATTTAATATCTCACACTTTCATATAAATGAAATAAATAATTCGTAAACCCTTGAATAAATTCCCAAATTTTTTTAGCACCCTAATAATGTCATGACTAACCTTGGTTTAAGTTTTTAGAATTGCAGGACTTCATTTGGTTACTTTATGAAATTGGGCTACCTAATAATGCTTGAATTAACCACCTTATGAAATTGTGTGTATTTGAAAGTATAGCTTGGTTAACTACTTATCGCACTCAAATATTGATGAAGCATCTTGGCCTTAGATACTTATTATAAATGCTCAATATTCATTCTTTCTCTTACATATTTCCATGCTTAAATCTTGATTTATGGTTTGAGAATACTCTGTTAAGAGTATCTATGCTATTATTTGTATATCTGAATAAACTGTGCATCGTTGATAGATCTTTTTGATATAGCTTCAATTTTGTGAAAAGAGACTAGATTTAACCTTAGCATATATTCATGTGGCCCATATTTTAAGTCATCTAATTGGTGTATAAGATAGAGGTTAGGGGTGGGCTAGTATCCCCCGCAAGGATGGTGGTGTATAACGGTATGCAATGCGACCACCAACTTCACTCTTACCTGGCCAATTGACCACTTAAATTTAATATCACAATATATGTCTAACAAGATATCTAGGGTTCTTTCCGTGTTACTTTCATACAATCCATCAAATCAATTATAGGTCAAGGGGTCGTAGAGACTAATCATAAGTCTGGTGTAGGAAACGATAATGTTGTAATGTCTATTACTATAAAACCGCGGCGGGTCTTACCACTCTACCGAACAGAACACACTGTCAGAGGGACTCGAGTGTTAGATCCTTTAGGCACTTGGGGCAATTTTTCTGGTTGATATAATCCCAGTGGGTAAATCCCTAGAGTTTTTATCTGCTCTATTTTGTTGGAAAGACCTTGGATAGTAGTTTAATCATGAACTCATATTGTACATTAAGGCCTAGGATGGTTGTGTGTCACCTACCTAGAAGTGGAGATGTCTGATCCATTTTTATCATCTGCCACGGTGATAAGGCCCGTATGGTTAGCTACCAACTTATCAAGTGGACAGGGTAGGCCTAAGATATGTAAATCTAGTAGTTTATCATAACATCTTACTTTAGCATACCTTACATCTTTTAAACCTTATTCTACAAGTTTGTATGGGCACTCATGTAAGATAAGTCTGTGTTATGGTAATTTCGAGACCCTTAACATATAAGTTTGTATGAGCATTCATATAAGTTAAGTTATTGATGTACCATAACTATTTCATACTCGTACTATATATTTTATCAAATTACCTGTTAAATTTATTACTTATGTCAAAATAAGAAACTAAAGTTATAAGTTTGTATGGGCATTCATATAAGCTGGGTCATTTATGCTTACCCTACTACCTGATTCATAACACAAACCTCTCTTCTCCCATCACTCGGTTCACTCATATTACCGTTCATGCTCTTTTACCCCTTATCCCCACCCAGTTCCCTAAGATGCGACTGGAGAAAGGAAGTGAATCCAATAAGTCCATTTAACTAACTGTTTATGATAACCTACTCTAGGAACCCCCACTGCAGCAGCTTTTGCAGTACAAGCCCTTACAATAGATCCTTGAGATAGAGATGGAGATGGCATTGCCCGATGTCATGGACCCATCCCAAGCCCAGCAGTAGAGGAAGTACCAACAGAGTGAGTTTGTTCCTCTATTCAATATATCTCAGCATGATCTGGATTAGAAATGTTATTGTTTATTCTGGCATATAGTAGGCCTAATTTTGAGTTAAGGGCCTGTGTTAGCTCTTGTAATCCGGGCATGTCTTAGCGCTAGTCTTCCATTGTATTACAAACCTTGATATATATATATATATATATATATATATATATATATATATATACAAATAATGTGATTTCTACATCATCCATGTTTTTCCTTCTGTTATAGATTTGAATTATTGTAATGTAATGAAAACTCGCCTTACAAAATAAGTGTCATACAATGTCATACGATGTTGCTGGACTGAAACTTGGAGAACACTTGATGAAGATCATTTTATTCTCTGGTTCTTGTTCCTTCTTTACGCAGCCTTCTTACTGTTCAATTGATTCGTGCGTACATTCCTTGCATTTCTTACTACTACAAATTACGGCAGACACCTAACTTTTTTGTATCACTGAGGAGCCATCTAACGGTCTCTTATGATGTCCTTTAAAATATCTTGATCTGTCTCCTATAATGTGCGTACATTCCTTGCGATTTGAAATATCTTGATCTGTCTCGATGACATTTGCAATGTCTCGACGATATAACTTGTCGTTATGCCGATCCATCTTGGACATGGACAAATCTTCATGTCTTCTTAACTCTTCTTTAGAGAAGGATATCTCGATGATACAAGATATCACAGTTGCACTTGCACTCACGATGATAGGAAATCATCTTAACGATGCCGTCATAAACTTATTGTCGACTTATGGTCTTCTCGATGATGTCGTTGAAACCATTCTATCTTATCATCAATATCGTTTAACCCATACTGTCTTATCGACGATATTGTCTTGATCATTTTGACGATAGGCGATTCTTCTTCTATAAGCTGTCTACACGAGTTCTCCCTTAGCCTTCTCGGCGACTAAGCTTCTTTACAATGATGTCGTCGACATTCCCAAGCATTTTAACTTAGGTCTTCAGAGAGTTTCCTTTCTCATCTCGACGACAAGATCTCTTTTCGACGATTTCATCGACATTGCCTAATACTTTGATTTAACTCTTCTAAGACCTTACGACGATATTGTTGTGTGATTCTGGTTGACACAACGATACTTGACTTGATCGATTCTTCTTACTTTTATGATGATATCATCGTGTGTACTTTGATGTCAAAACGATATCGTCGAATTGTTCATATTATCTCGACGATAACTGACATGAACCTTCTGCTTAACTCTCTGAGTAATCTTGACAATGTATGTATGCTTATTCGACGATGTCCAGTCCTTCTCGACGATTTTAGACCTAGTGAGATTGGAGAAGTATTGGGTATATGATTTAATCTCTGCAAGTATAAACTAAGCATATCATCAAATACATAATGCTTTTATCATTGACATGAGCACTTCAAATCTAGAACATTGTTCGGCACAGTTCCCAACAATTTCCCCCTATTTGAAGAAGTTCTAACTCACCTCAATAATAAATGCCACACATAGAAAGAATTGAAATTGAGGCAATTCAAATTGATTCAACTACCAAACATTATATAAATAGAGTGAATGTTTTTAAACAAAAAATTTAAATCATCTGCCCATTCCATTCTTACACAAAACATTCTTTGAAAGTAGCTTTCAACCTCTGCTACTGCATCCTTTTCCTTTCCTCTTCTGCCTTTCATAGAAATTGATGGGCTTGTGAATCTTCAATGGAGAGGGAGGAGGACCATGAGGGAATACCATCTTGTGATTCCTCCTTTTCTCCATTTGCTTGAGATGAAGATTCTAGTCAGTTGAGTAGTATACCCTCTCCGAGCTTTCTTGAGGGTATCCAAATTCAATCCAATTTTCTAAGATAATTTTCCTGGAGGTAGGACTCAACTTGCCTGCTTGTGGATCCTGCTCAATTTCCTTCATTCTCTTCTGTCTGTACTTCTTACTCTGAAGTTTCTTCCTTTTATTTGAAGTTGCTGACTCTCCATATTCAGCACCATATTCTTCTGAATTTGTGCTTATAGATGGTTCTGCTAATTCATAACCTGAGGGAGGCTTCTGCATGGCTTGCTTGACTTGATTTGCAGTCCACATAGCTTGATGTGAACTTGCATTTATGATTGCCTTCTCCCCAATTAGGACTTCTTCAATTAGATGATCATCAAGCGTTTCTTGCACCGAAATGAGCCTTTCATGTATTTGTTGTTCAGTTGCATCCAAGTAATTTCGAACTTCCAGCAGATGTGCATCCAAGGTCTGAGCACTTCCATTTATTTTGTTCAGAACGCGATATCAATCGTCATGAATGATTGTTTCTATCTGCCCAAAGGCACGCTCCACATTTTCTGAGAAGGTTACTTGGTTCTGCATGATCTGATGGGTTTGATGGCCAACCTTGTTGATCGCTTCACCAACAAGCTCCATGGTTGGAGCTACTAGGTGATAAAAGTGAGCGTACTGAGTGTTCAGATGAAGTATCTCCTTCTTCACAGTCTTCAGCTCAGCCTTCATTTCGTTCCTCAGTCCATCAACTGTTTGCAGGATGAATGTTTCCATTTTCTACCTCTGAGCATTGAGTAATGCTGAGATCATGTGGAATAGGGATCCTGAGTGACCAGAGGATGTTTCAGCAGCATTGTCCTCTGGAGCAACTCTTTCTTCGGGGGCATCTTTAGGAGAAGTATCAGGGAAGCAGTCACTACTCTGAACTGTTGACTTCTTAGGAGATGCTACCTTCATTGACTCACTTTATACTATGATTACTGTCTTTCCTCTAATATCTAGTTCAAGCCCAATGGAGGGTACAATATTCTCAACTGTTTTTGGCTCATATCCTATGCTTTCATTTCTTTCTTCTGGGATGACCACCAGCTGGACATGAATTTCCTGATCTTCTAGGGTAGAGCACCCTAGATGGGTCTCCCCCTCAACCATTTCAGTATCTTGGGCTAAGATCCCAGGTTGGAACTCCCCCTCAACTAGATCACTCTCCAGGATTGGACTTCTCCTTGATTCAGGCACCTTTTTTTAAGCAGGTTCGGCTTCATTCTCTGAGATTTCTGGATGTTGAGATATCTCCCACTCAGTCTGATCTGGAATTTGTTGGGATGGGGCTCTTCCTATATCAGAGCTACTTGAGGACTCCTCCTCTGAGGCAACCACCTTGGCAGCTTTCTTAGTTTTCTTCTGCTGAACTGAAGAGGTAGCTATAGGTCCTTTGGATATAGAACTATCCCACTTATCCAACATCTTGGAGTACAGCCTCTTGGACAAGTGCAGAGGCACTCCCATCTTTTTTGTTGAGCACTTCCCCAACGGAATTCAGAAAGAAGATAGAGAGAATTTTCCCAAACTAGTGGGTCTTCAGACTACTTTTAATTTACTGGAATACAAATTCCCTCCAGTTAGTCTTCTTGGAGAGAATGATACTGCACATCACTTCAGAAATTTCCTTAGAGATCCGGTCATGAGAACCCGGTTTGCATAACAGGACTTTTCCAATGATTTCTGCGAGAAGCTTCCCCTTCTAGTTGAAGTCATATTTTTGATAGACCCATAGGTCCTTCTAGAGTGCCCACACCATTCATACCTCACAAATATGTCGTTAGTGGACACTTTATCCTCTTCTTCTTCTGCCTTCAGCCGAGGAAGTCGAAACGCCTTTCCCATGCTCTTCGCAAATACTGTCACTTTCTGCCCCACTACAATTGATTTCACTGATGATTCAGAACTGTTTAATCTTGCTCCTACAAAGAATTCCAAGAGCTCTTCGTTGAGAAGTATGCAGGGTTCACTCAGCAGATATTCGAGGCCCGCTGATTCAAGTAACCTTATTACGGACCTAATTTCATCTGAGCAGGAGTTGAATCCTCCTTGCTGAAGTTCACTCCCAAAAAATAAGAAATTCTCTTCTTTCTTGGGAGCCATTGCTGAAAAATCTTGAGAAGTAGCAGTTGTCGGAGACGGAACGGAAGTTTGTCGTAGGAATGTCTTAGGGCAAATGAGAGTGTAATTTTTTTCTAAGCATTCATTCTGTTTATAGTGTAGGTAGATGAAGAGGCATGTACCTTATCGTTTGTATTGATAAATTAATTAATATTTCATCGGATGGCTTTTATTTGTCGATCCAGTATCGTGTTTAGTAGTCGTATCCTATTTCGACGATACTCTGGCATATCGTCAAAACATGTCGTCGTTATGCTTAGTTCCAACTTGGTCCATTTGTCATCGAGATATATTGCATGTCGTCGACACAACTGATTGTGTCATCGAGACAACTGATTGTGTCTTCGAGACAATCATTAGATGCTTGTGTAGCTTAGACAATGTTCATCACTTCTTGAGAGGCTCCTTCATCACTTAGCCTGACCTTCAACTAAGTATCAAATGATTAGTGATAATAGTAACGTGAATTGGAAATTACTCTAAGTTTAGCATGTAAGATCCCAATTTTTTTGCTTTGCTACCGGGTCTTATGCCCAGAACCGCTGCTTTGCGGTGACAGCAAAGCTCGGGAAGTTAGCCACTACAAAACGCCGATCCTACCGACCATATCGATCACAAAAGAAGAAAAGTATATATTTGAGCATATTGAATTTAAGTCCACATCACATGAAATACAAAATTTGGAATAAAAGAGGTCCACATTAAGTAACTGAATAAAAAGATAACGATAATATGTGCTCCTGCCCAATACATCAAATCCTCACTACAAGTTCTCTCGCGGAAGCAAAACTAGAAGTATCAATCAAGGATCCTGAGACTGGTGCTCCTGTGCTAGACTATCCCGCCTCCATCTGCACTGGCCTCAGGTGCTGCTGCGTCTCCTCGGTCCCCTAAAATTATAAGGTCCACCGACCGTTAGTCAAAAGACTAAGCCAATCCCCTACCCCACCCACGGTGACTCCTAGGCACCGAGCGGGAGGAATGAAGCGGAGGATAGCAAGGGGTACAAATAAGCAGATGACGGTGAATCTAATCTACATGAATCGTCTACCACTACGCAGTATATAATACAGTGAGTAAAGCAGAAATAAGTAAAACAGTAATAAGTAAAACAGTAATAAGTAAAACAGTAATAAAGAAGAGTAACCTTGATTTATAGGAATGCCCATACAGACCTATAGACCAAGGAGTCGTTTAACAGGGCCTATCGTATACAAAGTCCCTTACCGATTTATACGATAAGGGTAGGGGTTGTAATGCAATGATTATGCCATGACATATAGAGTTATGCAGTTTAATGCTATGTTCACACAAGTGCAACTCACACACTTCGACTCTATGAGCACAGACCTTTAGTTCCCCTTTTTTGGAGCTAACAAAACTCCCAGGATAGTCCTGTAAAGGCAAATGGAAGTGGTGGGTTGGGCCTTGGCCACCTCTAGGTTTGTATCTGCACTACCTAACCTAGACATATTGTACGCCTCAACGCTAAGAACACAACAGCGGAGCTCTTGCGTACTCTTGCTAGCTAGTCCACCAGACTTTTCCTTAGGAAAGTGTTAACCACGCTTACCGAGCCAAAGTATCGACTCCGGTGCGACGGCCGTCAATACTAAAGACCAACCACCTTTATGCACATTCATTATGATTACTATATATATATCTCTCTAATCCATAGGCTCTCTTGGCTAACCCGCCCATCACCATAACCTTCCAAGCCACCGGCTCGCCGGACTAACCTGTCAGTACCTAAAACCACCGATCCTACTGCTCATAAGACCAAACCAACAAACTAACCATAACAATGGGGTGTGGGTGATAATATTATTAAGTTAAATCTTGCACAACAGTTTACTCCTACCATTTAGGGTTAATCTTGGACTTCTCGAGGTCTACCTGGTGAGGGGCTCGCAGCGGTACTATAAGCTATGATGGGATGACACCCCAAAGCTCCATTTCCAGGACACTTAATATTGTTGTTAACTACTAATAATAATACCCCTCTTATCATTACACTTGAGTTAACCCTAAGTGTTTTATTACTCTCTAAAGAAAAGACGATCCTTCGTCAATCCCGGGCACAACCTTGCCCCTTAGCTTATCGGGCTCACTCAACATATAGACTCCTATTGGTGACCTCAATTCACCTCAACCAGACTAAGTACACCATCTACCCTCCATTGCCACCTAATGGTCTACAAGTTACTCAAGTTTTACAGTTTTACTATACGCAGACCAAATGAGCTATATGAGGTGTATGAGAGGTGGCACTCCAAATAAACATCCGAGCGACCCAAGATTTTTATTGGGGGTTAATTATGACAATATAACACCATCTCCAGAAATTTATAATTTTTCTACATAATTTGGAATTTATTATAATTTCTCCAAAATCAGGGAACCTATGATTTTGTATATCAAGTATGGTTTTCTGACATGGTATAGCTTCACTAAAATTTGTTCAACCAGATAACAGCAAAATAATAGCCAAAACTGAATTTCACAATTTCGTGAAAGGTTTTGACCTTTAATTAAAGCATAAACTAATTAATCAAGATCAATGATTAACAAAGAAGCTACTAGAAATTCCCATTCAATAATTACAAGAAAATTAGCTAGTGTCTAAAATGATCAGAAAAGTTTACTGATGAAGTTCCATAATTTTCTAAATCCATTTGACCATATAATTCCATTAATTAAATAAACATGTCCAAGGTCACCTTGTGAAGGGAACCATATATAAATAACTCCAAAAATTATTCTAAAATTTATAGATCATGTGTTTGGCCTAACAAGCTCTCTGACCAATTTCCATAATTTTTCAGTGAGTATTAAACACATAATTAATTTTTATACAACTACGACACAAATTGAGGGTTATGAATGAAGTACCTTAAATAATACTTCAAAATTCTTGACAAAATTACCAAAGAATAATATCATCAATAAAAACTCACTGCCAAAGTTTCATAAATAACTTAGGTTATATGAACATGTAATTTCTTCTTGTAAGGAAGAGCCCTAAATGATTCTTAATTAAATCAGAGAGAATAAAAGTCTCCAAAAATTCCAAATAAATTACCTATGACTTGACACCACCCTATGGACGTCTCTACCAAATTGCAAGCCAATCCAACAAAATATGAGCCTATGTCCTTCAATGGGTTCAATATATAACCCTAATGTTTGAACTAGGGTTCTAGGGCACAACTACTCCAAATCACCCCAAATATTGGGAGGAGGTGTTTTATGTGATATTAAATTAGTGGTCAAGGTTTCATCACTTTTGGATGAGATTTGACCAATCTTGGGTTAGTTAAATACCCAACCAAATCAATCCCAAATGAGATGAAATGTTTACCAGAGAGATAACACGGACCTAAGGACCTCCCACCAAAATTTGGTGGTGTTTAGATGTCACTACTCCCTATAATTAATTGATACACGGATTATTAAATTTTTGCAAAATCCTTAGAAAAATGTCCTCCAAAAATTCTCATTTTTGGATATGTTAAGGGTGGGGGTATAAGCAGCCCATGTTCCAATTTTCAAGACATTTTGATGAATGTATTGATGGGGGCACACAAGTCAAACTTTGGTCACCCCTTTATATATGTTGCACCATTTTGAGTGCGGTGGTCAGACCACTAACACAAATTGTGTGAATTATTTTTAAATAAAGTAGACCCCAGGAGTTACAAGTTTGGTGTTGAACACTTTTCGATCCGGAGGCCCTAAGTATTTTCTATAATTATTTCTAAGTACTGCATAAAGTGTGAAAAAATATAATATAAAAACATTTATTTGTAATCGATCTACACAGATCTTGGCGCAGATCGAACGGCCCCTGACTTCCTTCTTCTTCCAGCCAACAGCTGAGGATAGCCCATCCAGGAGCATTTTGGGAGTTGATTTCCAGGCCACCTGTGCCCGTTCCCGGCCGGCCAATGCCACCACCACCTCTGTTGAGGTGGTGGCCTGCGATAGGCGGTGGTTGGCCGACCGGAGGTGGTCGAAATCGGGATTTCGGGGAGGTTCAAAAGGTTGAAAATGAGCCTTTTTCGGTGACTTGATTCAAGCCCCAAGTCGACTGTGATCTAGCAATAGAGGAGGAGGAGGGGATCGGACCTGCGTGGTGGCCTGAGGCCGCATATTCCGGCGAGTCGCCATGGCCGGAATTGAGGGTTTTGGTGCCATGCCTCTCCTAGTTTGCAGTGCACGATTCCTCTTAGAAATTTGGGGGTTTTTCTACTCTCTGATCACTGATGGTGGTGGGAGTTTCAATTTGAGTCTTGGGGGGCTTTCTTCCCGAAAGCCATTAATGGCCATTTGGGGGAGGTTTTGGTTTCACTTGGGGGAGGTGAATGGGGCCTCAAGCTGGCCGGGAGAAGGCTGGAAACTCCTCCTCTCCCTAAGAGGAGATGAATGGGGCCATTAATGGGGGAGATTGAAGGTTTCTTCTTCCTCCCCATTAATCCCCCCCCCCCCCCCCTCTCTTATTCAAATTAGGGCTTTCTCTCTCCTGGTTGAATTCATAGAAATCGAATGGTCAATTCAGTAACCACCAACCCCATTAGCTGGTGGACCACCTCAATTAGGTCTAGCCGAAGTGGATTGGGCTTGATTAGATCAAAATAAGTCATTTTGACCTAAATTTAGGGTGGAGTTGACTTTGGTCAATTTGACCATTTGGATTGACCCCAATGGGTGTCTAGTGACCCATTGGACTCCCTTAATGATTAGGAAGGTCTAGGTAGGGTCACATTGGTAAGGTGAGGGCCAATTGACCCTTAATAGCCATTTTGACCAAAACAGGGCTAGAGTTGACTTAGGTCAAATTGGCCAAATTGGTGGCCCCATGAAAAGGCTTTTTGGTCCATTTGGTCTCTAATATCCTTATAAGGGTAGGGGAAAGGTCAATTTGGCATGTTGGAGTCCAATTGACCCTAATTAGGCTACTTTGACCATTTTGGGACTAGGGTTGACTTTGGTAAACTTTGCCACTTTGGTTGACCCCAAGCGGTCCTTGGTGCTCTGAGGGACCACATAATGGGTTAGGGATGTCATGGTGGGGTCAAAGAGTCAAGATGAGGCACTAAAGTTCAACCCTAGGCTTGGTAATTGGAAATTGATATTTGCAGACCACTGTGGTTTTCCTCCTTCTTGCTTAAGTTCACATGGTCTTTTGTGCTTCCTAGGGTTTTATCAAGACCTAGTCATGACAAAACCAACTTAGGGGTCTAGTTGTTTGAGGGATGTTACAAATCCCAATACATAAAAATAAAATTTTCGTCCCTGAAATTCAGATTAGGCATGCGGGGTTCCTACCGCAAGTGATTAAATGTAACATACCAAAAGGTTAAATTATACCTTTCGACGATCAACCATATTGAGTCATTCCCCGCATGTGATCAGGGAAGACCATGTATTAAATCTATCGCGATGTTGTCAAACTTCCACTCCGGCACCGGGAGTTGCTGCATTAGTCTGGTCGGGTTCTTGCATTCTGCCTTTACGAGTTGACAAGACTCGCAGTTGGTCCCAAAATAGGTTATGTCCCTCTTCATGCCCGACCAGTACATGGTCCTCTTCAAGTCCGTTGTCATCTTGGTGATACCCGGTGTTGGATCGGTAGGTGCCCTTAGAGGGGGGGGTGAATAAGGGTTCTAAAACTTTTTCTTATATTCTGAATATCTTGAAATAATAAGAGATTAAGATGGTGAGAAATCAAACAAACTAGGTATAATAAAATAGTGACATGATTTATTAATATGAAATATGGGTTTACAAAAATTGATTTATATAACGCTAGAAATCGGTGGCGAATAATAATAAACTCCTTTTGTTTTCTATCCAGACTCGCATCCCCACAAACCGGTGGCCCTAGCCTATCCTTCCCTGGATTCAGCCTCATGCCACTCTAGCCAATCCTACCCCGGATATGGCCTTGAGCACCACCTAGATCTAACCTAAACCAAGTCGCCAACATGAAGCGAATTTCTGCCCTAAGTCCTACCTAGACCTTGTCTCCAACACGAGGCGAATTCTCTAACAGTTTACAAAAGATATGAAATGATAATAATAAAAACTCCCTCTTGATGAACTTCAGAAGTTGGAGACGATGATTCACTGTAGAATAAGTGTTGTTGAAGCAGACAACATTTGGATCCAGCGTGAAGAAGTCCTCCTTCAGCAATTCGCAGAGCTTTCGTGGGAGATCATCTTTCGGCCAAATCAGGCTCTAGAATTCTAGCACTCAACCTCTGTCTTTTATGGTTGTCCAAAACGAGAGAAGAGGGGTCCAATTTATAGCATTAGCGTTAGCGCCTAAGCTACCTCTACCACCGACGCTATCCCATATTAGGACATATTCTACGCGGGAGAATCTTCAATCCGAGGAAACATTTACGTCTTGCCTCTGTGCTCCGCGCTACCGCCTGCACTATCCGCTACTGCCTGGCGCTAGCACCTTCTAAATGTGATCCCATAATTTCACTAAACATCGCTAGCGCAGGGCGCTAGGTGCTACCGCCGGCGCTATTGGGCATGTTGGATTTATTGGCTCTATTTTGGGGGCAACCTTCTTATGTTATCCTTGAGTCATATGGACTTTGTTTCCTGCACACTTAAACACACAAGACCAAATACACATAGGATTTGTTATTATCAAACCTAGGAGAAGCGGAAGACCATGTTCCAACAAACTCCCCCTTTTAATAATAACAAATCCATTAATGATAAATCAGAGCATTAATATATAAGCATGATGAAACCTACTTGTATGTGTGCGTGTGTGAGTGATGACTTTGGATAATTATCGATTTTAGTATTTAGAATTTCTCCCCCTAAATACATGCTCCCCCTAAGTGAATGCTCTCCTAATATGTAAGCTATCATCTTAATTAATCATGTTAATTTTTCATATTGATAGCGGATTTTATTTATCATCTTAGTTCTCCCCCTTTTGTTATTAGCAAAAGTGGGTAAGGAAGCAAAACACATAGAAATTTTGATAATAAGATAAAGGAATAATCGAGCTTTGAGAGAGAAGGAAATGATAAGGAGTTTTAGAATAATTTTTATAGAAATAAATCAGGATTTTTAGCATAAGTATGTCCATAGAAATAAATCCGAGTTTTTAGCTGTAAAAGGAATAATATAGCATTTACCATGCAAGTCTACCATTTGGAAAAAACAATTGAGTTGGAAGACTTGAGATAAGCATGAAAAGAACACAAGGTAAATGTAATGTTGCGGAAGACTTGTAAAAATACAACAAACATATTTTTGTAAGATATGATGATTCATAAAAAATGTTTTTGTAAATCATTTTTCTTTGAAAAACTTTAAAAATTACCATGAAGTAACCAAGCATGAAAGAGATGTATTAAAAAAAGGACTACTACAATGTTATTAATCTAATTCATAAATTCAAAGCATACCAAACATTGTAAAGAGCATGCTAGGTTATCAAGTGCATTCAGATATAAAAAGTATTATAGAATTAGCATTAGAATCCAATACTCATGAGAAGAAGTGTTATGGAAGATAATGATGTGCACATAAGTGTATTTTGAAAAGAGTAAACAAATGTCAGAATCAAAAATAAAAGACATATGTAGAGTAAAGTGCATAATAAAACACAAATAAGTTTACTTCCACACACTTTTTATGCACACAAAAATGTACAACTACCAAGGTGCTTGCACACACAATGCTCGTTAAGACTTATCAGGGTGCAAAGTAGTGTTTGGGGGATCACACAATTTTATTTTTCTATATCGATTTTGTTATTGATCCGGTGTACTTAAGAATAAGTGGTGTAAAAAAAGTTTGCACAAGGCACTTTACTAATCTTTTCAAGGTGCTCAACCTCACAACGCTTATTAAGAATTATCAGTTGATCAAGTAGTGCTTGGTGGAGGTAACTTTGTCAATTTATTTCATGATTTTGTGTTTTGTACAAAGTTCTCCGATTACACTTGCTTTGCAAACCAATTAAATTTTGAAACTACAACCACTTTTCTTTATATTTAATAGTGCAAATAAATGTAGAGTAGGTAAGATACTTGTGCAAATTTAATTTATTGTAAAATTACAATGCACTAGAAAGCATCTTCAGATTAACAAACACATGTAGACTTACCAAAAAGTGATTGAAGAAATATCATTATCAACCATATAACATTTACTCATACTTAGAGGCACGCTAAGCTTGGTTCTACACTACTTTTACAATATAATTGATGCGCATATTAATAGATATATCAAAGCATGATAAGAACAATGTTCAAAGTAGTTTGACAAGATAAATTGTAACATTGTAGAAGTTCTAAATGATAGATTAAATCCTTCTTGATTTTCACAATAAAGTCCATACAATTTTTTTGATAATTTTTATGTTTTATATTTTTGTATTTAGAAATAGAATTTAAACAAATGATCAAAGAAAAGAAATATTTTTTGTAATTTGGTTCTTGTATTTTTTTTGTTGTAAATTTTCAAAAATTAATTCAAAATAGAAATGCAAAACTATGTGGTACATATAATAGAGCATAATTTTAGGTTTTTTTATAAGAATTTAAAAATACATAAAACAGACAGGTGCGCTAGCGCTAGCGCGGGAAACAGTACACGATTTTTTAAGATTTTAAAAAATTTAATTTTTGATATTGGTTAAGTGTCTTAAGTTTAGTTTTATGCATAAATTTTAGAGTATTTGAAGATGTTTAGATATGGAAAAATTGCGTAAAACTATTGTGTATTAAGAATGCATTTTAACCCGAAAGATCTAGGACACCTAATTCAAGTCGTAATAATCGAAATCTTGCATCAGGGAGAGGTTTAGTGAATATGTCAGCAAGTTGGGAGTCCGTTCCAATGAAACTTACTTTTATATGCTCTTTCTTAATATGATCCCTGATGAAATGATGGTGAACATCCATGTGTTTGGATCTAGAGTGGTGTACAAGATTATTTGTAAGGTCTATGACACTTTTGTTGTCACATTTAAGATCATTGTTTTTGAGATGAAAACCAAAATCCTCTAGAGTTTGGATCATCCATAACGCTTGTGCACAACAACTACCAAGTGCGATGTGTTTGGCCTCCGTGGCGGAGAGTGCAACCAAAGATTGTTTCCTACTAGACCATGAAACTAATGAGGGTCCTAAAAAGTGACAAGTACCGCTAGTGCTTTTTCAATCTAGTGAACATCCGGCGTAATCTGAAATAGAGTAGCTGTGAAGTGTAAATGAATCATTATGTGGGTACCACAATCCTAATTTAGAAGACCCTAATAGATAACGAAAAATACGTTTTACCGCTTTTAAATGAGATTCTTTTCGATTGACTTGAATGCGAGCACATAAACATATGATAAGTAGTATTTTTATAACTTTTTAATAGAAAATTTTGTAAATATTTAATTTGTATTTTCCCTTTTTATGTCATTTCTAGGTCATAAGTGTTTATTTTGAAATTCTGTTTCTAATTTAGCTTAATTTCAATTTTTGCAGAATTTTGGGACAAATTGGAGAAATTGACAAGTACACGCCCTCAGTCACGCCCGTGACCAAGGGCGTGTAACCTAAAGATCAGTCCAGAGTCGATGCCGCGCTAATTGAGCTAGTCCACAGTGAGTCACGCCCTCGGTCACGCCCGTGACCTAGTGTCACGCCCGTGACTAGGGGCGTTTAATTTTAGAATCTTCCCAGCTGGCTGCTGAGGAGACGGGGAGATGTTGTCGAGAAGTCAACCTAAGTCACGCCCGTGACCCATATGTCACGGCCGTGACTTTCCCGCGTGATCTCTGCTTCGCCGCCGCGCCGAATTCTAGCCCACGCTGCATTTAATGAAGTCGTCCAAAGTCACGCCCGTGACCAAAATTACATGGGCGTGTAATGTCCACTTTTCGCCGCGCCGTCCAGAAAGCCCACGCCGCTGTCGGATCCGATGTGAATAGTGCAGTCACGCCCTAGGTCACGCCCGTGACCGAGGGCGTGTAACTTGAAATTTTCGACTATAAATTCAGAGGCTCTCCTTGAGTCCAAGGTTCAGAATTTTGGAGATGGGGAGGTGCTGTTAGAGCTGAGAGTGAGTTTTTCAAGTTAATGTTCATGTTTATTAAGGCTTTCATGTTCTCTTCCCTTTCAATTCATGCAATGTTTTAATGTAACTTTCATGTACTAGTTTTCTTAAGCTTGTAACCTTCATTTTCCTTAGCTTTGCACTCTTTAATTAAGGCTTGTAATAGTTTTTGATTTTCAATAAAAATAGTTTCCTCTTTCATGTTCTCTTTCTCCTTAAGTAATTTCTTCCTTTTCATGCAATGTCAATCTTTCTCTCCTTAGTAATGTCTTTTTTATGCAATGTCAATTTCTCTTTCCTTTCATGCAATGTTTAATCTTTTCATTTAGCTTGCAATTAGATTTTTTTTAGCTAAGTAATCAAAACCTCAAATTTTCGTCGATAAGATAATGGTGATTTTCCTCAAAGTAGAAGTAATCAACGCGCCCCGTGGAATGCGACCTTGATATTCCTAAATATCCTATACTATAGACGATTAGGTACACTTGCCTTAATCGAATATAGTTTTGGAGAAAAATCTTTAACTTTCGCTTAATTTCAAAACCGCAAAATCTATATCAAGTTTTTGGCGCCGTTGCCGGGGACTTTGCGTAGATATTTTGAAAAGAGGATAGCTATTAATTTTATCATGTTTTTTTTTTTTTTTTTTTGCTTTTTTAAATCTCAAAAAGAAAAAAATTTAGTTTTTTCCTCTTCCTTTCTTCTCCTTTTTAGTGTATGACCCAAGGTAGCCCTTCGATTCTTCCATTTGATCCGGAGATTGAGCGAACCCTTTTGAGGCACCGCCGTTCTCGTGATCAGGGAAATCAAGTAGAATCCGAAGAGTCGATCGGGGACACTAGCACAGCGAATATGGATCATAATCTAAATCCTCCTAATCTTAACGAGCCAAATCCTAATGAGGACGCGCAACGGACCATGTCCTATTATGCGCGGCCGAATTTGGAAGGCACACAATCGAGTATTGTTCGCCCCACGGTGGCGAACAATAATTTTGAGATCAAGTCCAGCATCATACAAATGGTGCAACAATCGGTGACCTTCGATGGTCAACCGGACGAGGATCTTAATTCGCATATCTCTTACTTTCTTGAAATTTGCGACACTTTTAAAATCAATGGCGTCACCGATGACGCCATTCGATTACGTCTTTTTCCTTTTCCTTTGCGGTCTAAGGCCAAGCAGTGGCTGGGCTCCCTACCTAGGGGATCAATAACTACATGGGCCGAAATGGCGGAAAAATTTCTCAATAAATATTTCCCGCCTTCAAAGACCGCTAAATTGCGCACGGATATTGCGTCGTTCATGCAAATCGACTCGGAGACTCTCTATGACACATGGGAGCGCTTCAAGGAGCTTTTGCGCCGATGCCCTCACCATGCACTTGCCACTTGGCAACAAGTGCAAATATTTTATAATGGCTTAAATCTCTAAACGAGGCAAATGATTGATGCGGCCGCCGGGGGGACATTAAATAACAAAACCCCGGTCGCCGCTCAAGAGCTTTTTGAAGTGATAGCCACAAATGCGTACCAATGGAACATGCCCCGAGCGCGGCTTAATAAGCCGGCCGGAATTTTTGAAATAGACGCAAACGCGAATTTGGCTTTACAAGTTGAGCGCTTAACAAAGCAAGTGGCGGAGATGTCTGCTTCCTCCGCCACTCCTCCTTGGGTAATAACGTTTTAATTGAAGAACATGTTGACTACATGGGAAATCCACCTCGGCCTTCCTATAACCCCAACACCGCTCCGTATAACAACACAAACAATGCGGGTTATAGGAATCATCCGAATTTCTCATGGAGCAACCAAGGAAATGCTCGGCGTCCTATGAATTTAAATCAACCTCCCCCTAATCAACTTCTTAACTTAACTCCGCCTCCAAATTTGATTTCTCAAAATTTTAATCCACCCGGTTTTCCACCGCAACAACAAAAACTCTCTCCGATTGAAGAGATTTTTGCAAAATATGTTGCTACAGATGAAACGAACATCCGGAACCTTACCAGATCGATCAAAAATTTAGAGAATCAAGTGGGCCAACTCGCGAAGATGATTTCTGGGCGTCAGCAAGGAGCACTACCGGGGAATATCGAGCAAATTCCAAAGGAGAGCGCGCATGCGATTACACTCCAAAGAGGGAAGGAGGTGGTTCAAAAACAGGATGAACCCAAGGTAATTTCCTCTCCTCCTCCTCCTACTTTTAATTCGTCTTCGAATTTGCCCGCTATGATAGCTCCGCACACTTCTATTTTAAATACGCGCGCTCCTACTTCTAATATTCCGTATCCATCTAAATTTAAAAATGAAAGCGCCGAAAAAAATTATAAAAAAAATTTAGATGTTTTAAAACAAATCCATATTAATGTACCTTTCTGCGAGGCTATCTCTCAAGTGCCTAAATATGCGAAATATCTTAAGGAGTTGCTCTCCAATAAGAAAAAGTTAAGGTACTCAACAAATTGCTTTAAACGCAGAATGCTCCGCAGTTGTACTCAACAAATTGCCTAAAAAAGCAAATGACCCGGGACGGTTTTCCATCCCATGTCTATTTGGCAATTCATTAGTAAAACACGCCTTAGCGGATCTTGGAGCAAGCATCAACCTTATGCCGTTTTCTGTATTCAAAAAGCTAGGTCTAGGAAATCCAAGGCCCACTCGAATGAGTATCCAATTAGCAGATCGTTCTTTAAAATATCCGATAGGAATAGTGGAGGACGTGCTCGTCAAGGTTGACAAATTCATCTTCCCGGTGGATTTTGTCATTCTTGACATCGAAGAGGTTGCTGAAGTACCCCTCATACTCGGCCGCCCCTTCCTTGCCACCTCCCATGCTATCATAGACATAAGTAATGGAAAGCTCCTCCTACGGGTTGGAGACGATGAAGTTACTTTCGGCATAAATTCCTCGATGCGGAACACGCTAGAAAACGGTGATTCGTGTTTTTACTTGGAAGAGTGTTGTGAGTTCGATTCATCCCTCGAGTTAGTTTCATCAGCAAGTAGTGATTCCGAGCCCGTAGAGCTCTTTTATGTTGAAGAAGAAGTTTCTCACCCCACTCCACCCGAACCGTTATTTCTAGAGAAATTGAAAATAAAAACTTCTTATGAAGAACCACCCGAATTAGAGTTGAAACAACTTCCCCCTCACCTTAAATATTTGTTTTTGGAAAAAGAGTCTAAGCTCCCCGTTATCATTTCATCCGATCTTAGCAACTCAGAAATTTCTGAGTTGACTATAGTCTTAAGAAAGCACCGCCACGCAATTGCGTGGCAATTATCGGACATTAAGGGTATAAACCCATCTTTCTGCACTCATAATATATTTCTCGAAGAAAATTCCCACAACTCAGTCCATCCTCAACGACGACTAAACCCGAACATGAAAGAAGTCGTTAAGGCCGAAGTTATAATACTTCTGGACGCGGGAATCATCTACCCGATATCGGACAGTACTTGGGTTAGCCCAGTACAAGTCGTGCCAATGAAAGGTGGTGTCATGGTAGTTGCGAACGAAAATAACGAATTGATCCCAACCCGTAAGGTTACGGGTTGGCGGATGTGCATCAACTATCGGAAATTAAATGATGCCACCCATAAGGATCACTTCCCTCTACCATTTATCGACCAAATTTTAGAGCGCCTTTCGGCTCACTCCTACTACTGTTTTCTCAATGGTTTGTCGGGATATTTCCAAATCCCGAATTCGCCCGACGACCAAGAGAAAACCACTTTCACTTGTCCCTTTGGCACCTTCGCTTATCGAAGGATGCCATTCGGTCTTTGTAATGCGCCAACTATATTCCAAAGATGTATGCTGGCAATATTTGACGAGTTAGTGGAGGAGGTGATGGAAGTATTTATGGACGACTTCTCCGTGTACGTAAACTCATTTAAAAACTGTTTAAAAAATCTCAAGCGCGTGTTGCAGCGATGTGAGGAAACAAATTTAGCACTTAATTGGGAGAAATGCCATTTTATGGTCAAGGAAGGACTAGTCCTTGGCCATAAAATTTCGGGCAAGGGGATCGAGGTCGATAGGGCCAAGATTGAAGTAATTGAAAAACTCCCCCCTCCAACAAACGTAAAGGCTATTAGGAGTTTCCTAGGCCACGCGGGGTTCTATCGGCGCTTTATACAAAATTTTTCCAAAATCACAAAGACGTTAACCCATCTTCTCGAGAAAGAATCATCTTTTCTTTTTAACGATGAATGTCATTTAGCCTTTCAACTTATCAAAGAGAAACTTATAAAATCCCCGATTCTAGTCGCCCCAGATTGGTCGCTCCCTTTTGAAATCATGTGCGATGCGAGTGATATTGCGGTTGGTGCTGTTTTAGGCCAATGGGTGAGTAAGTATTTTCACCCGATCTATTATGCGAGCAAAACACTCACGTCGGCAAAAGCAAACTACACCACGACCGAGAAGGATCTTCTAGCAATCGTTTTCGCCTTCGATAAGTTTAGGTCGTATATCACTCTCTCAAAAGTTATCGTCTTCACAGATCACTCCGCGCTTAGGTATCTCTTAAGTAAATCGGAAGCCAAGCCTCGTCTTTTGCGATGGATACTCCTCTTGCAGGAGTTTGACATAGAGATCCGAGATAAAAGAGGAGCCGAAAATTTGGCGGCCGATCACCTTTCTCGTTTAGAAAATCCCTCCTCAGAAGCATTAATAGAGGCCGACATTAACGATAAATTTCCCGAAGAGCGCCTCCTAGCTCTAGAAAATATTAATTCATCTTCTACCCCCTGGTTTGCGGATTTGGCTAACTATTTAGTAGCCCGGGTTCTGCCAAAAGAATTCTCGAGTCAAAAAAAGTAGAAATTCTTTTCTGATTTAAAGAATTACTTTTGGGAGGACCCATTTTTATTCCGTGTATGCACAGATCAGGTTGTGAGAAGATGTGTTTCAAGTGAGGAAGGCCTTGAAATTTTACGTCATTGTCATGAGGGACCCACTGGTGGTCATTCTCATTCGAATCGAACCGCGTGGAAGGCGCTGTAAGTAGGCTTTTATTGGCCAACGCTCTTCAAAGATGCTCACACCCTTGTGAGTACTTGCGACAGCTGCCAACGGTCGGAGAACATCTCTCGCCGGGATGAGATGCCCCAAAACATTTTCTTAGAATGCAAAATTCTCGACCTTTGGGGTATCGATTTTGTTGGTCCTCTCCCTCCCTCTTTTTCAAATAAATATATTCTAGTGGCGGTCGACTACGTATCATGGTCGGCGGAAGCGCAAGCTCTCCCCACCAATGATGCGCGAGTCATCGTTAATTTCTTAAAAAAATTATTTTCTCGATTTGGCACGCCGCGCGCTATTTTGAGTGATCGGGGCACCCATTTTTGCAATAGTCAATTTACAAAAATTTTAGCAAAATATGGTGTCACGCACAAATTGTCCACCGCATATCACCCACAAACGAGCGGCCAAGTCGAAGTTGTTAATCAAGAATTAAAACAGATTTTAGAAAAAATAGTTTCTATTAATCGGAAGGATTGGGCAATAAAGCTCGATGATGCGCTATGGGCCTATCGAATGGCGTACAAGACCGCTATCGGTTGTACACCGTATCGAATGGTTTATGGCAAGGCTTGCCACCTTCCGGTCGAATTAGAACACCGCGCATTTTGGGCACTTAAATTTTTAAACCTCGATTCCACTCTAGCGGGTGAACAAAGAAAATTCCAAATGAACGAATTAGATGAGTGGCGAGCGAATGCGTATGAGAGCAATAAATTATATAAGGAGCGAACAAAGTGTTATCACGATAAGCATATAAAATTTCCAAAAACTTTTTCGTCGGGCGATCTCGTCCTCCTTTATAATTCCCGCCTTCGCCTTTTTTCGGGAAAACTAAAATCCCGATGGTCCGGACCCTTTATTGTTAAAGAGGTTTGGTCTTATAGGACAATTTTAATTTCCCACCCGAAAAAAGGTACCTTCAAAGTTAACGGGAACCGCCTTAAATTATATCTTCTGGGAGAGTTAACTAATGAAAAGAGTGATTCGATTGTATTTCAACCTATAATATGATCGACAAGTGGGTCAAGCTACGCGACCTTAAACAAAGCGCTTTTGGGAGGCACCCCAAAGTTATCTTTTTATTGTTTTCTCTTGTTCTTTAACATATTTTGTAGGTAATCGCCGCTACCCCACGCAAGCTTCAAAAAATCAGGGAAGCCCTTTCTCTTTCTTTCTTCTCTTTTTTCATGCATTTTTTTTGTCTTGCACTTTATTTTCTTTTGCTTCATACTTAGGTTTAAAAACATTGGGGACAATGTTTAACTTTAAGTATGGGGGTGTAAATAGTTCTTTGTAAATAGTTGTTAAATTAGAAAATTTTCAAAACAAAAAAAATATATTTTCTTATGTTTTCTTCAATTTTAGCACTTGTAAAACCCAAAAACTCAAAAAAAAAGAAAATTTTTAGAAAATAGAAAAATTTAAATCTTGGAAAGGGATGTTTGGGACCTCACCCCATCTCACCTCCTAGTACCGTGAGAACCCTTCACGGGGTATACCTCGGGAAGTCCAAGAATTAACAAAAAAATTGTTAGCTTTTTAGTATATGTTTTTGTTTATTTCTTATAAAAAAAAAAGATAATATAAAAATTCAAAAAAATTTATGAACAAAACTTAAAATACAAAAAATTTAAATCTTATACGTCTCCTATTTGTTGTTTTTGTGATTTCTTAGAAATCTAGTTGAGAATGTTTATAAGCATGTTTAAGTTTTTAATTGGCTAAAATTTTGCTTATCATAGTTTGTTAATTTTAAATTTGAGGTAATCTTGATTTAAGAATCATCTTATGATTTTAAATTGAATAGAGAATTTATTTAGCATGACTTCTCTTTTTATTTTTAAATGGCTTCATTTTGTAGTGAATTTCCTAAACCTCTTTAGATTTCAATTGTATTTTCTTCTAACTTTTTTGATCATAGGAAATTTAATGTTACTAGAATTTGCTCTCAATATAATTTAAAGCTAGCTAGGTTTATTTCCCTTCCTTACCCCCTTTGTGGCATAAAAAAATGAAGTTTAAAAGATCATATGTCATGAGAATAAGAGGATAAAATTCATTATTCCCTAAAACATATGCACCCAAAATATTTGAAAAGATTATATGGCATGGAGTAAGAGGATAAAATTCATTACTCCTAAACCATATACATTTTGGGTTGTTATTAGAAGATAAAAAAAATATAAAGGTGAGAGGATAAAATTCATCACCTCAAATCAAAGATCTCTTCTCATGCAAATTTAATGAAATCCCCCTTAGCCAATTATCATTGTTCTAGTTTTAGTTGAAAATTATCGAGAGAGCAATATTTAGTAATTTACTTTTCCTTAAGTTTCTTTTAAGGTAGAGTTCTTATAATTTTAATTTAATTTAGTTTTATAATTTCTACAATTTTGTCAAACTAATTAATTTTCTTGAGAAGTTCTTGCCTAAACATTTTTCCCTCTTTTCAAATCATCATCATAATTTAGGACTTAACTCCCCCTTGAATTTACTCTTAACTTAACCTTTGGTTAAATGAAATTTTAGTTTTAAATTAAATTTTTTTTTAAGGATGTCTTATAAATTATGTCTCACACTTTTGCTCTGGAATAGCAAAATCTCAAGTATGGGGGTATTTGATAAGTAGTATTTTTATAACTTTTTAATAGAAAATTTTGTAAATATTTAATTTGTATTTTTCTTTTTTATGTCATTTCTAGGTCATAAGTGTTTATTTTGAAATTCTGTTTCTAATTTAGATTAATTTCAATTTTTGCAGAATTTTGGGACAAATTGGAGAAATTGACAAGTAAACGCCCTCAGTCACGCCCGTGACCAAGGGCGTGTAACCTAAAGATCAGTCCAGAGTCGATGTCGTGCCAATTGAGCTAGTCCACAGCGAGTCACGCCCTCCGTCACGCCCGTCACCCAGTGTCACGCCCGTGACTAGGGGCGTGTAATATTAGAATCTTCCCAGCTGGCTGCTGACGAGATGTGGAGATGCTGTCGAGAAGTCAACCTAAGTCACGCCCGTGACCCACATGTCACGGCCGTGACTTGCCCGCGTGATCTCTGCTTCATCGCCGCGCCGAATTCCAGCCCACGCTGCATTTAATGAAGCCGTCCAAAGTCACGCCCGTGACCAAAATTACACGGGCGTGTAATGTCCATTTTTCTCCGCGCCGTCCAGAAAGCCCACGCCGCTGTCGGATCTGATGTGAATAGTGCAGTCACGCCCTAGGTCACGCCCGTGACCAAGGGAGTGTAACTTGAAATTTTCGCCTATAAATTCAGAGGCTCTCCTTGAGTCCAGGGTTCAGAATTTTCGAGATGGAGAGGTGCTGTTAGAGCTGAGAGTGAGTTTTTCAAGTTAATGTTCATGTTTATTAAGGCTTTCATGTTCTCTTCCCTTTCAATTCATGCAATGCTTTAATGTAACTTTCATGTACTAGTTTTCTTAAGCTTGTAACCTTCATTTTCCTTAGCTTTGCACTCTTTAATTAAGGCTTGTAATAGTTTTTGATTTTCAATAAAAAATAGTTTACTCTTTCATGTTCTCTTTCTCCTTAAGCAATTTCTTCCTTTTCATTCAATGTCAATCTTTCTCTCCTTAGTAATGTCTTTTTTATGCAATGTCAATTTCTCTTTCCTTTCATGCAATGTTTAATCTTTTCATTTAGCTTGCAATTAGCTTTTTTTAGCTAAGTAATCAAAACCTCAAATTATCGTCGATAAGATAATGGTGATTTTCCTCGAAGTAGAAGTAATCAACGCGCCCCGTGGAATACAACCTTGATATTCCTAAATATCCTATACTATAGACGATAAGGTACACTTGCCTTAATCGAATATAGTTTTGGAGAAAAATCTTTAACCTTCGCTTAATTTCAAAACCGCAAAATCTATATCAACATACGACAAACATTATATCTGCTCTAAATGCACTTAAGTAAAGAAGAGATCCTATCATTCCTCTATATAAAGTTTGATCAACTGAAATTCTAGATTCATCTTTTCCTAGTTTTAAAGAAGCACTCATAGTAGTAGAAGCACGTTTAAGGTTTTCAAATCCAAATCGTTTAAGCATATCGTGAACATATTTTGTTTGGCAAATAAAGATACCATCGTTTCTTTGTGAAATTTGAAAACCAAGAAAATAAGAGAGTTCCCCTACAAGACTCATTTCAAATTCATTTTTCATTACTAAGACTACTTCATTACACAACTCTTCATTAGTGGCTCCAAAAATAATATCCTCAACATATATTTGTAGGATAATTAAATCGTTATTATTATGCTTAATGAAGAGTGTGTTGTCGGCACTTCACATGACATAACTGTGCTTTAATAAAAATGATGTAAGTCTATCATACCATGCACGGGGCACTTGCTTTAAACCATAAAGCATTTTTTCTAATTTATAAACATGATTTGGAAATTTTTCGTTTATAAAACAGGGGGGTTGTTCTACGTAAATTTCTTCTAATATAAACCCATTTAAGAAAGCACTTTTGACATCCATTTGAAATAATTTTATCTTTTTAATACTCACAAATGCCAAAAATATTTGTATAGATTCTAAGCGAGCAACGGGTGCAAAAGTTTCTTCAAAATCTACCCCCTCGATATGAGAAAAACCTTGAGCGACGAGCTTTATTTCTTGTAATCCTAGATTCACCATCTAATTTATTTTTAAAGATCCATTTTACACCAACAATAGGATGATTAGATGGACATTCGACTAGGTTCCAAACTTTATTTCTTTCAAATTGATCTAACTCTTCATTCATAGCCAAAAACCAAAATTCGTCATTTAATGCGGTTGAAATGTTTTTATGTTCAATTTCGGAAACAAAGCAAATATTTGAAAATGTTTCATGAAGAGAAGATCGAGTTCTTACCCCAATAGATGGTTCCCCAATGACTAGCTCCTTTGGATTATTTTTTAAGTAGTTCAAGACGCTTGGGGGCACGTATTCATCTTCTTTGGCCTTCTCCTCCTTTTCTTTGGAAGGGTCCTCTTCGTCGTGCTCCAAAGATGGAAAGGGTTCATCATTTGTACCCGTAGGAAGTCTTTCTACACAAGGAATAAATACATCAAATTTTACATTAATAGACTCTTCAACCTTACTCGTTATTTTGTTAAATATTTTATAGGCTTTACTAGTTGAAGAGTATCCAAGAAATATTCTTTCATCACATTTTTCATCAAATTTTCCTAAAGATTCTTTTGTATTTAGAATAAAACATCTACAGTCAAATACTTTAAAATATGATACGTTAGGTTTCTTTTGATAATAAAGTTCATATGGTGTGAGATTTATAGATGGACGAAGCATGACTCTATTCATTACATAACATGATGTGCTTACTGCTTCGGCCCAAAAGGACTTAGGTAATTTATATTCAGATAGCATAGTACGTGCTAGTTCTTGGATTGTCCTATTCTTTCTTTCTACAACACCGTTTTATTGAGGTGTGCGTGGAGCGGAAAACTCATGCTTAATGCCTAACAGTTCCCAAAAAGATTTTAAATTTTCATTTTCAAATTCTCCTCCATGATCTGAGCGAAAGCACTTTATTTTTAAAATGAGTTCATTTTGAATATGAGTACATAATTTTGAGAATTTGCAAAACGCATCAGATTTGGAAGAGGGAAATAAAGTCCAATAATATCTAGAGAAATCATCTATTAGAACAAAAGTATATATTCTACAACCAAGACTTGCGGTGCTAACGGGACCAAAGAGATCCATATGAATTAATTGCAATGGTTTTGAAGTAGAAATTTCATTTTTGCTTTTAAAAGACGATTTTGTAAATTTTCCTTTTTGGCATGGAGAACATAGTGAAGACAAATTTCCATTCAATTTTGGCAATCCTCTAATCAATTCCTTTTCAGCTAGTTTTAAAATGAGCTTTGTACTAGCGTGACCTAAACGTCTATGCCATAGTTCTAACTCGTCATTTTTAGTTATAAAACATTATATAAATGATTTGGAAAGATCATGAACTGAATCTATATAAACGTTGTGAATTCTAGGTGCATTTAGTGAAACATCTTTTGTGTTAGGATTAAATATTTTTCAAAGATTAGTGGATGATTAAAATAATACATCTAATCCTTTATCACACAATTGACTAATAGATATTAAGTTATGTTTTAATCCTTTTACATAAAGAACATTTGAGATGAGAAAGGATTTGATACCCACTATACCTACTCCCATGATCCTTCCTTTACCGTTATCTCCAAATGTTACGACCCCTCCTTTTTTCTTTTCTAGGCTAAGGAACTTTGCTTTATTGTCCGACATGTGCTTGGCGTTAGCGGCTAGCACCAGGCGGTAGGGCTCACTTTGATATCCGAGCCCAAACTTTCCAGAACCATAACATTGGTTTCCCAAAATCATATCCAGGGATTTTTGACCTATTCCGAATTTTTTTATGGCCATATTGAGTTCATGGTTTTGTTTTTTAAGAGGTGTATTTTCTTGTAAAATCATAACACATTTATTTTCAAAGCCCTTTTTGTTATTTTCAATTTGTAAGAGAGAGGTTTTTAGTTTTCTCTCTAAGTACCCCTTTTCTTTTGCAATAGTTTTGATTTGTAAGAGGGCCTTAGAAAGAGAAACTTCAAGTTCTTTTGCCTTACATAAGGAGTGCTCACACTCTTGACATGAAGCCTTTATCTTTTCAAGGGAAATTAATTTTTTAATGAGCTTATGATTTTCTTTGATGATAGATTCATTTTCACTATTTAAAATAATATTATCTTCTACACTTTTATCATAGGATTTGCAAGTTTGAACAAATTCATCAAAGAGTTCTTCGAAGGTGGGAAGAGTTACCTCAGTGTCGCTTAGAACACTTGTGTCATCATAGTTGCTTTTTTCCTTTAAGCATAAGTTTGCTTCCTCCTCGCTGTTTGACTCAGATCCGCTTGATTCTTCAGAGGAAGAATCATCCCAAGTTGCGGCTTTCAATACTTTCTTTTTCTCCTTCGCTTTGTATCATTCTTTTTGCTCCTTTTGATTCTTTGGGCACTGACTCCGAATGTGCCCAGTCTTTCTGCAGTGGTAGCACTCCAGAGGTGGTCTTTCTTCTTCGTCTTCACTTCCTTTATCTTTCTTTGATGAAGAGGAAGAACCTTTTCGTCGAGCATCCTTTTGGAAGTAATTCTGGAAGGTGTTCCTTCTCTCTGGATTTCTAATTATCTTCCTGAAGTTCTTCACCAGGAGACCTTCTTCATCTTCATCATCATCTTCGATGCTCTCTTTCTTTGATTATAGTGCCAGCGCATTTTTCTTGGGCTCTTTGTAGTATTCATCGTGTTGAATCTAGAGTTCTACCTCATGGGTTTTGAGATTCCCAATAAGGTTGTCGATCTGGAGCATTCTCAGGTTGTGCGACTCCGAGATGGCCATCACATTTGGATTGAACTTTGGAGGTCGATAGCAAAGAATTTTTCTGACCAAGTCCCCATCTTAGTAGATCTTTCCAAGTGCTTTTGAAGCGTTGATGCTCTTGGTAAAGCGTGTGTACATCGAGTTGATGCCCTCTTCGGTAATCCATCGTGAATTTTTTATATTCAGACTCCAGTTGGCATCTTTTACCTGCGATGTACCTTCATGAGTAACTTCCAATTGATTCCAAATATCATAAGCAGTTACACATACAGAAATTCTATTAAACTCAATTCAATTTAAAGCATAATAAATGCATTCATCGCCTTAGCATTATTTTTGCACCTTAGTTTATCGTTATCATTCCATTTATCCTTAGGTTTTAGTAACGTAGCTGATAAGTAGTATTTTTATAACTTTTTAATAGAAAATTTTGTAAATATTTAATATGAATTTTCCTTTTTATGACAATTTAAGTATATATAAAGTTCCTTTTGTAATTATTATTCTAACTTAGCTTAATTTCAATATTTGCAGAATTTTGGGACAAATCGGGAAAAATGGCATGTCACGCCCTCGGTCACGCCCGTGACCAAGGGAGTGTAACCTAAAGATCAGTCCAGAATGATGCCGCGCTGTCTGAGCTAGCCCACACCAAGTCACGCCCCAGGTCATGCCCGTGACCCAAAGTCACGCCCGTGACCAAGGGCGTGTAAACTTAGAATCTTCCACGTGGAGCCGCCGTCGAGACGTGAAGATGCTGTAGAGAAGTCAACCTAAGTCACGCCCGTGACCCACATGTCACGGCCGTGACTTTCCAGCGTGATCTCTGCTTCGCCACCACGCCGAATTCCAGCCCACGCCGCATTTAATGCAGCCGTCCAAAGTCACGGCCGTGACCCGACATGTCACGCCCATGACATGTCACTTTTCGCCGCGCCGAATTCGAGCCCACGCCGCTGTCGGATCTGATGTGAATAGTGCAATCACGCCCTTGGTCACGCCCGTGACCGAGTGCGTGTAATCTGAAATTTTTTCCTATAAATTCAGAGGTTCTCCTTGAGTCCGGGGTTCAGAATTTTGGAGTGGGGGAGGTGCTGCTAGAGCTGTTAGAAGTTTTTCAATGCAACTGTTCATGTCTTTAAGTTTTCATGTCTTCCTTTTCAATTCATGCAATGTTTTAGTTTAACTTTCATGTACTAGCTCTTTTTAAGCTTGTAATCTTCATTTCCCTAGCTTTGCAATCTCTCTTTAAGACTGTAATAGTTTTGATTTTCAATAAAAATTAGCTTGCTCTCTTTCATTTGCTCTTTCTCCTTAAGTACTTCTCCTTTCATGCAACGTTAAGTTTTCTTTCCTTTTTCCCCTCCACTATGTTGAGCATTAAGTCTTTTTATTATCGTTTTAATCATTCACTAAGTTTGCAAAATGTCTCTTTTTAACTAAGTAATCAAAACCTCCAAAATATCATTAGATAAGATAATAGTGATTTTCCTCGAAGTAGAAGTAATCAACGCGCCCCGTGGAATACGACCTTGGTATTTCCAAATATCCTATACTATAGACGATAAGGTACACTTGCCTTTATCGGATATAGTTTTGGAGAAAATCTCAACCTTTCACTAAATTTCAAAACCGAGAAATCTATATCAAGTTTTTGGCGCCGTTGCCGGGGAACTTTGCGTAGATATTTTGAAAAGAGGATAGCTATTAATTTTATCATGCTTCTTTTTATTTTATTTTGTTTTTTCTAAATTTCAAAAAGAAATTTTTTTTTCTTCTTCCTTTCTTCTCTTTTTAGTGTATGACCCGAGGTAGCACTTCGATTCTTCCTTTTGATCCGGAGATCGAGCGAACCCTTTTGAGGCACCGCCGTTCTCGTGATCAGGGAAATCAAGTAGAATCCGAAGAGTCGATCGGGGACACTAACGCAGCAAATATGGATCAAAATCTTAATCCTCCTAATCTTAACGAGCCAAATCCTAATGAGGACGCGCAACGGACCATGTCCTATTATGCGCGGCCGAATTTGGAAGGCACACAATCGAGTATTGTTCGCCCCACATTGGCGAACAATAATTTTGAGATCAAGTCTAGCATCATACAAATGGTGCAACAATCGGTGACCTTTGATGGTCAACCGGACGAGGATCCAAATTCACATATCTCTTACTTTCTTGAAATTTGCGACAGTTTTAAGATCAATGGCGTCACCGATGACGCCATTCGGCTACGTCTTTTTCCTTTTTCTTTGCGGTCTAAGTCCAAGCAGTGGCTGGGCTCCCTACCAAGGGGATCCATCACTACATGGGCCGAAATGGCGGAAAAATTTCTTAATAAATATTTCCCGCCTTCAAAGACCGCTAAATTGCGCACGGATATTGCATCGTTCATGCAAATCGACTCGGAGACTCTCTATGACACATGGGAGCGCTTCAAGGAGCTTTTGCGTCGATGCCCTCACCATGCACTTGCCACTTGGCAACAAGTGCAAATATTTTATAATGGCTTAAATCTCCAAACGCGGCAAATGATTGATGCGGCCGCCGGGGGGACATTAAATAATAAAACCCCGATCGCCGCTCAAGAGCTTTTCGAAGAGATGGCCACAAATGCGTACCAATGGAACATGCCCCGAGCACGGCCTAATAAGCCGGCCGGAACTTTTGAAATAGACGCAAACGCAAATTTAGCTTTACAAGTTGAGCGCTTAACAAAACAAGTGGCGGAGATGTCTGCTTCCTCCGCCACTCCTCCTTGGGCTAATAACGTTTTAATCGAAGAACATGTTGACTACATCGGAAATCCACCTCAGCCTTCCTATAACCCGAACACCGCTCCGTATAATAACACCTACAATGCGGGTTATAGAAATCATCCGAATTTCTCATGGAGCAACCAAGGAAATGCTCAGCGTCCTATGAATTTAAATCAACCTCCCCCTAATCAACTTCTTAACTTAACTCCGCCTCCAAATTTGATTTCTCAAAATTATAATCCACCCGGTTTTCCACCGCAATAGCAAAAACTCTCTCCGATTGAAGAGGTTTTTTGCAAAATATGTTGCTACAAATGAAACGAACATCCGGAACCTTACCGGATCGATCAAAAATTTAGAGAATCAAGTGGGCCAACTCCCAAAGATGTTTTCTGAGCGTCAACAAGGAGCACTACCGGGGAACACCGAGCAAAATCCAAAGGAGAGCATGCACGCGATTACACTCCGAAGCGGGAAGGAGGTGGTTCAAAAACAGGACGAACCCAAGGTAATTTCCTCTCCTCCTCCTCCTACTTTTAATTCATCTTCGAATTTGCCCGCTACGATAGCTCCGCACACTTCTATTTTAAATCTGCGCGCTCCTAGTTCTAATATTCCGTATCCATCGAAATTTAAAAATGAAAGCGACGAAAAAAATTATAAAATGTGTTTAGATGTTTTAAAACAAATCCATATTAATGTACCTTTCTGCGAGGCTATCTCACAAATGCCTAAATATGCGAAATATCTTAAGGAGTTGCTATCCAATAAGAAAAAGTTAGAAGATATTTCGCATATTTCTTTAAATGCAGAATGCTCCGCGGTTGTACTCAACAAATTGCCGAAAAAAGCAAATGACCCGGGACAGTTTTCCATCCCATGTCTTTTTGGCAATTCGTTAGTAAAACACGCCTTAGTGGATCTTGGAGCAAGCATCAACCTTATGCCGTTTTCTTTGTTCAAAAAGCTAGGTCTAGGAAATCCAAGGCCCACTCGAATGAGTATCCAATTAGCGGATCGTTCTTTAAAATATCCGATAGGAATAGTGGAGGACGTGCTCGTCAAGGTTGACAAATTCATCTTCCCGGTGGATTTTGTCATTCTTGACATCGAAGAGGATGCCGAAGTACCCCTCATACTCGGCCGCCCCTTCCTTGCCACCTCCCGCGCTATTATCGACGTAAGTAACGGAAAGCTCCTCCTACGGGTTGGAGACGATGAAGTTACTTTCGGCATAAATTCCTCGATGCGGAACACGCTAGAAAATGACGATTCATATTTTTACTTAGAAGAGTGTTGTGAGTTCGATTCATCCCTCGAGTTAGTTTCATCGGCGAGTAGTGATTTCGAGCCCGTAGAGCTCTTTTGTGATGAAGAAGAAGTTTCTCACCCCACACCACCCGAACCATTATTTTTAGAAAAATTAAAAATCAAGACTTCTTATGAAGAACCACCCGTATTGGAGTTGAAACAACTCCCCCCTCACCTTAAATACTTGTTTTTGGAAAAAGAGTCTAAGCTACCCGTCATCATTTCATCCGATCTTAGCAACTCAGAAATTTCTGAGTTGACTATAGTCTTAAGAAAGCACCGCCACGCAATTGCGTGGCAATTATCGGACATTAAGGGTATAAACCCATCTTTCTGCACTCATAAAATATTTCTCGAAGATAATTCCCGAAATTCAGTCCAGCATCAACGACGACTAAACCCTAACATGAAAGAAGTCGTTAAGACCGAAGTTATAAAACTTCTGGACGCGGGAATCATCTACCCGATATCGGACAGTACTTGGGTTAGCCCAGTACAAGTCGTGCCAAAGAAAGGTGGTGTCACGGTAGTTGCGAACGAAAATAACGAATTGATCCCAACCCGTACTGTTACGGGTTGGCGGATGTGCATCGACTATCAGAAATTAAATGATGCCACCCGTAAGGATCACTTCCCTCTACCATTTATCGACCAAATTTTAGAACGCCTTTCGGGTCACTCCTACTACTGTTTTCTAGATGGTTTGTCGGGATACTTCCAAATTCCGATTTCGCCCGACGACCAAGAGAAAACCACTTTCACTTGTCCCTTTGGCACCTTTGCTTATCGAAGGATGTCATTTGGTCTTTGTAACGCGCCAGCTACATTCCAAAGATGTATGCTGGCAATTTTTGACGAGTTAGTGGAGGAGGTGATGGAAGTATTTATTGATGATTTTTCCGTGTTCGGGAGTTCATTTGAAAACTATTTAAAAAATCTCGAGCGCGTGTTGCAGCGATGTGAGGAAACGAATTTAGCGCTTAATTGGGAAAAATGCCATTTTATGGTCAAGGAAGGACTAGTCCTTGGCCATAAAATTTCGGGCAAGGGGATCGAGGTCGATAGGGCCAAGATTGAAGTAATCAAAAAACTTCCCCCTCCCACAAACGTAAAAGCTATTAGGAGTTTCCTAGGCCACGCGGGGTTCTATCGGCGCTTTATACAAAAATTTTCCAAAATCACAAAGCCGTTAACCCATCTTCTTGAAAAGGAATCCTCATTTATTTTTAGTGATGAATGCCATTTGGCCTTTAAACTTATCAAGGAAAAACTTATAAACTCCCCGATTCTAGTCGCGCCGGATTGGTCGCTCCCTTTTGAAATCATGTGCGACGCGAGTGACATTGCGGTTGGTGCCGTTTTAGGCCAACGGGTGAGTAATTATTTCCACCATATTTATTATGCGAGCAAAACACTCACGTCGGCACTAGCGAATTACACCACTACCGAAAAAGAGCTTTTAGCGATCGTTTTTGCCTTCGATAAGTTTAGGTCATACATCACCCTCTCGAAAGTTATCGTCTTCACGGATCACTCCGCACTTAGGTATCTTTTAAGCAAATCGGACGCCAAGCCTCATCTTTTGCGATGGATCCTCCTCTTGCAGGAGTTTGACTTAGAGATCCAGGACAAAAGGGGAGCCGAAAACTTGGCGGCCGATCACCTCTCCCGTTTAGAAAACCCCGCCTCGGACGCATTAATAGAATCTGACATTAATGATAAATTTCCCGAAGAGCGCCTCCTTACTCTCGAAAATATTAATTCATCGTCTACCCCCTGGTTGCAGATCTGGCTAACTATTTAGTAGCCCGGGTCCTGCCAAAAGAATTCTCGAGTCAGCAAAAGAAGAAATTCTTTTCTGATTTAAAGAATTAATTTTGGGAGGACCCCTTTTTATTCCGTGTATGCGCAGACCAGGTAGTAAGACGATGCGTCTCGAGTGAGGAAGCCCCTAAAATTTTACATCATTGTCATGAGGGACCCACCGGAGGTCATTATCATTCAAACCGAACCGCAAGGAAGGCGCTGGAGGCGGGCTTTTATTGGCCCTCGCTCTTCAAAGATGCTCACACCCTTGTGAGTACTTGTGACAGCTGCCAGCGGTCGGGGAACATCTCCCGCCGGGATGAGATGCCCCAAATCATTTTCTTAGAATGTGAAATTTTCGACCTTTGGGGTATCGATTTTGTTGGTCCTCTCCCTCCATCTTGTTCAAATAAATATATTCTAGTGGCGGTCGACTACGTATCGAGGTGGGCGGAAGCGCAAGCTCTCCCCACGAATGATGCGTGAGTCATCGTTAATTTCTTAAAAAAATTATTTTCTCGATTTGGCACGCCGCGCGCTATTGTGAGTGATCGGGGCACCCATTTTTGCAATACTCAATTTACAAAAATCTTAGCGAAATATGGTGTCACTCACAAATTATCCACTGCATATCACCCACAAACGAGCGGCCAAGTCGAAGTTGTTAATCGAGAATTAAAACGGATTTTAGAAAAAATATTTTCTATCAATTGGAAGGATTGGGCAATAAAGCTCGATGACGCGCTATGGGCCTATCGAACGGCGTACAAGACCGCTATCGGTTGTACACCGTATCGAATGGTTTATGGCAAGGCTTGCCACCTTCCGGTCGAATTAGAACACCGCGCATTTTGGGCGCTTAAATTTTTAAACCTCGATTCCACTCTAGTGGGAGAACAAAGAAATTTCCAAATGAACGAATTAGATGAGTGGCGAGCGAATGCGTATGAGAGCAATAAACTATATAAGGAGCGAATGAAGTTTTATCATGATAAGCATATAAAATTTCCAAAAACTTTTTCGCCGGGCGATCTCGTCCTCCTTTATAATTCCCGCCTTCGCCTTTTTCCGGGAAAACTAAAATCCTGATGGTCCGGACCCTTTATTGTTAAAGAGGTTTGGTCCTATGGGACAATTTTAATTTCCCACCCGGAAAAAGGTACCTTCAAAGTAAACGGCCACCGCCTTAAATTATATCTTCCGGGAGAGTTAACTAATGAAAAGAGTGATTCGATTGTATTTCAACCTATAATATGATCGGCAAGTGGATCAAGCTATGCGACCTTAAACAAAGCGCTGTTGGGAGGAACCCCAAAGTTATCTTTTGTTATTTTCTCTTGTCTTTTCTTTTCTTCTTTAACAACTTTTGCAGGTAATCGCGGCTTCCCCACAAAAGCTTCAAAAAAATCAGGGAAGCCCTTTTTCCTTCTCTTCTTTCGTTTTTGCATTTCTTTTTACCTTTTCTTACTTCATACTTATTTTTAAATATTGGGGATAATGTTTAACTGTAAGTATGGGGGTGTAAATAGCCCTTTGTAAATATTTGTAAATAGTCTTAAAAAGAACATTTTCAAAAAAAAAATATGAAAAGAAAAAAAAACAACAAAAAGAAAATTTTAATTTTGTTTCTATGATTTCCTTTATTTAAGCACTTGTAAAATCCAAAAACTCAAAAAATTTAGAAAATCGAAAATTTAAATCTTGGAAAGGGACGTTTGGGATTTCATCCCATCACACCTCCTAGTACCTTGCGAACCCTTCACCGGGTAGCCCTTGGGAAGTCCAAGACTTACAAAAATTGTTAAGTTTTAAAGCTAGTTTCCTTTCTTTGTAAATAGTTTTTAATGAGAAAAATTCAAAAATTTAAAAAAAAAGATAATATCAAAAATTCAAAAAAAAAAAAAGATAATATCAAAAATTCAAAAAAAAAGATAATATCAAAAATTCCAAAAATTCTTATATCCCTCCTTCTTGTTGTTTTTGTGATTTCTTAGAAATCTAGTTGAGAATGTTTATAAGCATGTTTAAGTTTTTAATTGGCTAAAATTTTGCTTATCATAGTTTGTTAATTTTAAATTTGAGGTAATCTTGATTTAAGAATCATCTTATGATTTTAAATTGATTAGAGAATTTTGTTAGCATGACTTCTCTTTTTATTTTTAAATGGCTTCATTTTGTAGTGAATTTCCTAAACCTCTTAGGAAATTTAATGTTACTAGAATTTGCTCTCAATATAATTTAAAGCTAGCTAGATTTATTTCCCTTCCTTACCCCCTTTGTGGCATATAAAAAAATGAACTTTAAAAGATCATATGTCATGGGAATAAGAGGATAAAATTCATTATTCCCTAAAACATATGCACCCAAAATATTTGAAAAGATTATATGGCATGGAGTAAGAGGATAAAATTCATTACTCCTAAACCATATACATTTTGGGTTTTTATTAGAAGAGAAAAAAAAAGAAAAAAAAAAAAGGAAATTTCATGATAAATTCCATTTCTTCCATTCAAAAATTTCTCTTCTTATGCCAAATTTTATGAAATCCCCCTTAGGCAATTATCATTGTTCTAGTTTTAGTTGAAAATTATGGAGAGAGCAATATTTAGTAATTAACTTTTCCTTAAGATTCTTTTAAGATAGAGTTCTTATAATTTTAATTTAATTTAGTTTTATAATTTCTACAATTTTGTCAAACTACTTAATTTTCTTGAGAAGTTCTTGCCTAAACATTTTCCCTCTTTTCAAATCATCATCATAATCTAGGACTTAACTCTCCCTTGAATTTACTCTTAACTTAACTTTTGCTTAAATGAAATTTTAGTTTTAAATTAAAAATTTTTTTAAGGATGTCTTATAAATTATGCCTCACACTTTTGCTCTAGAATAGCAAAACCTCAAGTATGGGGGTATTTGATAAGTAGTATTTTTATAACTTTTTAATAGAAAATTTTGTAAATATTTAATATGAATTTTCCTTTTTATGACAATTTTAGGTTATAAGTAGTTCTTTATGTAATTTTCATTCTAACTTAGCTTAATTTCAATATTTGCAGAATTTTGGGACAAATCGGGAAAAATGGCATGTCACACCCTCGGTCACGCCCGTGACCAAGGGCGTGTAACCTAAATATCAATCCAGAATGATGCTGCGCTGTCTGAGCTAGCCCACACCAAGTCACGCCCCAGGTCACGCCCGTGACCCAAAGTCACGCCCGTGACCAAGGGCGTATAAACTTAGAATCTTCCACGTGGAGCCGCCGTCGAGACGTGGAGATGCTGTCGAGAAGTCAAACTAAGTCACGCCCGTGACCCACATGTCACGGCCGAGACTTTCCAGCGTGATCTCTGCTTCGCCACCGCGCCGAATTCCAGCCCACGCCGCATTTAATGCAGTCGTCCAAAGTCACGACCGTGACCCGACATGTCACGCCCGTGACATGTCACTTTTCGCCGCGCCAAATTCGAGCCCACGCCGCTGTCGGATCTGATGTGAATAGTGCAGTCACGCCCTTGGTCACGCCCGTGACCGAGGGCGTGTAATCTGAATTTTTTTCCTATAAATTCAGAGGTTCTCCTTGAGTCCGGGGTTCATAATTTTGGAGTGGGGGAGGTGCTGCTAGAGCTGTTAGTGAGTTTTTCAATGCAATTGTTCATGTCTTTAAGCTTTCATGTCTTCCTTTTCAATTCATGCAATGTTTTAGTTTAACTTTCATGTACTAGCTCTTTTTAAGCTTGTAATCTTCATTTCCCTAGCTTTGTAATCTCTCTTTAAGATTGTAATAGTTTTGATTTTCAATAAAAATTAGCTTGCTCTCTTTCATTTGCTCTTTCTCCTTAAGTACATCTCCTTTCATGCAACGTTAAGTTTTCTTTCCTTTTTCCCCTCCACTATGTTGAGCATTAAGTCTTTTTATTATCGTTTTAATCATTCACTAAGTTTGCAAAATGTCTCTTCTTAACTAAGTAATCAAAACCTCCAAAATATCATTAGATAAGATAATAGTGATTTTCCTCGAAGTAGAAGTAATCAACGCGCCCCGTGGAATACGACCTTGGTATTTCCAAATATCCTATACTATAGACGATAAGGTACACTTGCCTTTATCGGATATAGTTTTGGAGAAAATCTCAACCTTTCACTAAATTTCAAAACCGAGAAATCTATATCAGTAGCCTCTCCCACTACAATTGTAGGAGGAGAGTACCAAACTTCTACCATGTTCCATACTTCCATATCCATGGTAATGAGAAAACACATCATCCAATTTTTCCAGTAGTTGAAATCTAACCCAGAAAAAAGAGGTGGTCGACTAACACCCTGACCCTCCAGAAAAGCGAGATCATGAGACGCCATTATTCCCGGTTGTTAAGCTGATTGGAATAAAACCTAGCTCTGATACCACTTGTTGGATCGGTAGGCGCCCAAAGAGGGGGGGGGGAGGGTGAATAAGGGTTCTAAAACTTTTTCTTATATTTTGAATATCTTGAAATAATAAGAGATTAGGATGGTGAGAAATCAAACAAACTAAGTAAAATAAAATAGAGACATGTTTTATTAAAATGAAATATGGGTTTACAAAAATTGATTTCTATAACGCTAGAAATCGGTGGCGAATAATAATAAACTCTTTTTGTTTTCTATCCCGACTAGCATCCCCAAGAACTGGTGGCCCTAGCCTATCCTTCCCCGGATTCGGCCTCAAGCCGCTCTAGCCACTCCTACACCAGATAAGGCCTTGAGCACCCCCTAGACCTAACCTAGATCTAGTCACCAACACGAAGCAAATTTATGCCCTAAGTCCTACCCAGACCTAGTCGCCAACACGAGGCGAATTCTCTAACGGTTTACAAAAGATATGAAATGATAATAATAAAAACTCCCTCTTGATGAACTTCTGAAGTTGGAGACGAAGTTTCGCTGTAGAATTAGCGTTATTGAAGCGGACGACGTTTGGATCCGGCGTGAAGAAGTCCTCCTTCAGAAATTCACAGAGCTTTGGTGGGAGATCAACTTTTGTCCAAATCTGGCTCTGGAATTCTAGCACTCAACCTCTCTCTCTGATCGTTGTCCAAAATGATAGAAGAGGGGTCCAATTTATAGCCATAGCGCTAGAGCCTGCGCTACCGCCGACGCTATCCTATATTAGGACATATTCTGCGCAGGAGAATCTTCAATTCGAGTAAACATTTCCATCTTGCCTTCTGTGCTCCGCGCTACCGCCTGCGCAATCTGCTACAGCCTAGCGCTAGCACCTTATAAATGTACTCCCAGAATTGCGCTATACATCGCTAGCACCGGGCACTAGGTGCTACCGTCGTCGCTAGTGGGCATGTTGGGTTTATTGGCTCAATTTTAGGGGCAACCTTCTTATGTTATCCTTGAGTCATATGGACTTTGTTTCCTGTACACTTAAACACACAAGATCAAATACACATAGGATTTGTTATTCTTAAACCTAGGAGATGCAGAAGACCATGTTCCAACACCCGGGTGCACCGAATACCTACTGCAGTGAGTCTCTGCCATAATATCATCCCGAATCCGGCCCCCTGCCAGTATATATACTCGGCCTCAAAAACTCAGCAGACCGTCCTTCAATGAATAGTCTTCGGCCGAGCGTGCCTCCAAGGCCTTGAATATCGGCTCTAACTTGGCATCCTGCCTTTGCCCATCCCGGATACGGTCTCAAATGTCATTTGTGGTACTCATCGCTACTAGCTACTCCTAGTATAGCTCCGAATCATGCTTGGATACTAAGGAGATCTGCATGTCCTCGAGCATCCATACCAGCTCGATGGCCATCAATTGGGGTTCCAGTCCTAATGTGGTGGCTCTCCTACTCAGTGCGTCTGCTGCCACATTTGCTTTACTAGGTGGTAGTGCATTGTGTACTGATAATCTGATAATAACTCCACCCATCGCCTCTGTCGGATATTCAGCTCCTTCTGTGTGTCCACGTACTTTAGATTCTTGTGGTCTTAGAATATGTTGCAGTGGATTCCATAGAGATAGTGCCGCCAGATCTTTAGAGCGAATATAACTGCTCCCATCTCCAAATCATGCACCGGGTAATTCCGCTCATGATTCTTCAACTGTCGGGAGGCATATGATATCACGTGCTCGTTCTGCATCAGAATGACACCCATCCGCTGATACGATGCATCCATATACACCTAGAATCCTTCCTTCCCCGATGGAAGGGAAAGGATGGGGGTCATCATAAGCCAACCCTTCAGCTCCTAGAAGGCCGCTTCGCACAACGATGTCCAAATGAAAGCAGAATCCTTCTTCGTCAAGGATGTGGGCGGGAGGGCTATCTGAGAAAACTCCTATAAGAACTTGCGGTAATAGCCGGCAAGTCCCAAGAAACTCCGCATGTCGGTGGCCGTCTTCAGCGGTGGCCAATCCCGTACTGCCTAGATCTTTGCTGGATCTGCTGCTAGTCCAGCTCCACTGATAATGTGACCCAGGAAGGCCACCTCCTTCTGCCAAAACTAACACTTGCTAATCTTTGCATAGAGTCTGTGCTCTCAAAGTTTCTCCAAAGTCAGTTTTATATGTCGTGCATTCTCCTCCTCTGTCCTCGAATAGATGAGGATGTCGTCTATGAACACAACGACGAAAATGTTGAGATAAGGCTCGAACACCCGGTTCATAAAACTCATAAATGCTGATGGTGCATTCGTGATCCTGAAAGGCATCACGGTGAACTCATACAGTCTGTATCGGCTGCTGAAGCTGTCTTCGGGATGTCCTCCTCCTGAATCCATAGCTGATAATATCCTAACCTCAAATCCAGCTTCGAGAAGCAGTGTGCTCCCTCTAGCTAGTCAAATAGCTCGTCTATCCTCGGAAATGGGTACGTGCTTCGCACTGTCAGCTTTTTCAGTTCTCTATAATCAATGCAGAGTCTGAGCGACCTTTCCTTCTTCTTCACGAAAAGCACCGGAACTCCCCAAGGTGAGGAACTCGGTCTAACAAATCTAGATTGTACCATCTCCTGCACCTGGCTCCAAAACTCTGCTAGCTCCTTTAGGGCCATCCGATAAGGAGCTCTAGATACCGTCTTAGCCCTCGGCACCAGTTGGATCTTAAAGTCCTTCTCGCAATGCGGTGGCAGCCCAGGTAGGTTCTCTGGAAATACGTCGGCAAAATCCTATACTACCGGGATACTGGCCACAGAATCCTTCACCTCGATCCCCTCGAACAACACCTAATATACTTCATCTTCCTGTAGGTGGGCCTTGGTGGCCTGAATAGACGATAATAAGAGGTGGAAGTGGGGTCTAATTCCTTCGATTACTACTTTCGTGTCCTCGTGCCTTAGAACAATCCTCCTTGCCGGGCAGTCAATCCTTGCATGGTTCCGGTGCAGCCAGTTCATGCCCAAGATTAGGTCGAAGTCTTTCATCTTCAAGAGCGTTGTTGGCACTTCAAATAGTTTTCCTTCAATTTCCACAGTCATATTGCATTTGGCACTTATTACTAATTCTGATCCGTCCGGGAGACGCACCTTCCTGTGGATGCCTGTGAAGTGTTGAATTTCATCCAGGTCGCCACAAATTCTTTCGAGACAAACGAGTGCGAGGCAACCTTATCAAATAAAGTATATGCGGGCTTGCCGCAGATGAGTACTATACCTGGGTGATTTTTGTTCGTTTGGTTCAATGCTAATGTAAAGCTAAGGTTTTTAATGTACTAGTAATTATTAGAAAAACATTAAAGTACCTGTAATGACCCTTGCCGGGTTTCGGGGCTAAGCCAGGTACAAGGCGTACATATGATCCCTGTTCTATTTTCGGTCTCCGCCCTGGAATCCACGACCTCATCCATGTCCTCGACCACCGAAATGTTGGGCCAGTGTGGCTGCCTGTAGTGTTGGTGGTGCTTTCCTCTGAGGGCAGTTCCTCTGGATATGGCCCGGCAGATGACACTCATAGAACTCCTGTGGAGGAGGTGGCCAACCTCCACCTATCTTCAGACATCCCGCATCTGTAGAGGCTGAGGAGCCAATACTGCCAGCTCCCCCTGCTCCTGCCCCTCCTCCTGGCGGGGTCGGTCCTCCGCTCTTCTTTCTCCAATGTAACGATCCTTTTGTTGGCCTCTCCTGCCACTCCTTCCCTGGTCTTCTGTCGGCCTCTTCCTACCTCAAACCATGTGTTGGTCGGCCTCCAGCTTCTTTGCCATCTCCAGGACCTTGTCCAGGCTGCCGTCGGAAACAAAAAGGAGGGTCTGCCTTAGGTCATCGCGGAGGCCCTTATAGAACCTCTTTGCGTAGCCTGCATCATCCAAGTGATACGAATCTGCAAACCAGGCTAGGTTTATGAACTCCCGGTGATACTCCACCACTGTCCTGCTTCCCTTCCTCAACTGCAGGAACCTGTCTTCTAACTCATCTCTCATAGACTGCGGTACATAGTGCTCCATCAGTGCCGTCTTGAACTCATCCTATGAGATATCAGCCACCTCCAACCCAGTATAGGTGGTGTCCAGTAGTTACTTCCACCACCTCTTCGCATGGGATTCCAAGCACGAAACCACCAAGGGTACTACCGTATCCGTCGGTCACTAAATTCCTGCTAGCATCTCGTACATGATATCTACCCACTCCTCAGTCTGAACGACTGTCTCCATCCTGAGGTATAAAGGAGGGGAAAGGCCTCGGAAGGCGCTCAGCCAGTTGGCCCTGGGTTTGGCAGAGGAGTCGGTGCCTGCTCGGCCTTGAATGCCTCCAGTATAGCAGTCAGTGTCTGCCCCATCTCCGATTGGTGGAACTGGGTAGGAGCCGGGGGTGGTGGGGGGACACTTGGAGTCGGAGGCACTCCATGCTGCGGTGTGGGTTCGTCGCAGGCTACAAGAGAAAATTTGACACTCGTAGGGGGGGGCTGTCCAAAAAATATTCAGTTAAAAGTGGACTTTTCATTGTATTCCCCATATGGGCACACCATTACTTCCGCTGCTAGTTTGTCCTCAAACTAAGCTTGCACGGGGTGGCCCAGGGTTGGTTGACTTCTTTTCTTCAGATCGAGGTTTCCTCTGATGCCAGTTTCTAAGACCTTTTTTTTTTTGCTTTGCTACCGGGTCTTATGCCCAGAACCGCCGCTTTGTGGTGACACCAACGCTCGGGAAAGTCGCCACTACAAAATGTCGATCCTCCTGGACATATCGATCATAAAAGAAGAAAAGAATTTATTTGAGCATATAGAATTTAAGTTCACATCACATGAAATATAAAATTTAGAATTAAAGGGGTCCACATAAAGTAACTGAATAATACTACAACGATAATAAAGGCTCCTGCCCAATATATCAAATCCTCACTACAAGTTCTCCTGCGAAAGCAAAACTAGTAGTATCACTCACGGATCCTGAGATTGGTGCTCTAGTGCTAGATTGTCTCACCTCCATCTGCACTGGCATCTGGTGCTGCTGCATCTACTCGGTCCCCTAAAATGATAAGGTCCACCGACCGTTAGTCAAAAGACTAAGCCAATCCACACCCCTCCCCCGGTGACTCCTAGGCACCGAGTTGGAGGAATGAAGCAGAGGACAGCAAAGGGTACTAACAAGCAGATGACGGTGAATCTAATCTATAGGAAATGTCAACAACTACGCAGTATATAATACAGTGAGTAAAGCAGAAATAAGTAAAGCAGTAATAAGTAAAATAGTAATGAGTAAAATAGTAATAATGAAGAGTAACCTTGATTTATAGGAATGCCCATACTGACCTATAGACCAAGGGGTCGTTTAGCAGAGCCAATTGTGTAAAAAGTCTCAGACCGATTTATAGGATAGGGGTAGGGTTGTAATGCAATGCTTATGTCATGACATGTAGAGTTCTGCATTTTAATACTATGTTCACACAAGTGCAACTCACACACTTCGACTCTATGTGCACAGACCTTTAGTTTCCCCTTTTTGGAGATAGCAAAACTCCCAGGATACTCGTGTAGTGGCAAACAAAAGAGATGGGTTGATCCTCGCCCACATCTAGGTTGGTACCTTCACTACCTAACCTAGAACGATCGTACTCCTCAACGCTAAGAACACAACAGCGGTGCTCCTACGTACTCTTACTTGCTAGGCCACCAGACTTTTCCTTGGCAAAATGTTAACCACACTTACCGAGCCAAAGTATCGCCGTCGGTGCGACGACCATCAATACTAAAGACCCACCACCTTTATGCACATACATTATGATTACTATATAAATATCTCCGAGCCATGGGCTCTCCGGTCTAACCCGCCCGTCACCATAACCTTCCGAGCCACCGGCTCACTGGACTAACCCGTCTGTACCTACAACCATCGATCCTACTACTCGTAATACCAAACCAATGAACTAACCGTAACAACGGGGTGTGGGTGAGTGTATTATTAAGTTAAATCTTGCACAATAGTTTACTCCTACCATTAAGGGTTAATCTTGGATTTCCCAAGGTCTACCCGGTGAGGGGCTTGCAGTGGTACTAGGAGTTATGATGGGATGACACCCCAAATCTCCCTTTCCAAGACACTTAATATTGTTGTTAACTAGCCATAAGAATACCCCTCTTATCATTAAACTTGAGTTAACCCTAAGTGTTTTATGACTCTCTAAGGAAAAGAGGATCCTTCGTCAATCCCGAGCACAACCTTTCCCCTTAGCTTATCGGGCACACTCAATATATAGACTCCTATTGGTGACCTCAATTCCCCTCAACCAGACTAAGTACACCATCTAACCTCCATTCCCACCTAATGGTCTACAAGTTACTCAAGTTTTACAGTTTTACTATACGCAGACCAAATGAGCTATATGAGGTGTATGAGAGGTGATACTCCCAATAATCTTTCGAATGACCCAACATTTTTATTGGGGGTTAATTATGACATTATAACACCTATGATTTTGTACATCAAGTATGGTTTTCTGACATGGTATGGCTTCACTAAATTTTGTACAACTAGATAACAACAAAATAACAGCCAAACCTAAATTTCACAATTTTCTAGAAATGTTTTGACCTCCAATTAAAGCATAAACTAATTAATCAAGATCAATGATTAACAAAGAAGCTACTAGAAATTCTCATTCAATAATTACAAGAAAATTAGCCGGTGTCCAAAATGGTCAGAAAAATTAACTAATGAAGTACCATAATTTTCTAAATCATTTGACCATATAATTCCATTAATTTAATAAACATGTCCAAGGTCACCTTGTGAAAGAAACCATATATAAATAACTCCAAAAATTATTCTAAAATTTTTAGATCATGTGTTTGGCCTAGCAAGCCCGCTGACCAATTTCCATAATTTTTCAGTGAGTATTAAACACATAATTAATTTTTATACAACTAGGGCACAGATAGAGGGTTATTAATGAAGTACCATATATAACAATTCAAAATTCTTAACAAAATTACCAGACAATAATATCATCAATAACAACACACTGCCAAAGTTTCATAAACATCCTATGTTATATGAAGATATAATTCCTTCTTGTAAGGAAGAGCCCTAAATGATTCTTAATTAAATCAGAGAGAACAAAAGTCTCCAAAAATTCCAAATAAATTACGTAGGGCCTTACACCCCCTATAAACCTCTCTATTAAATTTCAAGCCAATCCATGGATATATGAGTCTATGTCCTTCAATGGGTTCAATATATAACCCTAAGGTTTGAACTAGGGTTCTAGGGCACAACTACTCCAAAATACCCCAAATCTTGGGAGGATGTGTTTAATGTGATATTAAATTAGTGGCCAAGGTTTCATCACTTTTGGATGGGATTTGACCATTCAACCCATCAAGTGCACTTTTGACCCTTTAAACCTTAGTTTGACCAATCTTGGGTTAGTTAAATACCCAACCAAATCTATCCTAAATAGGATGAATTTCTTACCAGAGACATACCATGGCCCTAAGGACCACCCACCAAAATTTGGTGGTGTTTTGATGTCAATATACCCTATAATTAATTGATACATGGATTATTAAATTTTTGCAAAAAACTTAGAAAAATATCCTCCAAAAATTCTCATTTTTTGATATGTTAAAGGTGTGGGTATACGCAGACTATGTTTCAATTTTCAAGACATTTGGATGAATGGATTGATGGGGGCACACAAGTCAAAACTATGGTCACCCCTTTGTATATGTTGCACAACTTTGAGTGTTGTGGTCAGACCACTGACCCAAATTGTGTGAAACCAATTTTAAAATAAAGTGGACCCCAACGGATACAAGTTTGGAGTTGAACACTTTTCCATCAGGAGGCCCTAAGTATTTTCTATAATTATTTCAATGTACTGCATAAAGTGTGACAAAAATACAATATATAAACATTTATATGTAATTGATCCTGCACAGATCTTGGCACAGATCGAATGGCCCCTAGCTTTCTTCTTCCTCCAGGCAACGACCGAGGATAGCCCGTCCTGGAGCATTTTGGGAGTTGATTTCCCAGCCACCTGTGCCTGTTCCCGGCCTGCCAATGCCACCACCACCTCCTTTGAGGTGGTGGCAGGCGATAGGAGGTGGTTGGCTGGCCGGAGGTGGTCGGAATCAGGATTTCAGGGAGGTTAAAAAGCTCGAAATCGAGCCTCTTTTGGTGACTTGATTCGAGCACGATTTGGCTCGAATCAAGCCCCAAGTCGACAGATATCTAGAACTAGAGGAGGGGATCGGACCTGCATGGTGGCCTGAGGCCGCGTATTCCGGCGATTCGCTATGGCCGGAATTGAAACTTTTGGTGCCATGCATCTCCTCATTTTCAGTGCGCGATTCCTCTTGGAAATTTGGGGGTTTTTCTCCTCTTTGATCACTGATGGTGGTGGGAGTTTCAATTTGAGGCTTGGGGGGCTTTATTCTCGAAAGCCAATAATGGCCATTAGGGGGAGTTTTCGATTTCACTTGGGGGAGGTGAATGTGGCCTCAATCTGGCTAGGAGAAGGGTAGAAACTCCTCCTCTCCCCAAGAGGATATGAATGGGTCCATTAACGGGGGAGATTGAAGGTTTCTTCTTCCTCCCCATTAATTCCCCCTCTCTCTCTCTCTCTCTCTTTCAAATTGGGGATTTCTCTCTCTTGGTCGAATTCTTTGAAATTGAATGGTCAATTCAGTAACCCCCCAACCCCATTAGCTGGTGGACCACCTCAATTGGGTCTAGCCCAAGTGGATTGAGCTTGATTAGGTCAAAATAGGTCATTTTGACCAAAATTTAGGGTGGAGTTGACTTTGGTCAATTTGAACATTTGGGTTGACACCAATGTGTTTCTAGTGACCCATTGGCCGCCCTTAAGGGTTAGGAAGGTCTAGGTACGGTCAATTTGGCAAGGTGAGGGCCAATTGAGGCTAAATAGGCCATTTTGACCAAAATAGGGCTAGAGTTGACTTAGGTCAAATTGGCCAAGTTAGTAGCCCCATGATGGGGATTTGTGGTCCATTGGGTCCTTAATATCCTTATAAGGGTAGGGGCATGGTCAAATTTGGCATGGTGGAGGCCAATTGGCCCTAATTACGCTACTTTGACCATTTTGGGACTAGGGTTGACTTTGGTCAACTTGGCCACTTTGGTTGACCCCAAGGGGACCTTGGTACTCTAAGGGACCCCCTTAGTGGGTTAGGGATGTCATTGTGGGGTCAAAGGGTCAAGGTGAGGCCCTAAAGTCCAACCCTAGGCTTGGTAATTGTAAATTACTATTTACAGACCACTGTGGTTTTCCTCATTGCCTAAGTTCATATGGTCTTTTGTGCTTTCTAGGGTTTTGTCATGACCTAGTCATGACAAAACCAACTTAGGGGTACAGTTGTTTGAGGGATGTTACAAAGCATCCCTAAATGGAATTTGAAGAAGTTAAACTTAGCTTCATCTAGGGGCTTTGTGAATATATCAACCACTTGTTTGTCTGTGGGGACAAATTCAAGAGTGATATCTTCATTCTCCACATGCTCCCTAATGAAGTGATACCTGATCTCAATATGCTTAGTCCTACTGTGTGAGACAGGATTATTAGTAATTGAGATAGCACTTGAAGAGTCAGAAAATAGGGGTGTTTTGGTTATCTTTAAATTGTATTGTTCAAGATGATGTTGGATCCATAGCAACTGAGCAGAGCAACTCCCAGCAGATATGTATTCTGATTTTGCTGTGGAGATTCCAATACTTGTTTGCTTCTTACCGCTCCATGAGATCAGACTTCCTCCAAGTAATTGGCAATTCCCTGAAGTACTCTTTCTATCTTCTTTGCACCCTGCGTAGTCTGCATCTTAATAGCCAGTCAGTTCACACCAATTGTTCCTAGGGTACCATAGGCCAAGATTAGGTGTACCCTTTAGGTATCCTAAAATCCTCTTGACAGAGGTGTGATGAACTTCCTTGGGGTTCACCTGATATCTAGCACAGACACATGTGGCAAACATTATGCCAGACCTACTAGCAGTTAGGTAAAGCAAAGACCCAATCATGCATCTGTACTAGGTTTCTTCAAAGGGTATTCCCTTTTCATCCTTGTCCAGAGACACATTGGATCCTATGGGAGTCTTCATAGAAGAAGCACTCTCCAATCCAAATTTCTTGACTAGCTCTTTAGTGAATTTGGTTTGTGAGATGAATATACCATCTTAAGATTATTTCACTTGGAGACCTAGGAAGCATTTGAGCTCTCCCAATCTGCTCATTTCAAACTTTCCCTGCACTAAATTAGCAAATTTCTTGCAGAGATTGTCATATGTAGAGCCAAAGATAATGTCATCCACATTGATCTAAACTAGCAAGATCTTGCCCTTCACTTCCCTTAGGAACAATCTCTTGTCAATCTTTCCCCTTGAGAACTTGTTCTGAATGAGAAAGCTTGACAGGGTCTCATACCAGGCTATAGGAGCATGTTTCACAACATATAAGGCCTTTCTAAGGAAATACACAAAATCAGGGTTAGTAGTATCAGCAAAACCTGAAGGTTGTTTTACATATACTTCTTCCATGAGGTCACCATTCAGAAAGGCTGACTTCACATCCACCTAGTAAACTTTGAATCCTTTATAGGATGCATAGGCTTGGAATAATCTGATATCTTCCAATCTAGCAACAGGGGCGAAGTTCTGATCAAAATCAATGCCCTCTTCCTATCTATAACCGTTTGCCACTAGCCTTGCCTTATTGTTTGTAATGACCCCATTCTCATCCAATTTGTTTCTTTAGACCCACTTGGTTCCAATAATGATGTGTCTGTGGGGTGTGGGAACTAACCTCCATACTTTGCATATCTTAAATTGATTTAGTTCCTCTTGTAATGCTGCAATCCAGAATGGATCCTGATTTGCTTCCTCAAATTTCTTGGGTTCAATTTGAGAAAGAAAATTCAAGTATAATGCTTCATTTAAAGCCCGGATCCTTGTCAGCACTCCATGACTAACATCTCCTATAATTTGCTCTTGAGGATGATGTCTTATTTGTCTATGTGCAGCAGGAAGTCTTCTAGGGATCTCTTCTATGGCAGTATCTTCAGGTTGGACCTCTTCAGATATTTCTAATCCTTCTACAACATGTTCTTCCAATTCAAATGTTATTGAATGGTCTTTGTCTCTCCTTGAAGTTTCAGGCTTGTATTTAATGGATAACTTGTCCAATCTGTCTACTGTGCATGCATCCACTAAAGAACTAGACCATCCTCTATGAATAAGGCTAGTCTTATCAAATACATCATGTACAGATTCTTTTACTGCTTGGGTATTGATGTTGTACACCCTATATGCTTTGCTATAGGAGATGTAGCCAACAAAAATAACTTCACTTCTTTACTCAGCAAACTTAGTTAGTTTGGATTTCTCATTGTTAAGTACATAGTATTTGTTCCCAAAGATTCTGAAATTGGATAATGTAGGTATTCTACCTTTCATCAGCTCATAGGGAGTTTTCTTATGGTCTTTGATGATGGAGGCCCTATTTATCACATGACAAGCTGTATTGATAGCCTCTGCCCAGAAGTATTCTGGTAGAGAGGAGTCACTCAGCATTGTCCTAGTAGCCTTTATTAAGGTTCTATTTTTCCTTTCTGCAACTCCATTCTGTTGAGGTGTTCCTGGTGAGGAAAATTCTTGGGAGACACCCAGTTCTTGGAAATATTCTATCATGGCCCCTGACTAAAATTCTATACCATGGTCACTTTCGAACATGACCACAGTGCAACTCATCTCATTCTGGATCTGCCTGACAAAGTTCTTCAAGATATCTAAGGTATCTGACTTCTTTTTAAGGAAGAACACCCAAGTGAACCTTGTATAGTCATCAATTACAACAAGGGTATAAACCTTCCCTCCTAAGTTTAGAACTGACATAGGACCAAACAAATACATGTGCAATAAGAATAGGCACCTTGAGGGATCTTTATTAGAGATGCTCATAAAGTTGGTCATAGTTTGCTTGCCAAGTTGGCATGACTGACAAGGACCTTCCTTAATGCACTTAATGTTGGGTCCATTTCTAACTAGGTCTAAAGAGAAAAGATTACTTATGGATTCGTAATTAATGTGTGCTCACTTGAGCCATTGAACACATAGAGTTTCTTTCTCATTAGCCACAAAACACATATGCATGGAAGAATTTGAGTGAAAGAAATTTAAACAATATACATTTCCACTCCTAGTACCAGTTATGGTAGCCTCAAAGTCGAAGGACTTCTTAACTAAACACTTATCCTTGTGGAAAATAATAAGAAAACCTAAATCACAAAGTTGACTTATGCTTATGAGATTGTGATTCAATCCCTCCACATAAGCTACCTTTGTGATGATGACTAAGCCATTAGAGATGTTACCATAGCCTCCGGTCACCCCTTTTTATGAACATCCAAATATGACTGTTGGTCCATTCTCCACAGGGGTGAAGTTTCTTAGATAGCTCCTCACTCTATTCATGTGCCTGGAGCATCCACTGTCCAAATACCAAATGATGGATTTATTAGCATTTGGACATACCTTCAAGAAAAATTACTTACCCTTAGGCACCCAATTTGATTTGGGTCCTTGGTTTCTGTTAGGGGGATAAACTGGAACACCACACATCTGGGTGGTCTGCACTCTCTTTGCACTAGGCCCTGTTAGGTTGAACCAATAGTTCAAGGCAAAGTGACCCAATTTCCCACAACACCAACACTCATACCTGTTGTATCTTCTCTTCTGCCGCACCATCTGAATATGATGGCAATGTTGGTGGGCAGGAGTGAAGACACCTGGACTAATAGGTCTTTGGTGAACCTCACAGTTGTGAGTACGAAGTGGAGTTGGTCTAACCACCTTTTGGTTCACCTTCTTAGGAACAGGATTGGTTGGAGCAGCATTTCCCTTGCTCTTGAGTGTTGTTGTTCCAGGTCCATGGACAAAGAGACCTAGATTCTTCATCTAAATCTCCTCATGGGGTGCTTTAAAAGCTCTTAGCCCAAAACTTGCTCTTCTATTTGTGATAGAGGGCTTACTACCACTTGTTGAGAAAGCATTGGTCAGATGATGATATGAAGATTCTTGGTCAAATGGGTTTGATGCCAGCAGCACCTTCTTAAAAGAGGGTTGCTCTTCAGAGGCTTTAACCTTGACTATCTCACTATTGAATCCTACACCAGCTCTGAATGGTGCAAAAAAACTAACAATAATAGGTAGAATAGTCTTGGGTTTGGAAAACCTGGCAACAATTTTCTTTTCAGCTAGCAGCATTTCCTCAAGGTCCTTGATGACCTTGTTTTTCTGAGCCAGTTCAACATTTTTGAGCTTTGTGTCATCCTTGAATCTGTCCACTTCCTTGCTCATGGCAGACAACTTATCACTGTCTCCTAGAGCTCAGAGTGGGTAGTTCTCAAGGAATCCAACCCCTTAGTCCGAACTTTGAGTAGTTTCTTGCTTTTCTTGAAAGCTTTCCACAATGTTTCTTACTATTGTATCAGTTCAGATTCAACCTCATATGAGGATCTTGAGGATGTGTTGTTGGCAGCAGACTCACCGTCATCATCATGCAGGGAATCTGCCACTTATTTAGAATCAGAAGCATATAGGGGAGCTTTGATTAGTTACTTCCCAAGAGAGATATTGTCATCCTGGATTTCTTCATTTATGGTCATAAGGCCAATAAGTTCTTCCTCCTCAGTTTTTGAAGAGCTTAAATAAGAATCACTCAGGGTTCTGATTTTCTTTGCTATAAACCCTTTTAAAGATGTTTTTCTTGTCCCTTGACCTTCTTTTGTCTTCATAGTTCTTTGATTCCCTCTTCTTGGAAGGGCAATCAGCAATCATGTGACTTGCTTTATTGTAGCAATAATAGACATTGTTAGCTAAATCAAATTTACTAGGCTTTGATTTGTGCCTGTCCTCCCTTAAAGATTTAGATCTGTCATATTGACCAGATCTTCTCGACCTTGAAGAAGATGGTCTGTTGATGTCTCTTCTCCTTCTAGAGATCAGTTTTCTGAATTGCCTAGATAGGAGGGCCATCTTTTATCAGTGTTGTCAGATTCTGATATGCTGACATCAGAAGCTTCACTACTTTTAGATCTGTCCTGATATGGAGGAGCCTTGTCCTTAGATCTCCTCATGCTCTCAGCCTTTAGAGCTACAAATCTTTCTCTGGTGCTCCCCCTTGAGCTTTCTTCTTCAGCTTTTCTGATGTTAAGTTGAAGCTCTTGGGAGAGCAACTTCCCATATAGGTTCTTTGGCTCCATGTTGCCCAGTTGACCCATTTCACTAATTGTACAAATTTTGATGTCCTATTCCTTAGTGAGGGATCTAAGGAACATATCATTTAGATATTAATTTGTGAATTCTCTTCCATAGTTCTTCATCCTATTATCTATCTTGAAAAATCACACATAGCAGTTAGAGATCTTTTAATTATTTCCTTGCTTGAAGGCCTCATACTCCTAATTTAGAAGGGATTTCCTGTCATCCCTTACATCTTCAGTCCCCTCCATGTAAGCAAACAGGGAGTACCACTTCTCCTTGGTAGTATTACAGTCATCAATTGCACTCACAATTATGTTCAGTGCTCTCTTATCTTGGATTACTTGTGCAATCTCATCCTTGCTCATATCAACATATTTCTTTGGCACTCTCTGAGTAGGATTAATGGTAGATGCAGTCATAGGGGTGAAGGGTAAGGGTGCGAGCGATTCGATTTGGGTCAGATTCGACCCAAACCGAAACTGAATCGACATGCTTCGGTTTTCGGAAGATCCAAACTGACCCGAGCCTAACCCGGTCGGTTCGGTTTGTTGTCGGTACAGTTTTTATCGGTTTGGTACGGTTCGATGTCGGTTTTTGTATGGTATGAATCTCACACTCTCATCATATAAAGCATTCTAATATAAAATAAGTCTTGCATAATTATAGATTTACAGTTATAGTTACCAATCATTCAAAAGTATACAAGCTTGAAGTAAACCGAACTACATGTCTATATTAAAACTTCATAACCAACTTTTTAAGCCATTCAAAAGTAAGGAAGCAAGCATCCATCCATCGCTCCGACTTCAGTCTTCCACTCTTCGTCTCTTCCCTCTTTAAACTCTTAATAAATTGATATGTATAATATAAATATATAAATTATTAAATTTAATCATGTTCTCCTGTTCCCAATTTCCCATTTACCGTGCTCCACTGCTCCGACTTCTGCACTTCTGCCTGTTTGGCTTCCCCATTTGGCAGTTGCCAGTTGGCATTTGCCCTCCTTTAAAAATTAAATTGAGTAAAGCCAAAATCTTTAAAGATGATTATTATTCATTTACTCTGTTAGAAAGTCCCCTGCTGTGAATATTTTCTTAAAATATTTGTTAAGGCATTACAGTGAAAGCAATTAAGCGGTTGAACATAATTTATTAGCGATGCAGATTAAATAGAAGTTGGTATATACTTAATTTAAAATAATTATAATATTAGTCGGTTCAGTTCGGTTTGGTCGGTTTTTATAACTAGAAAACCGACCGGAACCGATATGACTTTGGTTTTCGCAAGCGCCAAACCAAACCGACACCAAACTGGGCAGCTCGGTTTCAAAATCGGTGCGGTTTGGTCTGTTCGGTCTGTTTTGTCGGTTTTTGGTTTTTTCTCCTCACCCTTAGTGAAGGGACCCTCTGGAATAGCTAAAAACACCCTGGGATCAGAAGCTTCCATGAAAAGCTAGCTATACCCTTTTATTCCAAATAGGGAAATTCTCTTTGGTGTTGGTTGAGAGCTTCAAGGATCTCATTTCTCTGTGTTGATCACCTCCAGCCATAATGAATAGTTCCAAGATCTTGATCTGACAGTTAAGTCACTCATTGGTCAACCTGGCTCTGATGCCACTTGTTAGTTATGGAACTATCACCTAGAGGGGGGGGGGGAGAATAGGTGATATGAATGTTTTTAATTTTTATGCACAAGAACTAAATAAGTCTACCACATCACAGCAACAAACCACAGAAACAATGCACACAAGAACACCAGATGTATAGTTGTTCCTCTGTCTTGTGTAGTCAATTGTCCCTCTGCGCCTTTCTAGCAATGTGCTAGGGTAGGCAAACTCCGCCAAAACTCAGGCCCGCAAGGCCTACAATCTCTAGCCCTCAAGCCCTATAGCTCATGCCCAAAAGCCCTACAACTCAGGCCCTCAAGTCCAATAATACTCAGGCCCTCAAGCTCTACGATACTCAGGCCCTCAAGCCCTACAGCTCAGGCCCTCAAGCCCTACAGCTTAGGCCCTCAAGCCCTATAACTCATATCTGAAACAGATCCTACAAACACAGGCTTATAAAAGCCCTACAGAGAAAGAATAAGAACAACTTCTTTAGCCGGATGAATATTGGCTTCTAGACTTAAAGAGAATGTTTTTGATGTTACCTTGGACAGAACAGATTCCTCTTCAATCCCCTCTTCAATCTGGAATAGTTCTTATCAGCCGATGTTGATGGAATGAAACATGGAGAAGACTTGTCGAAGATTGTTTTGTTCTCTGGTTCTTGTTCCTTCTTTACGCAACCTTTTTACTATTCTGTTGATTCATGTCAATATTCTCTGTATTTCTTAGTACTGCGAATTAGGGCAGAGACTTATCTCTTTTATATGACTGAGGAGCCATCTAACGGTCTCTTATGATGTCCTTTAAGTGACAGAGGCCCATTCCTTAATGACATACGCTGATTGGACCATCAAGCGTCAACATTAAATGCACACATCGCAATTTGAAATATCTTGATCTGTCTCAATGACATTTGCAATGTCTCGATGACAGAACTTGCCATTACGCCGATCCATCTTGGAATTGGACAAATCTTCAAGTCTTCTTAACTCTTCTTTAGAGAAGGATATCACGAAGATACAAGATATCACAGCTGCACTTCCACTCACGATGATATGAAGTCATCTTAATGATGTCGTCGCAAACTTGTTGTCAACTTGCGGTCTTCTCAATGATGTCATTGAAACCATTCTGTCTTATCGATGATATCATTAAAACCATACTGTCTTATCGACGATACTCTCTTGATCATTCTGATGACGGGCGATTCTTCTTCTATAAGCTGTCTTCACGAGTTCTCCCTTAGCCTTCTCGACAACTAGGCTTCTTTACGACGATGTCGTCGACATTCCCAAGCATTTTAACTTAGGTCTTCAGAGAGCTTCCTTTCTCATCTCAAAGACAAGATCTCTTTACGACGATGTCGTCGACATTGCCGAATACTTTGACTTAACTCTTCTTAGACCTTACAGCGATATCTTCGTGTGATTCTAGTTGGCACGATGATACTTGACTTGATCGATTCTTCTTACTCTTACAATGATATCGTCGTGTGTACTTTGATTTCAGAACGATTTCATCGAATTGTTCATATCATCTCGACGATAACTGACATGAACCTTCTGCATAACTCTACGAGTAATCTTGATGATGTATGCGTGCTTATTTGACGATATGTCAAGTCCTTCTCAATGATTTTAGACTTAGTGTGATTGGAGAAGTACTGGACATATGATTTAATCTCTGCCTGTATAAACTAAGCATACCAACAAATACATTATGCTTTTATCATTGATCTGAGCACTTCTTCAAATCAGGAACATTGCTGAGCACTGTTCCCAACAATGGAGATTAAAGATTTAGCTAACACTACCTTATGGAAATTGCTCTGGGAATAATGATCCCCTCGGATATTACTAATTATCGGTAGGGGGTTATTACAAATTGTATCAAAGCAAAACACGATCCTTCTATTTTTAAGTCCAACTTTCCACACTAATGAATTCGTCTTCTGTTGCTTGTTCGAGGACGAACTGGCGCAGTGAAAGCTGGTGAGCTTAAGTGCATAATCACATTCATAGTATACTTTTTATCTCTTTTCCCAATCATTGTTCAATAATGTACGTATTTTATCTATAGATTCCAGAGAACGTTGGACCAAACACTAGATTGTCCCCAATTCTGTCAGCTAGCACCGTTCAACAACCAAATTTAAACTAAACACTGTCGAACATCCTAGCCACCTTCTGGTCTGCCATGTCTCAATAAAATGGAAGTCATCCTATGGGGCCACAAACCAAGGCATCTTCTGTAGACTATTCCCACCAAATTACAATGACACAACAATAGCAGTCCAAACTGAGAAGTGGTTGGACTTCATCCAAGAGTTATTGGTAGGGATATACAGTCCCAGAAGCATGTATATCACCCTAACAGTATCTTCATTAGTCGGATACGCTCGTAGATGGTGGATGTCATCTCTAGATAGAGCCTTCCTGAGGAATTCTTATGGGGAAATAGAGTGGAGCGAGTTTGCCGACACCTTCAATGACCACATTATTCCCACCACTGCCCGATATGAATTACAAGAAAGGTTACTATAACTCAAACAAGAGAATCACTCGGTACTGGATTATGAGATGCAGTACCCTCACTTAGCCCGCTTCGTGGGAGGATAATCTCTTAGCGAAAATAACTTCGTAAAATGCTTCTACCGCGGCCTCAAAGACTCATTCCAACAACCACTCATCTTTGCATCCCACTCTTCATTTGCACACATCCTGGAGTCTGCCAAAACATTAGAAGTTGATCACCTCATGGTTCAGAGCTGAAGGAAAAGATCGAAAGAGTCAGTCAAGGAGCACCACAATAATCGGAGGAATATGCCCCCATTTAGAAGCATGGACAAAGATGGACAAAGAAATGCACGACCTTTCCATCCTACCCCGAGCCCAGAATAGCGACCACATGCCCAACAACCACCACCTAGAAATATTGAACTCATCCAAGGGAACTATTTTCAATGTCAGCGGCCCGACAATATAAAAGCCAATTGCCCGCAGAGAAACTTTCCACCAAGGATGGTGGCACCGACACCATTCTAAGGCGCACCGACACCATTCTAAGGTGCACCCGCGCCATTCCAAGGTGCACAGGCAGCATTCCAAGGTAAAGGAAGAGGTCGTGAAGGCGGCAACCAAGGAAGAAATGGAGGCAATTCAAGAAACCCTCTATCTTCACCACAACAAGCATATGTATTGGACCTTACTCGAGAGTATGAGCCCAGGACATAGTGACAGGTAACTTTTGCTTTTCTATATTTCTTTCACTACGGTAACTTGAATAAGAAAATTCGTTGACACTTTATAAAAAATAATTTCAGGTGTATGCATGGTAAGTGGAAAACCTGCACACACACCCTATTTGATACATGAGCATCTCACTCCTTTATATCAGAAAGCTTCATTCAAGACATATGCAATGTTGAGTTCTTCTCTGGACTACGTTTAAGAGTTCGCCTCCCGAATGAATCAGAGATATTCTCTTCTACCCAATGCATGTTTTCTAGTCTGTTTAAAGGAAGATTCATTCGAAGCCACCACCACAATGTTAGCACTTCCCATCTTTAACCTCATTTTAGAAATGGAGTGGTTAAAAATGCACGACGCTCTGATAAATTGCGCAACAAAAGAAGTCATCTTGCACCACGCTTAAAATAACAAACTCATCATCAAAGGTATTAAATAAATTTCTCGAACATTACTATCCTCCATTCAAGTAGTTAAAGCATATACTCAAGGAGAGGAGGTATTCGAGGTATGTTATAAAATGTTAGGCAACAGTAGTAATATACTCGAGGTACCAGTTGAAGAAACCGGCAACCGGTCGCTTGAGTTCAGACCCACTAGGGGGTGCAGCCCGTGCCTACTTCTCCCTCACTAAGCCCTCTTGACAGTGGACAGAAATTCTGGAACAGACCCAAGGTTGAAGCGAGGAGGTCCCTCCACACACCCAGAAGTTCTAAGAGAGCTTCCCCTCCCAAACCAATGCTCAACCGGGCACCCTAGAGGGCACTATCAGCCAACTCCGAAACTGGCGTGGAGGAGAGAGCTTCCAAAGATCTGCCTCCTCCAAGGTTCCCTTAAGGGTCCATTTATAGATTTTCTAGTCTGGTCTGCAAATAGCGTGAATTCGCCTTTTGGTTTTACTAATCGCACCAGAAATTGGTCTGCTAACAGCCAAACTCCACCGTCCCACTATGGGAATCTAGGTAATTTTACCTCTAGCTCCCGCTCGGCGAATGGTCCCTGAGGGCCCCACTCGCCAGCCCTGGACGAGTGGTCCTTGAAGGCCCCACTCGCCACTCCGACTCGGCGAGTGGTCTGTGAGGGGCTCCACTCTTCACTTTGGCTCGCCACTCTCCGGGCGAATGCCCTTCCTATCCTAAGCGAATGCTTTCTTGCCCCACTTCTCTCTCCTTCTGACCTCTTTGGATTTGGGGGACCTACTTGGCGAATACGGGGTTGTACACAATCCCCGCTCTTTGCGAGCGAGCACTTCGCTCGGAAAGAACAGTCCAACCCTGTATTCGATGAGTATTTGCTGACCTGGACAGAATATTTTCGTGGGTCCCGCCACTTCGCTATATATATCTCTGCGGTGTATCTTTTCTAGGGGTGCTTCATTTCTCCTGCCGGAACCTCGTGCTCTTCTCTGAGCTTCTTGCCACCCCAGATGACTTCTATGAAGCCTTCTCCAAAGTCGATCTCGCAAGAGATGCTCGAAACCCTGGCGGCGGCCTAGGGAAAAAAAACGCTATGAAGGTTGCCCTATTTGCCCCTTGGCTTTCCGCGAAGAGGGACCCTAATTCCCCCTTCCGCTCTAGGATGGCAATGGCGGTTCGGCAGGGCCGGGAAGGGTGCAAGCCCGCCTCGGAATCTCTTTGTCTGGCGGACAACCTCCACCCGATATCCAGATGCAGGTATTCGCACTTCTCCTGTTCTCCTCGTCATTTCTTTTAAGTCAATACCAGCCTGATGCTCCTGACCATTCGCAGAAGGCCTTGGTTCCTGAAGAGGATCGCGGGATCGTCCTAGCGAAAACCGCAATGCTCCCGCCTACTGACGTGATACCTCCGCTGATCCAGAACCTCATTCCTTCGACCACCCTGGACGAGACCTTGCATCTAACTGGTAAGCTGCGAATAGCATAGACATTCTCCACATTGCCCGCTTCTGATCGCTGCTTCTCGCAGCCCTGAATCCTGGTACCATGGGACAGCCTTCTACTCCTTGCCGTTCTACTCTCTGCAAGGGAAGCCCCACTTCCACGAATGATCATGATGGCTCACCTTGTCGGGACCTTGGCCGCACTCATCCCGCCACAGATCAGGGCACCGTTCCCACAATCAACCCGGAACCCTATCATCCTGGAAAAGAAAAATCTCTCCAACCTTCTGCCAGCCTGTTCGATGGGCATCCTTCTACGTCACGCCCTCCCAAGCATAATGAGCCCATGCTGGGTAGGTTAACTCTTTTGTCCTAGCTTGGTCATTTTAACCGCTCAGACCAATCATTCTCGCTTTCGCAGGTCACCGGGAGGCCTCCCCGATGAGATCCTACTATGAGGTGGGAGAAGGGATGGTCTCACCGCCTCTCTCCCCTGGGGAGATTTCGGACTTCACGGGTGACCCGGCCGATGCTCAAACCATGAAGTAGCGGATGATGGAGGTTCTTGGGAAGCTTATCTTCATGCAGCGAGATCTCACAGGCCATATGGATGGGCAGCGAATGGAAACCACGCGCGAGCTTAAAGTTCTCCGACAGGACTATTCACACCTTCTCGGTGAGGTGGAGTGCCTGGGCGCCGAGGGGCGGGGAGATTTCTCCCGGGAGGCACGCTGCGCGAGCCAGGGACCAGCTACACTTAGCCAACCAGGAGATTACCGCTATGACCGCATACTGCCATTCGCGAGTGCCCCCAGCTGTCGAGATGCGAGGTCGGGGTCAATGGAATTGGATAGAACATTAGCCTTTCGACGCTAGCCCCCTTGTATTATTTTATAGAAACTCGGAAACTTTGCAAAAATTTTTGGCCCTGTAATAATCTCCTAACTGTGCTTCTGCGAATGATTGCCTTCTTTATGCTTACGTTTCAATTTCTTGCTACTTCTCTATGTCTGCCGAATGTTATATTACTGCTCGCTATTTAATTATATTTCTGATTGATTTTGACACCCTGTATTCCGCCGGATGGCCACTCGCCCGACATTCGTCGTTAATTGGCGAAATGGACCGGCTCGGATTCCGAGGCATCGGAGAGGCTCAGACTGCAAAGGAAACCCCTCGATTTCCATTTTCCTATAAATAGGTGACACTACTGACCGCATTTATTACTCGTCATCCCTGCTCTCCTCCTCTCTTCACCCTAGCACTCGCACCGCTCTCCTCTTCGTGACCTCGATTATTCCAAGCACTCGCGAGGTGGGTGGTGAGCCTGATGGTAGGGGCAAGTGCGCTGACGAATTCGCCCAGCAAGATTTCGATCCCTGTGACCTCACCGAGGAGGCCTATATGACGACCATCGCGGATTACATCCCGCAAGGGTTTACCGCGAGCCTCCCTGGGACGGAAGGCCGCATCAATTCCTTTTCCCCAGGTGTCCTCGCGATCCCGCTGGAACACTTTCAAGTAGGGTTCCGCATCCCTATCTGGACGGAACTCCGCCAGACACTCCGCTACTTCGGGGTCGTTCCTGCAAAGCTCAACCCAAACTCCATTGCCAAGTTAGTCGGGTTCGCATGTTACTTGCGCGAAGAGGGGATAGAGTTCAGTCTACCCGTCTTCCGTAAGCTTTTTACCTTCCAGGGGAAACAGGAGACAGCCTTCTTCTCACGACAGAATCCGCTTAAGGTTGTAGGTCTCGTGAACAAGAATAATGACTGGGTTCATCGCTTCGTCTTCGCAGCGGAAACTTCGGCAACGTCCTTTTTGCACCCGTGCAGGAGAGGAGTCAACCTTCAGGCCCCCGAAGCTGGGAGGTAATGAGGCTAAGCTCCACCAGTTCATCATGGAGCACTGGATGGACGTCCTCTATATCCAAAAGAATGACAATTCGCTTCCACCTGTTCCCCAGGGCGAGGGTATGTTCGGATGGTCCTGGTGTGCTTGATCTTTTCCCTTTTTCCAATTTTACTGCCGAGTTAACCTTCTTTTCGTAGGTGAGCGCGATCTCCCGCTTCACCCTCCACATCCAGAGGGGGTGGTGTTTGGGCCTTCCCTCTCTTCTGCGCGGGCCGCTGCCGAAGCTTACCAGGAGGACTTATGAAAGTGGAGGTCAGATCTTAAATTACTCTAGAGGGGGGGGGGGGGGTGAATAGAGTATTAAAAATTTTTCTTTAGTTTTATAGCGGAATTAAAATAGTGTTATATATATCTATGAGTATAATTAGTGTGAGAATTAAATAAACAGAGAAGGTAAATGAAAGAAATCAAACAGCACAAGCACAAAGAATAATTAACCACAGAAGACACAAAGAGCTATAGTAGTTCCCCAAAACTGGGTACGTCTACTCTTCTACCACCCTTGGTAGGAATCCACTAGGAGGTGGTTGATAAGGTGCCCTCACACCAGGTGATTTTGATAAGGTGTCCACACACCAGGTGAGCTGTTGATAAGGTGCTCTAACCAAGGTGCAGGTTTTTGTAAAGGTGCCCTGTCACCAAGATTAACTTTTGAAGGGAGTTATAACCCTGTACAAGAGAGGTAAGAAAGAGTTTGTAGTGTTCTTCTCTGTCAAGATGCTGAGAGAAGATTCTAGTAGATGTAGTCGTAAGGCTCCCCCTGTCTGATAGAATTATTTGACAGAAGATGGAGAAGCTTTCTCTTGAAAAACGAAAATCTCCTGTAGCAGATTAAACTGGAAGAATGGGTTCTTCAGATTGTTTGTTGCTCTTTTTAGAAGATCTATCTTTGCAGCAGATTCTGAGTAAAGATCCTCTTGATGATGTTCTCTGAGGTTTTTGTGTGCTGCTTGTCGAAAAATGAAGAACAAGAGGAAGAAGATCACTACTTGTATATATCTCTGTGTATCTCTGTATATATGTCTGTATATATGTCTTTTTGTATATCTTCTTTTCTTTTTATTTCTATATATATATATATCCCTTTTTATTTGAATTCTGTTGATGTTCTTGGAAATAACAACAAGGCTCAAACGACTCTGCCAGGTCCTTTTGTTCCTTGGTCGTGAAAAGATTCCATTTCATTAAATGTCAACAGCTATTCCTGTCTGGGAAAAAGAAAGGAAAGGAATATATTAATTGAGTTTTAAATGTCCTTCCTTATCTGTCAGAATATATCCAAAGATATTGAATAGATCCGTTATAGTCGTCGTTTTGCTGTTAGGACAGAATAGAATGTGACTGATAATAAATCTGGAATTCAATAAATGATCTGTCGAACGCTGGGAGCCATCTGTCGAGCGCTGTCCAGAATATGTCGAACACTGGCCAAAGAAGAAAAAGAAACTGTCGAGCGCTGCTAGTCATTCGTCAAACGCTGATCAGTGAATGTCGAGTGCTGTAACTGGCAGTAGTACTTCAGTCTGCTTAGAACTGTTTGTCGAACGATACTAGACATTTGTCGAACCCCACATGCCATATGTCGAGCGCTGCTGGTCATTCGTCGAACGCTGAAAGCCTTTGATTAATCTTAATTTCTAGCTAGTTTATCAGCCTAAAGACTTGACCCTTAAACTATACAATGGGGTCAACTGATCCTAATCAGTACAAAGTGATCCTAGCCCAAAACAGAAAGGGTTGTTCCAACAATCTCCCCCTATTTGGGTTAGGATACTTTTTAACAAGAGATCAAATAAATGCAGCAAAACAGAGCAATGATGAAATAAATAAAAATCATCAGATAAAAACAAGTGCTCTGAGTTCAGAAACTTTACATTCATAACCAAGCAATTTATTTAAGGCTTTTTGTCCTGAGAAGCTGGCTTGAATATGATTTTCCTGTTGGGGTCTTCTGATTTCTTTTTGCTGATAAACAATTCTTCAGCACCAATGATTTTATGTTCTTTGACATGAGGGATAAATGCTTCTGGGTGCATATCAATATATTTCTCAGTATTGAATGCTGTAACTGTTTTGTATTTTTCAAGTTCTTTTCTTCTGTAATCTGACATGGTTGAGAAACTTGAGAAGTCTTTGCCTTCTGCTTTAGCCTTTTTAATCTGTGCAAATGCAACTGTTTCTTTCAGTCTTGCCATCTGACACATTTTCTCTTCTTCTGGATCTGGAAAGTAATAAATATCTTCTGAATCATTTTTGTCTTGAGTGACCTTTTGAGGTACTCTATCTCTGTGAAAAGATCCATCAGAAATGTGAAATTTGTATTCTGAAGATATTTGAGAGGAAGAGAAGGTTTGACTTCCTTGAAAGATTGAAGCTGATTTCTTAGAGGAAGGAGCACTGGTTGATTTAGAGATTTGAGACCCACTAGAACTACCAGGTCTCCTTGAATATTGAGAGCTTGGCTTCTGAGAGGAGGATGATACACCTACTGATCCTGCTGCACCAGCTGCTGGAGGAGGAGGAGGAGGATGATTGTACTTGACTGGTTTGTCAGAAAAGTAGCCAGTCTTCTTGAATTTCTTCCTCCTATTGTTCTCATTTCTGGAGTACTTCATCCAGTGAGGAGTTTTCTCATCAAAAGGAACATTATACAAAATGTACAAAGGAATGTCATTGTTTGGATTTGGGGGCTTGGGAGCAGCCTTTGACTTAGCTGTTCTTTTCTTTCTTTTCTTTGAGAGTGTATCATCAGAATTACTGGTGTCATCATCATCTTCAGAGTCAGAAGATGAGATTGGCTTATTGTATAGGTCATCAATTCTCTTGATTGCTTCACGAGCCTTTAATCTTTCTTCTTCAGCTTTGTCAAACTCTGCATCTGCTTCTCTCCAGATTTCATCAAAGCTTGGCATTGGTTCTTCATTCCATACAGGAATTGGAGGTGAAGAAGTAATTTGTGGGGCTGGTGAGTCATCAAGGAATTCTGCAAGATCATCTTCAAATTCTACAGAATGATCCTGTATTGGACTGTCTTGAATAGTGGATGAAGGAATAGAGGATATATAATTTTGTATGATGTCAGAATGAGTTTTCTGAGGAAGGCAAATCAGAGCCTTTGAAAGATCCTCTATGTATACCTTTGGTGATACTCTTGAAGTATATGTGACATCAAATTTTGATAATAGGCTATATAGATCATAGGATGGATGAATGCATATAGTATTTATTACTTCTATAACTTGTGAATATGTATCAAAAATTGTAACATCTTCTGGAATTTCTTCTGTTGCTGGAGCTTGATACCATGTTGCTGGAGCTTCTTCATAGAACATCTCCCCCTGCCTAGCTTCAGGACAGCCTGAATCTAGGCCCCTAGTAGAAGGGACAGCGGTGGAGGAGGGAAGAGAGGTTATCCTAGAAGATAAAGAAGACAGAGCCTGAATAACTGGAGCAAGTTTTGCATCCAGGAGCTGGCTTATTTTAGGAAGGATAAGATCAAAAACTTGATCAGCAATAGAGGAGAGGTTGAGGGATGAATAATCGGGTGGATGACAAGTGAATGGTTGTGATGTGGATGGAGAGGATATTGAAGGAATGATATTACTGATGTTGGTGGTATGTGGAAGAATGTCTGGATGGATTGGACTAGGAGAATGGATAGGTGAGTGATATTCATCTTGTATTGGAGAGGAAGGTGTGGTAGGTAGTGGTTCTGAAGATAGTGGTGGAGGTGGAGCATCACTGATGTGGTCGGTTAAGATTTGAATCTCATTGATGAGTGATATTGCAGTTGAGGGAGGGGATGATGAATGAGCAGGAGAAGAGAGGATATGAGAGTGAGGAGGAACTGAGGAAGGATCTTCTGGAGGTGTAGAGGGAGTGACTTGATCAGTCCTTGTGTTCTCAGAAGCTTTCCTTTTTCTGGAGGCCTCAGCTCCTGTATTCTTCTTGAGAATTATTCTGTCCCATTTAGCAAAGAGTGCTGAGGTCAGCCTCTTGCTGGCATTTATTGTTACTTTTGGTGACACCAAAAGTTCTGGATGCCTTTCCTGCAAGAAGATTCCTAAGATTCTTCCAAAGCATACATTCTCTGTAGAATTCTTCTTTTTAATTAGGTCAAAAAGATTGATCCCCAGTTGACTTTCTTCTTCTCCATTAAGGCCACCATTAATAGAAATTGGTGCCTACTGATATAGTCATGTCCAGAAGTCTTGCCCAGCAGGACTTTCCCAACAATATCTGCTAAGAACTTGTAGTTCTGAGACATGTTCTTTTTCAGAATGTGGCTAGGGTTTCCAATCAAATGGCCCATTTTGACTAAAGCTTCATCAAATTCATTTGAGCTTATGTCTAATTCATCTTCACCGTTTGCAAGACCAAAGATTTCAGTAAGGATGGTGGGAGAGAGAGAGACATGATGACCTGCGATTGTTCCTGACAAGCTTTCATCGACTGGTTTTGCAGTGAAAACCCATTCTTTTATCTCTGCAACAGCTATCTTCTGCCTGGTGCTTAGAAATTTCCTTAGATGTTGTTCATCCAGCATTTGAAGAATATCCTTGAAGATTTGGTCTGAGTGTGCAAATGAGTCCATGTCAATGTCAAAACTTGCGTCAAACTTCATTGGGTGCAGAGAGGCCTGAGGAATCGCCATTGTTCCTGCAAGAGAAGAGAAAGATCAAGTGCAATAGGGAACTGAAGGAAAACGATTTCTGTAGGCGCGAACTTAGAATGAAGTAAAATAGGTGTTTTATAGTCGAGGAAATAGGGAGGAGAGTTCGAGGAGCGCTGTTCGGCAAAACCTAATTAATTCTGAAGTTGAACCGACTTTAAAGATTAAAAGGTCTTTTTCGTCGAGCGCCGTTTGACAAATGGGATTTTCTTCACTGACTCTTAAGATGTAGGTTTTCGTCAACCATCGTTCGACAAAAAAAATATTGTCGTTCTTCGTTCGACGAAAATTGGGTTAGAACAAATAATTTTCAGCGGATTGAGTCTCCATCTATCATTCCCAGTTGATTCATAAAGAAGATGTGTTTCTTTTCATCCAGAGGTTTGGTGAAAATATCTGCTCTTTGTAAATCAGTGGAGATGAATTGTAGGCAAATTTTATTTTTATCCACATTATCTCTGATAAAGTGGTGCCTTATTTCTATGTGTTTAGTCCTACTATGGAGAACTGGATTTTGTGCTATAGCTATTGCACTAGTATTGTCACAAAATATGATTGATTGATTTAAGTTGATTCCATAGTCTAGAAGTTGATTTTGTATCCACAGAATTTGTGAGCAGCAACTGCCTGCAGCAATATATTATGCCTCAGCTGTTGACGTGGACACAGTTGTTTGCTTCTTACAAAACCAAGACACAAGCCTATCACCAAGAAACTGACAAGTTCCTGATGTGCTTTTTCTGTCTACTCTGCATCTAGCATAATCTGAGTCTGAGAATCCAGTTAATTCAAATTCAAATGCTGTTGGATACCAGAGACCTAGATTAGGACAACCCTTTATATATCTTAAAATTCTTTTTAATAAAGATAGATGAGATTCTTTAGGATTAACTTGAAACCTAGCACAAATACAGGTAGCAAACATTATATCAGGCCTACTAGCTGTCAAATATAGTAATGAGCCAACAATTGCTCTATACATTTTCTGATCAACAGGTTTCCCTGATTCATCAGCATTGATGACAGCATTAGAGGCCATGGGTGTTTTCATGGGAGAGGAATCAGACATTCCAAACCTTTTTACTAATTCCTTAGCATACTTGGATTGGGAAATGAAAATTCCTGATGTGGTTTGCTTCACTTGAAGACCAAGGAAGTATGATAATTCACCCATGCTACTCATTTCAAATTTAGATTGCATAAGTTTAGAGAACGTTTTGCATAAATTTGAATCAGTAGATCCAAAAATAATATCATCTACATATATTTGAACTAGCAGTGTTTGATTTTTATGTATTCTGAAAGATAAGGTTTTATCTACTAGGCCTCTACAGAAATTGTTTTCTAATAGAAAATTTGCTAAGGTCTCATACCATGCCCTGGGAGCTTGTTTGAGACCATAGAGAGCTTTATTAAGCTTGAATACATAAGAAGAGTGAGTTGGAGAGATAAAACCTGGTGGTTGTTCCACATAAACTTCTTCTTTGATGTCTCCATTTAGGAATGTAGTTTTTACATCCATTTGATATACCTTAAATTGTTTGTATGCAGCAAATGCTAAAAATATTTTGATGGCTTCAAGTCTTGCCACAGGTGCAAATGTTTGATCATAGTCTATGCCTTCTTCCTGTGAGTATCCTTGAGCTACAAGTCTTGCTTTATTTCTCACAATATTTCCTTGATCATCAAGTTTGTTCCTGAAGACCCACTTGGTACCAATGACTGGATGGCCTCTTGGTCTTGGAACCAAATCCCAAACTTTGTTTCTTTCAAATTGGTTAAGTTCCTCTTGCATTGCAAGAATCCAATTTGGATCTTGTTCTGCATCTTTTATGGTTTGAGGTTCAACTTGTGATAGAAAGCAAGTATGCATCTGATTTTGATACAGTTGATGTCTTGTCTGAACACCTGTAGAAATATCACCAATCACTTGTGAAATTGGGTGATCTCTAACTGTGATGTGGTCAACAGTTGGAGTTAATTCTGCAGTGATATTTATTTGGGAATTTTGCTCAGTAACTGTATCCTGTGGAGGATGTTCTGTTGTTGCATGATTCTGATAATCAATAAGATCTGAATGATCTTCTTCTTCACTATCTTCAAGACTTTGAGCTAATGGTTGCATTGGATCTCCTGACTGTAGATTTAGCCCATCAAGCTCTTCACATAGAGTTGGTACCTGTAAAGCATTCTTGGTAGAAGAGTTCTTCTCCTTGTAAAACATGTTAGTTTCATCAAAGGAAACATGCATGGACTCTTCTATCTTAAGAGAGGACTTGTTAAATACCCTATATGCTTTGCTAATTATTGAATATCCTAAGAAAATTCCTTCTTCAGATTTTGGTTCAAATTTTCTAAGGTATTTCTTATCATTGTTATGAACAAAACACCTGCAACCAAAAGTTCTGAAATAGTCAACTTTAGGTTTCTTCCCTTTAAGTAATTCATAGGGAGTTTTACCCTTAAGTTTGTGTATCAAACTTCTATTCAGAACATAGTTTGCTGTGCTAACAGCTTCTGCCCAAAAAGATAGTGGCAAATTAGCATCTGCAAGCAATGTTCTTGCTGATTCAATTAGGGTTCTATTTTTCCTTTCAACTACCCCATTTTGTTGAGGAGTTCTAGGAGCTGAGAAGCAATGCCTGATACCTTCCTTCTCACAGAATTCTTGCATAAGAAGAGACTCAAACTCAGTTCCATGATCACTTCTGATCAATGCAACTACAATAGAGTATTCAATCTGTATGCTCTTAAGAAAGTCTGTAAGAACTTTAAAGTTATCTGACTTTTCTCTCAAAAAGAATACCCAAGTGAATCTAGAGAAGTCATCTACAATAACTAGAGTGTAAGACTTCCCTCCTAAACTCTTTATTTCTATAGGTCCAAAAAGGTCCATATGTAGTAAGAATAAGATTCTAGGTGAATCACTTTTAGATAAAGATTTAAAACTGTTTTTGGTTTGTTTTCCTAGCTGGCATGCTCTACACAAACCTTCCTTTTTATATGTTCATGATGGTAAGCCTCTAACTAGATTATTTTTAGATAGCTTGGCAATTGTTCTGAGATTTACATGTCCTAATCTTTTATGCCATAATTCACTAGGTTTGCTTAGCTCATTAAACAGGCAAATTTCTGATTTAGAGGAATTGAAATTTACTAAATATATATTACCCTGTCTAATACCTGATAAAACAATGACATTGTCAAATGACTTGATAATGCATTCTGATTTATTAAAGGTTATCTGATAACCTTCATCACATAACTGACTTATGCTGATGAGGTTATGCTTCAGACCCTTCACATAGGTGACTTCTTTGAATGTTATTGCACCAACCTTGATTTGACCAAAGCCTTTAGTTTGACCATAGTTGGAGTCTCCAAAGATCACTTTGGGTCCAAGCTGTGCCTTGTAATTTTTTAGATTGGCCTTGTTTCCTGTCATGTGCTTAGAGCAGCCACTATCCAAGTACCATTTTTTATTTAGTCTTGGATGGCCGAGTACCTGCAAAGACAAAAACATAAACTAGTTGTTTTTGACCCAGACTACCTTGGGTCCTTTTGTGTTACCACAAAATTCAGAGATAAATGACATTTCAGGCTGGCTCTTATAGCCTTGTGGATGATATCTCCTTGGAGGTATTATCCATTCAGTGAAAGGATTTTTAGTTTGTTTGGAAGTAAGATTTCTAGTATTTTCTGTATAGTATCTATTCGACAAGTTTGGATAAATTGGTCGACTATTGTTCATCTGATAACTATACTGAAAATCTGTTTTCAGATTTCGTCGAGCTCCGTTCGACAAATTTGAACCTTTTTGTCGATCTCCGTTCAACGAATTCTTTTGAATTCTTTTATCCTTAACAAACTTGCTTGAAATATCTTTATCTCTTTTTACAACTTCTTTGCCTTGAGCAGAAATAAATTTTATAGGTCAGGAAAGGATATTTCTCTTAATCAGAGATGGTTCACTTGATGAGGCACCCAAGCCCAGCTTGCTATTATTGAGTCTAGCATTGACTGTGCTTGTGATGTCCATCAGTTTGATACTTCTCCCATTTAGGGATTCTTCAAATTTCTTGGCCTCAGAAAGTTTATTCTCAATGAGAATAATGTGTTCTCTGGAGGCAGCCAATTCTCTCTTAAGATTTGCATTTTCTTCACCCATCTCTTTTGTTTCAGCTAACTTACATCTGAGTGAGATTATTTCTTTCTCAGAGTTGAGTAGATCTGAGCAAAGGACTTTGAATTCAGCTTTGAATTCTTCTGAGGTAAAATCAAAACCAGACATTACCTGATCTGCATCATTTTCTTCTTCTGATTCTGAATTTTATTCATCAGATTTGCTGGCTGAGGCATTGATTGCCATCATGCAGAAGCTCTTTTCTTCTTCATCATCATTGGAGCTTGATGAAGATTCAGATTGTGACTCACAGTCTGAGTCATAAATTGCCATTAGACATTGGCTGTTTTCTTTTGTTTCTTCTTCATCAGAAGAACTAGATGAGGATTCTGATTCAGATTCTCTTTCACTCCAGGATGTTGCTACAAATCCTCTTCCCTTCTTTTTGTGTGAATGGGAGGAAGATTTGCTGGATCTTTTCTTTTCTTCCTTTTCTCTTTTTCTCTCCTTTCTGTCCTTTTTGTTTTGATTTTCTGGACATTCAGGAGCAATATGTCCTGGCTTCCTGCAACCAAAACATATAATTTCATTAGAATGATTTTTGTCATACCTTGGCTTGTCATGGCTTCTGGATGACTTCTTCTTGAAATCTTTCTTAGCCATATTATAGAATCTTTTGGCTATGAAGCTCATCAACTCCTCTTTGTTAGGAGTTGATCCTTCTTCTTCTGCAGCTTTGAAGGCTATGCTTTTCTCCTTCTTGAGTGCTGGGGATGAGGTAGATTCTTCAACTTCCCTACTCTTGACAAGCTACTCATAAGATTTGAGCTTGCCCAACAAGGCTTCAGTGGTGATCTCATTTAGGCTTCTGGCTTCTTTGATTGGCCAGATTCTGGAGTCCCATGTGCTGGGAAAGCACATGAGAATTTTGTCATTGATCTCTGTGAGTGAGATCACTTTGTCCAGAGACTTCAGCTCATTTATTATGAGGCTGAGCCTATTGTACATATCAGCAACATTTTCTGATTCTCCCTTCTTGAAGTTCTCATATTGAGAGATCAGGTGGGATCTTCTACTTTCCTCTCATCTGCTGAACCTGCCACCATGTTGTTGAGTGATTCCCAGATTTCTTTTGCTGAGGTGCACTCAACAACTTTCTGGAATATGTCATCTGACATAGTTAAGGATAGAATGTTCATGGCTTTTGCATCTGCATTTCTTTGCTTCTTCTGAGCCTCAGTCCACTCAGGAGGTGGAACAGCAGTGTTGTCTGTTGCTGCAGTAGTGTTGGTTGTTGCTGTAGGTGCTGGAGGTCCTGTAAGAATAACATTAAAAATCTCCTCATCAATAGAGTTCATATAAAGCCTAATCCTTGCTTTCCATAGTGCAAACTTATTGAGATTGCACATGGGAGGTCTTGTGCTAGAATATTCCTTGTTTTGTGCCATGAGTTTTGAATGTTATAAAGTTCTTGGTTAAAGGAGCTCTAGACAAATTAAGATCTGGTTGATCTTTGTGATTCAGATGTTAGTCTGTAAAGAATCAACCTACCTCTGATACCAATTGAAAGTGGAGGTCAGATCTTAAATTACTCTAGAGGGGGGGGGGGGGGTTGAATAGAGTATTAAATTTTTTTCTTTAGTTTTATAGCGTAATTAAAATAGTGTTATATATATCTATGAGTATAATTAGTGTGAGAATTAAATAAACAGAGAAGGTAAATGAAAGAAATCAAACAACACAAGCACAAAGAATAATTAACCACAGAAGACACAGAGAGCTATAGAAGTTCCCCAAAACTGGGTACGTCTACTCTTCTACCACCCTTGGTAGGAATCCACTAGGAGGTGGTTGATAAGGTGCCCTCACACCACGTGATTTTGATAAGGTGTCCACACACCAGGTGAGCTGTTGATAAGGTGCTCTAACCAAGGTGCAGGTTTTTGTAAAGGTGCCCTGTCACCAAGATTAACTTTTGAAGGGAGTTATAACCCTGTACAAGAGAGGTAAGAAAGAGTTTGTAGTGTTCTTCTCTGTCAAGATGCTGAGAGAAGATTCTAGTAGATGTAGTTGTAAGGCTCCCCCTGTCTGATAGAATTATTTGACAGAAGATGGAGAAGCTTTCTCTTGAAAAACGAAAATCTCCTGTAGCAGATTAATCTGGAAGAATGGGTTCTTCAGATTGTTTGTTGCTCTTTTTAGAAGATCTATCTTTGCAGCAGATTCTAAGTAAAGATCCTCTTGATGATGTTCTCTGAGGTTTTTGTGTGCTGCTTGTCGAAAAATGAAGAACAAGAGGAAGAAGATCACTACTTGTATATATCTCTGTGTATCTCTGTATATATGTCTGTATATATGTCTTTTTGTATATCTTCTTTTCTTTTTATTTCTATATATATATATCCCTTTTTATTTGAATTCTGTTGACGTTCTTGGAAATTACAACAAGGCTCAAACGACTCTGCCAGGTCCTTTTGTTCCTTGGTCGTGAAAAGAATCCATTTCATTAAATGTCAACGGCTATTCCTGTCTGGGAAAAAGAAAGGAAAGGAATATATTAATTGAGTTTTAAATGTCCTTCCTTATCTGTCAGAATATATCCAAAGATATTGAATAGATCCGTTATAGTCATCGTTTTGCTGTTAGGACAGAATAGAATGTGACTGATAATAAATCTGGAATTCAATAAATGATGTGTCGAACGCTGGGAGCCATCTGTCGAGCGCTGTCCAGAATATGTCGAACACTGGCCAAAGAAGAAAAAGAAACTGTCGAGCGCTGCTAGTCATTCGTCGAACGCTGATCAGTGAATGTCAAGTGCTGTAACTGGCAGTAGTACTTCAGTCTGCTTAGAACTGTTTGTCGAACGATACTAGACATTTGTCGAACCCCATGTGCCATATGTCGAGCGTTGCTGGTCATTCGTCGAACGCTGAAAGCCTTTGATTAATCTTAATTTCTAGCTAGTTTATCAGCCTAAAGACTTGACCCTTAAACTATACAATGGGGTCAACTGATCCTAATCAGTACAAAGTGATCCTAGCCCAAAACAGAAAGGGTTGTTCCAACAACTTATCTTCCTCCAAGCCCAGCGGCCAGAAGCGGAAGCCCGACGCTCCGCTTCCCGCCTCTTCTTCAAAAAGCCAAAACCCCCCTCCTCCGTGAAGGATAAAGGGGTCTCGAGTGGGGGTCCGGTACCGAATGCCCCTACCGGAATCTCAGTCCCGCCAGGAGGAACCTCCTCGCAACCGTTACCGAGGAGTCATCGGAATTTCACTAATGATGAGAAGTTCAAGGATGCTGCGGGAGCTCCGCTTGTCCAGTGGGACAAGAACAACAACAGGGTCTCTCTCTCGACCCTCCATTCGTCTTGGGTTGAAACCGACGTCTCCAGCTTGGCGAGGTCTTCGATGCCGAGAAGACTCAGGTACTCGCTCATGAGTCCGCGCGAGCCTTCCTCCGGGCATTTGAGCTCTCGCATATGTCCTCTCGCCGCAGTATCTTCCTCGCTCGGAACCTTGGCGAGGTCGAGGAGACGCGGACCCTTCTCGCTGCCAAGGTCATAGAGTTGAGGCGCAAGTTGGAGGCCGCCGAGGAACTTCTTGCCAGTCACCGCGTTCATTAGGTGCACGATTCTTCGCGGGTGCTTATGTTACTACTTCCCCTTGCCTCCCATCTTACCATCCTCTTTTTTGCAGGACACCACCAGCGCCGAGATGCTTCGCGTGCGGGTGGACGGCCTCGAGGACGAATTTCGGGAGTCCAAAGCTGAGATTTAGCGTTTGCGAGAAGCCGCAGCTCCGGTCCTTGGGGAAGGGAGTAAGAGGCATTCTTACTCTAACTTTGAGTTTGAGGAGCTGATGCAGGAGACTGCGCAAGACGCTGCTGAGCTCACACTGCAAGTACTTTGCGACGCCGTGTATTTGAAGGAGGGCGCCGACGTACTCTCCTCATGCCATGTTGTGCCTGAGATCTTTGTCCCGATTCCCGTTCCGGATGTCGAGGAACAGCCGTCAAAAGAGGGGGTCATCTTTCTGGGCTCGGACGAAAGCAGCGGCTCCCCCGGCAATAGCCCTAAGGACCCTTAAGAACATATTTTGTGAAACCTATCTGGGGCGTGACCCCCCTTTTGGGTTATTGCTTCTTTACATTGTTTTCGCATCGCGCTAGGCTCTTAGGACGATTCGCTCTCGTGCAGTACTCGACTGCTGCTTTTTATCATTTCCGCGTCTCGCTAGGTTCTTAGGATACTTCGCTATCGCGAAGTACTAGACTGCTACTTTTTATCATTTCCGCATCTCGCTAGGCTCTGAGGATGATTCGCTATCGCGCAGTACTCGACTGCTGCTTTCATCATTTCCGCGTCTCACTAGGATCTTAGGATGATTCTCTATCGCGCAGTATACAACTACTACTTTTTATCATTTCCCCATCTCGCTAGGCTCTTAGGATGATTCGCTATCGCATGGTACTTTGGGTCACACACTTGGAGCTAGCATCCGTACGTCCCTCTCGTGTCCTCCCCTTTTTTCATACGGTGGAGCTCGGGCGACCGTGATGCTTATGCCGAGAGTGCGTCCCTGCTGAGTGTTCACTCCCCGGATGATCCTCATGCATCTCCTCTTAGCAGGCCCTGGATGTTGTCGCTTTCGCGATGCGAGTGGTTCACTCGGCAGACCGCATTCGCCTGCCCAACTTCTCCATTTCCATCCCTCTGAGGGTGTTTTGGCCCTGCCTGCTGGAGAAAGGTGTGGTCCTTTTTTGTGACCCGCCACTGAGTGAGCCTTCGGACCTGCTAGCTATATGAGAGCCTGGTTATCGGTTCTGCTCGGGGCCTAACTTTCTTCGGAACCTGCCACCAGTGAGCCTTCGGACCTGCCAGCTATATGGGAGCCTGGTCAGCGGGTCTGCTCGGGGCCTAACTTTCTCTTGAACATGCCACCGAGTGAGCCTTTAGACTTGCTAGCTAGATGTGAGCCTGCTCAGCAGGTCTGCTCGGGGCCTAACTTTCTCTTGAACCTGCCACCGAGTGAGCCTTCAGACTTGCCATCTATATGTGAGCCAGGTCAGCGGGTCTGCTCGGGGCCTAACTTTCTCTTGAACCTGCCACCGAGTGAGCCTTCGGACCTGCCAGCTAGATGTGAGCCTGATTGGTGGGTCTTCTCGGGTCCTAACTATCTTTGGAACCTGCGACCGAGTGAGCCTTCGGACCTGCCAGCTAGATGGGAGACTGGTCAGCGGGTCTGCTCGGGGCCTAACTTTCTCTTGAACCTGCCACCGAGTGAGCCTTCGGACCTGCCAGCTAGATGTGAGCCTGGTCAGCGGGTCTGCTCGGGGCCTAACTATCTTTGGAACCTTCCACCGAGTTAGCCTTCGGACCTTACATCTAGATGGGAGCCTGGTCAACGGGTCTGCTCCGGTCCTAACTTTCTCTTGAACCTTTCACCGAGTGAGCCTTCGGGCCTGCCAGCTAGATGTGAGCCTGGTCAGCGGGTCTGCTCGGGGCCTAACTATCTTTGGAACCTGCCACTGAGTGAGCCTTCGGACCTGTCAGCTAGATGGTAGCCTAGTCAGCGGGTCTGCTCGGGGCCTAACTTTCTCTAGAACCTTTCAATCACTACTACGCAAGCTATCACACTACATATGTATTAGAAAATGAAGTTTAAAGCTCAGATACTCTCGTTACATAAACTCAGGGATAGAAGCGCTTCAAGTCGTCACCGCTCCACGTGTGGCTGAGGGACTCTCCCTCCACTTTTTGGAGGCGGTATCCTCCTGACTTCAATGCTTCATCCACGACATAGTGTCCCTCCCAATTGGGATTGAGCTTTCCTACCGCGGCCGACCTCCCGGCGCGTCGACTATTTTCAATACGAGGTCCCCATTTTCGAATTGCTTGATCCGGACATGTTTGTCAAAGTATTTGGCCATCTGCCGCTTGACTTCTTCTTGACGAATGGCGACAAGATCTCGGACCTCCTCAATCAGATCCAAGGAGAGCTGCAGCTCTTCCTCGTTTCCTACTCTCCATTCTTCATCTTCATCTTAGGCGGCCCTTACCCGCGGCATCCTGACTTCAAATTCCATGGGAATGATGACCTCGCAACCATGAGAGATCTTGAAGGGGATCTCACCAGTGGTGGTGTTGGGAGTAGTCCTTAGAGCCCATAAAACCGAGGGAAGTTGCTTCGCCTAATTACCCTTCAAGTTCTCCACCTTTTTGAGTAGGTTTACTATGATCTTATTCGTTGCCTCCACCTGCCCATTGCTCCTGGGGTGATGGACGGACGCGAACCTGAGGTATATCCCCAGCTTGCCGCAGAAACTGATGAATTCTTCACTGGAAAATTCTGTACCATTATCCGTGACTATGGCCTGCGGAAGCCCATGTCGGCAGATGATCTCTCCCCATACGAAGTTGCAGATTACTTGGGAGGTGACTTTGGCTAGAGATTTGACCTCCAACCACTTCGATAAGTAGTCAATCATGACCAAGAGGAATCTTCTTTGCCCACTCGCTTGAGGGAAAGGACCCACCAGATCCATCCCCCATATGGCGAAGGGCCACGGTGCAGTGATGCTCCTCAGCCTCTGGGCTGGCAAAAGTTGAAGCGGAGCGAACAGCTGCCACTTTTGGCACTTTTTGGCAAACTCCGCCGCGTCCATGCTCAGAGTCGGCCAGAAGTACCCCTGCCTCATTATCCTTGCTTCCAGTGTCCTGCTTCCTGAATCACTACCACATTCGTCGGAATGTACCTCCTCCAGAATCCTCAGAACCTCTTCCCCAGAAATACACCGAGCCAAGAGTCCTGTAAGGGTCTTCCGATACAAGTCCCCTCCGTGAAGCAAGTAGTAGGCGGACTTATACCGAAAGCGCCTTTGGTCTGGAACCTCTTCCGAAAACATGCCTGTTGTCAGAAAGGTCACGAAAGGGTCCTTCCACGAGGGCCGTTGCTCTATATCCATGAGTTCCCCATCCTCAATCAATGGATAGAACAGATCTAACCAGGTCCCTCTGGCCCGGGGGCCGGTCTTGGCCAACTGATCTGCCAGGGCACTCTCTTCCCTTGGTATGTGTCTAGTGGAGAGGGTTTTGAATCCTTGATGAGACCCCTCACTTTGGCCAGATACTTCATGAGTGTTGGCTCTCTTGCCTCAAACTCGCCTTTGATTTGTGAAGCTATTACCATCGAGTTCGTGAGAACTTCCACATCATGAACCCCCACCTCCTGGGCAAGATGTAGGCCGGAGATCACTGCCTCATACTCAGACTGACTGTTGGTGACGGGAAAGTGTATCACTAGTGCTTGCTCAATTTTCACTCTGTGAGGGATCTACAACACCACCCCTCCTCCCAAGGAATTCTTGCCTGAGGCCCCGTCGACCAAAATTTCCAAGGGACGTGATGAAGAACTTGATCCTCCTCCATTTCGACCACGAAGTCTGCAATGAAATCCGCAACCGCTTGACCCTTCATCAACAGACGCGGGACAAAGGTGATGCCAAACTCACTTAACTCCACCGACCATTTTGCGAGCCTCCCCGAGTGCTCTACCCCTTCGAAGATTTTTCAAAGGGGGTGGTCGGTCACTACTTGGATTGAATGGGCCTGGAAGTACAACCTAAGCTTCCTGGCCGAGATGACGAGGGCAAAAGCCAACTTCTCCAAAATCGGGTATCGAAGATCTGCCTTTTTCAAGACTCTACTTACGTAGTAAATGGGCAGCTGCTTCTTACTCTCTTCTCGGACCAAGGCAGAGCTCACATCTTCAGCCCCAACCCCTAGGTACAGGGCTAAAACCTATCCCTCCTTAGGACCATGGAGCAGCGGCGCCTTCGTGAGTTGACTCTTCAGGGCCTGGAAGGCCTTCTCGCATTCCTCCGTCCATTCAAACTTCTGATTGCCTCGCAACACTTTGAAGAAGGGGGAGCATTTCTCTCCATCCCGGGAGAGAAATCTACTCAATCCCGTGAGCTTCTCAGTCAGGAGCTGAACTTCTTTAGCATTCCGCGGTGATCCCAACTCCATTATGGATTTAACTTTATCCGGGTTAGGTTCCACCCCTGTTGGGCTGAGAAGGTGACCCAGAAACATCCCCTTGTTGGCCCCAAATATGAACTTTAGGGGGTTCAGCCGCATCTTGTATTTGCGCATAGTGGCGAAGGTCTCCTCGAGGTCCTGGAGATGAGAGCTCACGCTCTTGCTCTTCACCATGAGGTCATCTACTTAAACCTCCAAGTTTTTCCCTCTCTGCTCCTGGAAGACCCGGTCCATCATTCTTTGATATGTCACCCCTGCATTTTTTAGTCCGAACGGCATCATCTTATAGCTATAATACCCCTCTCTTGTGATCAAGGAAACATCTTTGAAATCCTGAGAGTGCATCCTAATATGATGATAACCTGAAAAAGCATCAAAGAAAGACATCACAAAAAAACCGACTGCTGAGTCAACCAGTGCGTCGATCCAAGGCAAGGGATAACAATCCTTAGGGCAGGCTTTGTTTAAAAGAGAGAAATCAATACACATACACCAGCGGCCATCGCCCTTTTTTACCATAACGATAATGGAGACCCAGCCTGGATACTGAATCTCCGATACAAAACCTGCTTTGAGGAGCTTCTCCACCTCCTCGCAGATCGACTCCTCCAGCTTGTCGGCAATGGCTCTTCTCTTCTGACGGGTGGGGCGGGTTCCTGGCTCCAAGTTGAGTCCGTGGCATGCCACATCCATGTCGATGCCCGTCATGTCCGCTGCGCTCCATGCGAAGATATCCACGCTCCTTTGGATGCATTCGAGTATCTTCCTCCTGTCTTCCGAGACGAGTGCCCCGCTGACCTTCACCTTCTCCACCTTCCCTTCCCGAGTGACGACTTCCATCTCGACTACTTCCTCCACTGCCTAGAGCCGGGAGTGTTCCTCCCATCCTTCCTCTGCCCTTCCTTCTTCGTCTCTCGCCTCCTCCTCTACAGCTTCTAGTACCATCATCTCGACATTCTCCTTCTCCCTTCTCTATTCTCCCCTTCTGGGATTCCGACCTCCTTCTCAATTGCTTCTCCTGCTTTCCTCTCCCCCTCCGGCCCCTCCGGACCACTCATCTCCTTGTCCATTCTCTCAGCCTCCTCCATCCAGGAGATGGTGTTGATGGCAATCACATAGCACTGCCTCGCCAACTTTGCATCCTCCCGGATCCGGACATGGACTCCTCCGCTGTGGAACCTCAGGCATAGGTGGAAGGAAGAGGGTATGCACCAAACGTCTCTGATGAGAGGGCGTCCAAAAATTGTATTGTAACTGCTTGGGGCGTTGACAATGACAAACCAGCAGTTCCTCGGGACTCCTCCCAACGTCAACTGAATGTGCACTCCTCCCTCGACCTCCTTCCTCTCCCCCGAAAAAGCAAACAATGGTCTATCGAAGGCTTGCACCCTTTTCTTCTCCACCTCCATTGCGTCAAAGGCCTTCTTGAAGATAACTTTCACTGAGCTCCCATTGTCAACCAAGATTTGAGAGACCGTGAAGTTTTCAATCGCCGTCTGGATCACCAAGGCATCACAGAATGGGTCTTCATAATCGGGCATGTCCTCCAACGAGAAGGTGAGCTTCTCCAAGGGGGTGGGGTCTAGGAAGCTGATGCGATGCCCCTCCTGAACATCGCCTGCAAGCTCATCTTGCGAGTTGCCTCAATCCCAACCACCCCCCCCCCACCCCCCCACCCCCGTGCATCACTCTGATCCCCCCGGGCTCCTGCGTCCGCCCTATCTTTGCACCTGTCCTCCTCGCCCTCGGGGAACACCTCTTCAATCCTTACCGGCTGCTATCGTGGCTAACCTCTCTCCCTCTTCTCCAAGAATTCCAGGCAAGTGGCCGTTGCGTGGCCTTCCTCCTGATGGAAGTCACAATAAGGCAACGCCACCCTGCCCCCTCTTCCTCCTCTTCCTCCTCTACCTCGGCCTACCACCATAGCTTGCTTCTGAGGGGGGTGAGGGCGACTGGGGCCTTGCCTCCATCCTTGATTGACCCCCCCCCCCCCTACTCCCTCCCTCGATAACCTCCTTCCCGACCTCTCGGTGGTCCCTCCTGATGCCTCCAGATCAGTCGGTTATTGGGCTCTTGGTGCCTCCAATCCCGATGCTACCTTTAGAACCCCTGACCTCTAGGCTCCTCTTTCCTCCTTCCTTCATGCTGCCTCACCTTATAGAACTCTGGGTTGGCGGCCTCCCCTTCTATTTCTTCCCCCGCCTGCTCCATCAACTCCTCAAAGGATAGAGGAGATCTTCGCTTCAGGTCTATTTTAAAGAACCCCTCTCGCAACCCCACTATGAATTCCATCTGGAGGGTGAACCCCAGTACCTCCCACACAAGGAGGACCTCCTACTAGAACTTGTCCACGTAATGGGCCAACGACTCCCCAGGCCCTTGCTTGATCTTGAAGCGTACCTCCGCATCCTTCTTCGTCTTCATTGACGTTGAGAAACGCAACCTGAAGCTCCGGCGTAGGTCCTCAAAGGCATAGATGGAACCTACAAGGAGCTGGTGGAACCAGTCCCTAGCCTTCTCCTTTAGGGTGGTTGCAAAGAGTCGGCACTGAAAGGCATCCGACATGGGAAGGATTGAGACCATGTCTTCAAACCATTGAAGGTGCACGACCGGATCATCCTTGCCAGTATTGTCGGACATCTCTGGCCCCCTGAACCCTTCTAGAACTGGGGCCGAGAGGATGAACTCATAGAAGGGGCTCCCTTCCCCTACTCAGCGAGTGGTCCTCTCGCGAGGAGTCAACTCGCATACCTCTGCACTCGCCGGGCAGCTGAACAGCTGCCGCCCGGGGAGGTCTCGCGCGCTTGCTTCCGCTGGCACCTCCTTCCCAGGTCTCTGTCCCGGGGCGTTCTCGCCAATCTGCTGGGGCGGAATCACCGGGACCACCGGTGTCTCGCACTCACCCTTCCCGGCAGAAGCCGTATGCATGGTCTGCATGACCTCTCTCTTGATGTTATCGAACATCTCCAGCCACTCCACTACTGCTGGTGGCTGCGAGTGGCCTGGGTTGGAACCATTTCCTCCATCTCCTGTCATCAAGTTCAGCTTGAGATTTTCTTGCACTTTCTACGGTCCACGCTCACTGCACCAAAATGTTGAAACCGACAACCAGTCTCTTGAGTTCAGACCCACTGGGGATTGTAGCCTGTGCCTACTTCTCCCTCACTAAGCCCTCTAGACAGTGGACAGAAAATCAAGAACAGACCCAAGGCTGAAGCGAGGAGGTCCCTCCACACACCTGGAAGTTCTAAGAGAGATTCCCCTCCCAAACCAATGCTCAACCGAGCACCCTGGAGGGCACTAGCAGCCAACTCCGAAACTAGCCTGGAGGAGAGAGCTTCCAAAGATCCGCCTCCTCCAAGGTGCCCTCAAGGGTCCATTTATAGATTTTCTAGTCTGGTCTGCAAATAGCGTGAATCCGCCTTTTGGTTTTACTAATCGCACCCCAAATTGGTCTGCTACCATCCAAACTCCGCAGTTCTGGGAGGCTATTGGCAGCCCACTATGGGTATCTAGGTAATTTTACCTCTAGCTCCCGCTCGGCGAATGGTCCCTGAGGGCCCCACTCGCCAGCCATGGGCGAGTGGTCCTTGAAGGCCCCACTCGTCGCTCCGATGGGGCGAGTGGTCTGTGAGGGGCTCCACTCGCCACTTTGGCTCGCCACTCTCAGGGCGAATGCCCTTCCTGGCCTAAGTGAATGCTTGCCCCACTTCTCTCTCCTTCTGACCGCTTTGGATTTAGGGGACCTACTCGGCGAATAAGGGGTTGTACACTAGTAGTTAAGGATTTCCTCGATATGTTCCCGGAGAAACTTCGTGGAATACCACCCCTCCGTAAGGTCTAGCTCAAAATTGAACTAGTACCCGGAGCTCGACCTGTATTCCGGGCCCCATACCGAATAGCCCTAAGAGAATTAGCCGAGTTTAGGAAGAAACAGGAAGAGTTGACCAAAGATGGATTTGTCCATCCAAGTTCATTACCATGGGGAGCCCCAGTCCTTTTTGTCAAGAAACATGATGGGACTCTATGACTTTGTATCGATTATCGTGAACTCAACCGATTAACAGTATGAAATACCTAACCCTTTCCCCGAATAGATGAACTCTTCGACCAACTTTAAGGAGGCTGCATCTTCTCGAAATTAGACATAAGATCCAGCTACTATTAATTACGGATCCAGGATGAAGATATCCAGAAGACAACCTTTAGCTTGAGATATGGGCTATACAAATTTACAGTAATGCCATTTGGCCTCACTTATGCCCCCTCTGCATTCATGATGATAATAATAAACCATGTCTTCTGACTCTACTTAGACATCTTTTCCATCATCATTATATATGACTTATTGGTGTACTCGAAGACTGAGAAGGACCATGCCCAACACCTAAGGTTTGTCTTGAAAAAGATAAAGGAGCAACACTTATTTGCTAAATTCAGCAAATGCGAATTATGGCAAAAAGGGGTTGGTTTTCTGGGCCATGTAATTAATGGAGCTGTAATAGCAGTAGACGCCGCCGAGGTTCAAGCCATACATGACTGGCCTCTATTAAAAACTGTCACAGACATCCACAGTTTTGTTGGATTAGCCAGATATTACCGCAAATTTGTGGAAGGATTCTCAAGGATTGCGCTCCCTCTTACAACTCTCACCAAAAAGCACTCCTCGTTCAAATGGACGCCTCAATGTGAATCCGTCTTACATAACCTAAAAATATTGCTAACGTCTGAAGCCATCCTCACCCTCCCATATAGAAGGGAAGGTTTCCAAATATATACTAACTTCTCTCTCCAAGGAATGGGAGTAGTCCTAACACAGAATGGAAAGGTAATTGCCTATGCTTCAAGACAACTTAAAAAAGCATGAACAGAATTACCGAGCACACGACCTGGAACTAAGATCCATCATCTTCGCTCTAAAAATTTGGAGACATTACCTTTACGGTATACACTGCGAGATCATCTTGAATAATAAAAACCTTTAGTACCTACACAACCAAAAGGACCTTAACATACCGTAAAGACGCTGGTTAGAATTCTTATGCGATTACGAGTATACATTGCAATACCACCAAGGTAAAGATAATATAGTCGCAGATGCTCTAGCCAGAGACCACCCTCCTCAAGCATTGAAATAGTAGAAATGAAGCTCCCACTCATGCTGGAACAATTGGACATTACGTTGGTATCTCCAACTAAGCCTAGGTCAGATGCCAAGTACCTAAACTGGTTAAAAGTCAAGTGCTCCATAAGGGAGCAAATCAAGGAAGCCCAGAAGGAAGATTAGACTCTAGATTCTATCATTCAAGCCCTATCAGAATACCCAATGGAGGACAACTCAATGAAGGATGGTTTACTCCACTTCCATAACTGCTTGTATATTCTCGCAGTCAGAGAGATCAGAGAGGAGATCCTACAAGAAGCACATTGCACCAAGTACCTAGTACACCCAGGAATCACCAAGATGTATGGTGACCAACGAAGAACACTATATTGGCCATGGATGAAGAAGGATATTACTAAGTTTGTGGAGCACTACAAAGCTTGTCAAATGGTCTTGGAGGCCTATTACATCCCCTGCCCATTGCCGAATGGAAGTTTTGAAGAAATCACCACAGACTTCGTCCATGATTCACACCGCTCCCACTCAGAAAATGACTCCATATGGGTAATAGTAGACGGACTAACAAAAGTAGCAAGGTTCGTCCCAGTTCAGAATGAAGCCCTAGTAAGTATCTTAGTTCATCTTTTTGTCGAACAATTTGTGCGATCCACGAGGTACCAAAGACAATTGTGTCTGATAGAGATGGTCGTCTTACCACTAAGGAATGGAAGATGGTGCAAACATACCTAGGATTAAGTTTAGCCTTCAGTACCGCTTTCCACCCCAAACAGAAGGCCAAACTGAATGAACAAATAGGACTATAGAAGACTTACTCTGACTATGCATTATAGACTATAACAAACCATGGGAGAATCTCTTACCCCTCATAGAGTTTTCTTACAATAACAGCCTACAATCAAGTATCAGAATGTCTCCATACGAAGCCTTATATGGCAGGAGGTGTTGAACACCATTATCTTAGATACAGGAAGAAGATACGCAAACGCTTGGAGTACAAAATATTGATGACACCGACACTACCATTAGGAACATCCGAGAAAGAAAGCTCGAAGCTCAATGATGACAAGACAAGTATTATGACAAGAAGCACCGAATGGTTGAGTTCCGAGTAGGAGACCAGGTATTTCTAAAGATAAGGCCAAAATGAGGAGTTTCTCGTTTTCAGAGTCACCATAGTTCGCGGTACATTGGACCGTTTATAATTTTAGAACGAATTGGACTTCTAGCTTTCAAGATAGAGCTGCCACCTCAAATTGCCAACTTACACGACATATTACACATCTCTTCACTCCGATCGGGACCAGTACCTTCAGATAGATCAGTTCATCTCAAACTGAAATGAGTTGTAGACTCAGATACTCGGATATTACGGAAGAAGAAAGTCCCACTAGTAAAGGTCCAATGGTCTAACCACAGACATACAAAATTAACATGGGAACCTTGGGACTTAATGGAGCTTAAATATCCAGAGCCATTTCTTATTGGTGCCCTCAAAACCGTCTTGCATTACCTTATATATTAAACTTCTTCACGTACATTTTGCACCCATGAACATAACTTCAATTTTGGGGATGAAAATAATTTTTTGTTTATTTGCATTGTAACATCCCAATTTAGGATGAGTGCCCTAGAAGTATTGGCACCCCCAATTGATTCACCACATATCCTTGGAGATAAGGTAGAACCCTTATACGGGCAAAAGGTGCACTTAGCAATGTTAGCCAATTCAAGTCTCATGAACCCCACCCGTAATCAATGGAAACCAACATACCCAAGCTCATGACCTAAGTAAACCATTTCACTTATTAGCACACCACATCACCTTGAAGACAAAGTCAAAGCCCTTAAAGAAAGAGAAAGAGACATGGTGTGCATTTAGAAAAAGTGAACCAAACCAACTCAATTAACCTGACCCTTGACCAATTGAGCTAAACAACTCCTTCCACATGACCTAAGTAGACCAATTCACTTATTGGCACCCCAAATCAACTTAATGACCAGAGTAAAACCTTAAAAGGATGACATGGTGTGTATTTAGAATAAATAGCTTAAACCACTCAAATGAACCCCTTCTTGGTCAATTGAGCTAGCCACGCCATGACCCATTACCAAGGCTATCTAAACCCTCAAAATGTTGACTTTGGTCAAACCAAATTAAGCATGGTCCATCCATGGTTTAAGTAAGCATAAACCCACTTTTTAAAAATACCCTCACCCACACTCACCCAAGAGCCTCCAAATTAAGCCCTAAACACATTTAGACCTTAAATCCAAGGACCAAAATCAGATGGCCATTAATAAAACAAAGCACCCCCTTAAGAGAAAAAACTACCCAAAATGGCAAAAATTCAAAGTGAAGTAACCATGCCCCCACTGAATTATTCCCTCTTTGAGAGGATAAAGGGAAGCTTCTGATATTATCCAAGGCCTCAAAGGACTACAACGTGGCTAGATGTACAAGCTAGACCATAGCCATGTCCGACCATGGTGAGCTTAAGTGAAATTTTACAATCCTCACCCCTAGATATAAAAGCCACCCCTCACCCTTAAAAAAACATCACACCAGCCCCAAGCAATAGCCCAAAGTAGAGAATTTGAGTGGAAGTGATAAGTAGTTTTTATATAACCTTTTTAGTATAAATTTTAGTAATAATTTAATATGATATTTTCTTTTTCATGTCAATTATAGCTTATAAATAGTTCTTTTATAAAAAAAATTCTAATTTAGTTTATTTGCATTTTTGCAGAATTTTGGGACAAGTTTGGAAAAATTTGCATTACACCCCCTAGGTCACGCCCGTGACCAAGGGCGTGTAGTTATAAGATCATCCAGAATTGATGTCGCGCAATTTGAGCTCGTCCACAACAAGTCACGCCCTCGATCACGCCCGTGACCCAATGGTCTCGCACGTTACCAAGGGCGTGTAAACTTAAAAATATGCATCCAACGCTACCGTCGAGTCATGGAGATGCCATCGAGAAGTCAACTCAAGCCACGCTCGTGATCCCTGCTCGCCGCCGCACCACAGTCTAGCACACACTACATTAAATAAAGCCATCCAAGGTCACGCCCATGACACAAATGTCACAACCGTGACTTGTCCTTTTTCGCCACGCCCTCACGCAAAACCCATGACGCTATCCCAGCTGAGATGATTAGTGGATACACGCCCTTGGTCATGCCCGTGACCGAGGGCGTGTAACTTGAAATTTTTTTTTCTATAAATTCTAGAGGTCTCCTTGAGTCCAGGGTTCAAAAATTTGGAGAGGGAGAGGTGCTGTTAGAGCTCTTAGTTGTTTTTTTCATGTTTGTCAATTTCATGTTCTCTCTTTTTTCATGTCAAGTAATGTTATAATTTTCTTTCTTTCAATAGCCTAGTTTATGAACTTGTAATCTTTTCTTGCTAGTGTTGTAAACTTTCATTAAGGCTTGTAATAGTTTTTATTTCAATAAAATATCATTTTGCTCTCTTTCATTCTCTCTTTCTGCTTTAGTTAATTTCTCCTTAATGCACTTTTATTTTTCTCTCTTTTTCACCTCCATCATGATTACCTAATTCTTATTAGTGCTAGATCGAAATGATCTGAGGATGAGATAAACAAGTTATGATTTTCCAAAGCTCTATTTTTACGTTTTTGTAAACACTCGATTTACTCTTGATTTTTAATTAGCGAACCATATTTTCGATATATGGTTCTCGTTTATGTTTTCATACTTAGCTAGCCGAGAGGCTCAAAGTATGAATCGATCACTCAAGAGTAAAAAGAGTTGCACACACCCCTCGAGAGAGTATGACGTAAATCTCTCGGATTGGAGTTAAATCCAATAGCGGGGTTCATAGTGTAAAGCAAGTTGTAGGTATTCGATTATTGAATGAGAGTTCGGTTGATTTTTCCTAAACTTAGTTGGCATTTCCCTCGAGAGAGGCATGTTCGAGCTTCGGGAACCTCCACGGTCAAGTAGTTTACTTAAATGAAATTAGAATTATTTTTGCCTTCTCTTGATTATTCTCACTCCAAGGTGATTTTTGATTGAGCACTAATCCTTATTATCATCCTTTAACCCTTAATTAGTTTGTGAATTGTCCCTTTTAGTTATGTAAAACAAACCCTAAAAAATCCTTAGATAAGATAATAGTGATCTCCTTGAAGTAGAAGTAATCAACGCACCCCAAGGAATACGACCTTGGTATTTTCAAAATATCCTATATTATAGACGATAAGGTACACTTGCCTTCGCCGGTTATAGTTTGGAAAGCAACATCAATCTCTTCATTTTCTTAAATTCAAATCTCTAAGTAAGAAGTAAATCTGTAAGGTATCAAGTTTTTGGCTCCGTTGCCGAGGATTATTGCATAGATATTTTGAAAATAGGATAGTTATTAATTTTATCATGTTTCTTTTTATTTTATTTTACTTTCTCTAGTTTCAAAAATCTTAAAGGTGTAATTTAAATCTTGGAAAGGGACGTTTGGGTTATCATCCCATCACACCTCCTAGTACCAGTGAGAACCCTTCACAAGGTATACCTCGGGAATACCAAGACTAACTTAATCTGCCTAAAAAATATATAATAAGAAAGTTTCCCTCTTTCTTTCTTCATTTTTAGTTTTATTATTTTCTCTTTTTTCTTTCTCTCTTTCTCTTTTTCCCCTTTTCCTTTATAGTGTATGACCCGAGGTAGCACTTTGAATATTCCTTTTGATCCAGAGATCGAGCGAACCCTTTCGCGGTGCCGCTGTTCTCGTGATCAGGAAATACACTTATCATTCGAAGAATCGACCAGGAACATTAACACATCAAATATGGATCCTAATCTTAATCTTCCTAATCCTAACGCGCCCAATCCTAATGAGGCCGTGAAATGGACCATGTCTTATTATGCGCGACCAAATTTGGAAGGCACACTGTCATGTATTGTTTTCCCCGCGGTTGCGAACAATAACTTTGAGATCAAGTCCAGCATCATACAAATGGTGCATCAATCAGTGACCTTCGATGGTCAGCCGGATGAAGATCCAAACTATCTTATTTCTAATTTTCTTGAAAATTGCGACACATTTAAAATCAGTGGCGTCACTGATAACGACATTTGATAATGACTTTTTCCTTTTTCTTTGTAGTCTAAGTCCAAGCATTTGTTGGGCTCACTTCCTAGGGAGTCCATCACTACATGGGCCGATATGGTGGGAAAATTTCTCACTAAATATTTCCTGATGTAGGCCTACGCTCTCCGATACACTCATTGTGGGTAGATCTACGATGAACGCGTGACTTAAGAAAAATGATGCAAATGCGAGCCACACAGTGCAAGTGCACCGGACTAGGCAAAGAGAAACAATTGCCACACGAAGGTTCGCTAAACCTCTTGAGATCTCCCAAGGGCGATAAGCCAATGTTCAATCAAGCGAAATGGACCCACCCGATCCGGTCAAGCTATGCGTTGTACCAAAAAATATCCACCGAAAAAATATCGATTTGGAAAATGGTAGATCTCTCCCAACAAAAAGTCGGGGTTCGCCAAACCCCTTTGAAAATTAAAAATAAAAGGATGAATGCAATTTCAATATGAGAGAAAACCACGATAATTCGGTGATTCGAAAATCACGCCACAGATTCCACCACAAGAATAATCTAGAGAAAAGAAAAACACACGAGTGGATCATTCATTACCCGGCTTGAGATAAGATTATCCTCAAGCATGCACTCGCTCGGTCGTTCTTCTACGGATCCACCGGAAGCGCGTTGTTTGGAGAGGAATCCGCTCGTCGTCTTTGCTTCACGTCGTCCAAGATCTATACGAACCCACCACGCATCGTGGAGGAAACTCCAACACAAAGAGATTTGAGGGGGGGGGGGGGGCCGACGGCCAAGAGAGGGGGTATGGGTTTATGAGGGAGGAGAGAGGTAAGGTGGTGGAGGAATAGTGGAGGAAGAAGGTGGGCGGCCGTTCCTAGAGAGGGAAGGGGTGGCCAACGGCTTGAGAGGGAGAGAGAGAGAGGGGGTGTCGGCCTTGACGGAACTTGGAGAGGGGGAGGAAGATAGGGGGCGTCCAAGAGAGAGGGAGAGAGAAGTTCAAGAGGGAAGAATTAGGGTTTCAATTTTATTTCATTCCTTGTTAATCCAAATCCTCCAAAACATAGCCTTATATAGGCTTTACAATCACAGCGGCTAAACGCAGTCCAAATTAAAATAATAAAATAAACATTACAAGTTCTAATAAATAAAATAAAGCATGATAATTTTAATTAATAATTATAAGGATAATTATTAATTAAAATATTCTTATTTAAAAAAAAGCATGATAATATTAATTAATAATTATAAATAAATTATTATAATTATTAATTAATGTTCTTGTGTCACGGACGGAGGTTGTAGCGGCGATGGCGTCCATCATTAATATCATCGCGGCGATGGCGGTGCAAGTCTTTGGTTGGAGAGGCGACGTCGTCCGCAAGCGTGCCAGTAGCATCTGTAAGCACCCCGTTATGATCATCTTCTTGTTGAGGGCCGTCGTCTCCATCAATACTCCCCCGCTCAAAAGTACTCATCACTGATGAGTTGCGTTGGCGGTAGCGGTGGAGAAGAGCATCATCCAAAAGGGCCACCTCCGATTCAGGAAGCCATGAATCATCGGAGGCCTCTAGGCAAAAAAGAGGAGCAAATACCATCATCAACATTCAACGTACCTCCAGTGGGGACCGAAGAAGAGAGCGAACCAGGCGCAAGCTCACCCCCCCCAACCCAGTTGATGTGTCCCAAATATATACACATTTATGGACTCATCTGGGCCGATTTTCTAGTCTATGCACTACACTTTAGGCATGTTTTCGCTTATATTTGTTGTTCCATGCTACGTGCACCTCTAGGCCCGTTTTGGTGTTATTTCTTGTTTATCTTCATTATTTGTTTTCATGCATGGTTAAGTGTCACATCCAGTGGTTTGATTAGTGTTGTATGCTGGAGCAGGAGTCGTGCAGGTGTTCCCGGTACAAATCTGTACAGGAACACTGCGCACGATCACTGGTTCTATTGCGCACGACCACTAGTAGTGTGCCACTGATCGTGCGCACTTACCCCCTGAAATCTGAGTGCGTCGCAAGGGCGGATGAACGAGTAGGCAGACGGAATCGAACAATGCAGGCCTTGAGCGCGCTGCTTCGAAGGGCGAGTGGATTACACGGGCCGCGATGCCACGCTTCGGTAGGCGGATGGACGAGTAGGCTAACGGAGTGAGGGTCGTAAGCACCTCTTCAACAAGCACGCCACTAGCAATTGCTAGTGCGGCGACGAACGTGGCGGCGGGATGGAGGATGGAATGGGGCGCACCTCAAGCAACTCAAACAACAAACATTTCACATAGACATGAAATATATAGAAATACAAACTAGTTTTAAGTGCAACTTCAACTTAATACATAGATCTAACTACATACACATCAATAAGAGAAGAATAAGGCAAGAAATCGACCGAATCCGAAGTTTCGTTGTAGATTCACGGTTGGAATCGCAGGGTTGTCAATCCGCGTCCAAGCTCGGTCCGCAACTACGTCCGAGGTAGAGAAAGCTGTCACTACTCTCCAATGAGCCCGTCTTCTTCGTGTCACGATCCGGTAGAGGTTGCAAACTTCCTCTTGCTTGATGGTAATGGCGGCTAGGTCTTCCCTTGGAGCACTAGGATGAAGGAGGAGGCCGAGAGGAAGCTCCAGCTCAAGATTGGCGTGAAGAACAAGCCCGGAGCACCTCCATATGGTGGGCGGCGATGGAGGGGCGAAAAACCTGCGGAAGGGGCGAAAACGGCGGAGTTGGGCGGAAGAAATGCGTCGATCCCGACCTAATTCACGAGCAGGTCAATATATAGGCGCTGGAATAAACAGTGCGCACGGTCATTGGCGCACGACCAGTGGTCGTGCGCACTAGCATCCTGTGATCGTGCGCCTGCCTGGACGGAGCCTGCAAGGTAAGAAAATTATGAAAATACAATGTTCGCACTACCAGTGGCGCACGACCAGTGGTCGTGCGCGCTATCGTAAGTGGTCGTGCGATAAGGAAGACAGAACTCAGATTTCAGGGGGTAAGTGCGCACGATCAGTGGCGCACGACCAGTGGTCGTGTGCAATAGAACCAGTGATCGTGTTCAGTGTTCCTATACAGATTTGTATCGGGAACACCTGCACGACTCCTGCTCCAGCATACAACACTAATCAAACCACTGAAAGTGACACTTAACCATGCATGAAAACTAATAATGAAGATAAACAAGAAATAACACCAAAACGGGCCTAGAGGTGCACGTAGCATGGAACAACAAATATGAGCGAAAACATGCCTAAAGTGTAGTGCATAGACTAGAAAATCTGCCCAGATGAGTTCATAAATGTGTATATATTTGGGACACATCACACCCCCAGACTTACCTGTTTGCGCGTCCCGAGCAAACGAATTCGGCGGAGTGTGAAAAAGGTAGTTAACAACGAAAATTACACAAAGGAGTACAAATGCGAAGTAACAGAAGCATGCAAATAGAAATTTAGTAAAAAGAGATTCTAACTATGCTAACTAATTTACAAAAGTATTAGAGCGTAAATAAAGATTTTTCAATACTCAGTTGGTGAATCGTGAAGAACTTGAGCGATCATGCCCGGTGTGAAAGTAACAAGCCACTCAGGAGGGTGTTACGCAAGGTCAGGGTTCAGGAATAACTCCGCTGAAATCCATCAGCGTCGAGAGCCATAAGCTTGCCCGGTCACACTCTCTCCACGGCGCTAGCAAACTCTCGAGATAAATAAATAGGACTTTAGGATTAAGTTGGGCTTAGGTTGCCGCGTGATATTCAAGGATAGAAATGAAGGCTACGCAACCAAATTGAGTCAACGGAACGCTGCACCACACAAAACCACGCACAAAGCTAGTGTGACACACCCCCAGACTTATTATGAGAACTAGGTGTGCACACGGCCTACTTCACAAATACCAACGGATTCTCTAATACGCTCGGAAGGATTTCTCTTCAATACAAATTTTTTTTCAGATTTTCATTTCAATAACATATATATATTTTTTTCTTTTTCTTATCCTCCGGTTGGTTCATAATCAGCAAATAAAAATTATTTCTTCATCATATCACAAAGATTCCAAAAATCACACCAAATCAAGAACATGAGTGCAGATAAACATCTATTTGGTTGCGAAAGTGGGCAAAGCTTCAGGCCTTGGTGAATGGAGGAGGAGCTGTAACAAGGAAGTGATAGGCACAAATGTTGGCTTGCAAAGGTGAGCGAATAGGACACGGAAAGCTAAGGCTCAAACTAGCCAAAAGGTGGCCTACATCATATTTAACTCAAAGAATCGCTCACACCCATGCTTCAAGAGTCGCTTGGGGCAAGTTCTTAGCCCACGAGAAAGGTAAACCTTCCTCCCGACTCGAGCAACACACAACTAGTGCTCGTGAACACACAACACCGGGTTATCACCAATTTCGTTCACATTCACCATTTGAGTATAACAAATCTAGAACTACGCAAAAATACTAATCATAAATTAAACGCATAGAAATAATCTAGTTTTACTCAAATTCTACTGCAGCATGCGGGTGCGACTAGAACACTGCTCGAGTCAACATCGCACTCCAAATAGTAATTCCTAAGCTAACACCCCAATTCACATTCTTAACCAAAATAGTTTATTTGGAAACAACACAAATAGGAAAGCGCGCGCTCATGTGGGTGAAGTGGTGCATGAAGCGTGGAATAATGATGATGAAAAATTTAGACAAACTTCTAGCATGCGGTGCAACTCGTATGCATAGTGGATAACACATGCTCTCCCCCAGACATAATCTAAACATCCCACATAATATATGACATGAAAATCAAAATAGGGCTAGGGAAAGAGAGTACCCAATGCTCAGCAAGTGAGCATGCCAGAAGACGCAAGTAAACTAACGCAAGGCTGCAACATCCGCCATCCAGAAAAAGTACCTGCAGGGGTCAGCTCCGCAAAACAAAAGAAAAAGAAAAAGAAAAATTACAATAAACTACATCTAACTAAACAGGATTGAATAAAATAAAATGCATGGAAGGTAAGATAAATACTGGGGTTATTGTCATCCCAGCACGACTTATTCAAAAACTAAAGGTTCTAGCTAATGGGCGTATGAAAAAGGAAATGGACAGGTAATTGTTCTAATATGCGTGTCGGTAACGGGTACCGATACGGCGACAGAACAGACACGCCTCTACACGAATAAAGATAAAACCTGCCCATCACATGTAGAGGGAAAAAGGAAGTAAGAAGAGGAGGAGTGATGAATAGTAAATATACGCATTTTTCTTTATAATTTTTAGTATAATTTTAATTAGATTTCTAAATAATATATGTAAATTAATGAATAAAATGTTTGTTTTTGTTATTTTTGTTTTTAACTTAGTTTTATTTTAATTTTTGTAAAGTTTTTGTAATTTTGTTAAGTCACGCCCTTGGTCACGCCCGTGTCCAAGGGCGTGTTCACTAATCCCTAACATTTTCTTTTCCCTGCTCTTTTTCCAACTCAAACATCAAGTCACTCCCTCGGTCACGCCCGTGACCGAGGCCGTGTAAATCAGTCACGCCCGTGTTGAATGACCAAGCCCAGATTCGAGCCAAGATGTCAATGTCATGCCCACAGTCACGGCCGTGATCGGGTCACGCCCGTGACCGAGGCCGTGACCCCTCAATTTCTTTCGGAAGAACAAAGGACACGCCGCCCGTCACGCCCAGCAGCCGACAACACAATGCCGACATCGAACACGCCCGTGTTACTTGGAACACGCCCGTGTACTTCCGAAGTCGCCGGTCAAGCCTTCCAGATGCCTGCCTGGATCCAGCTGTTCTGGCTATTCGCACCCCAAGCCGTGTCACGCCCTCAGACACGCCCGTGTCCGAGGGCGTGTAATCCAAAAATTTTTTCTATAAATAGCCAGTTTCAGCTGAGTCCAAGGGTTCAAAAATTTTAAGAGCTTATTCTTAAGGTTTTGATCCAACTAGTTTTTATGTTTTTGTAATTTTGTGCTCTTTTTCTCTCTTGATTTTTGTAATCTTTTTATTATGGAAATGAAATAGTTGGCTTGTTTTGTCACACTCTCTCTCTCTTTGTTTTGTTGGAAGTGTGTGTGTGTTTTCTTTTTCTTTTTCTTTTTATTTTTAGTTTTTTGTAATTTAGTAATTTAGTAATTTTAATTAGTTTTCATCTTTTTAATTTGTGTGTGTGAGTGTATGAGAGTAATTATCTTGTTTTTAGTTTTGTTATAATTTTTAGATGTTTTGTTATTAGTGTGTGTGAGTGTAGGTGGTTAATTAAATTGTTTTGTTTTGTTTTATTTTGTTGTTTTCACTTTCTTTGTCTCTTTTTGTAAGTGTGTGTGTGTATGAGAGTAATTTGTATTTATTTTAGTTTTGTTTTGTTGTTAGTGTGGGTGAGTGTATGAGTATAGCTTTTCTTTTCTTTTAACTTAGTTTTCATTATTGTTGTGTGTGTGAGTGTATGAGATTAGTTTTGTTTTATTTTTAACTAGATTTCATTAAAGAAGAGTGTGTGTGTTTATGAGCATAGATTTTATTTTCTTTTAACTTAGATTTCAATTTCAAGTAGAGTGCGTGTGTGTAGGTGAATAAATTTTGCGCCTTTTTTGTAACCGAATAGTTTCCATTTCTGTCACGCATTTATTTCCCGCCTATCCGTTTGGATAGGACTTGCTCACGCATTTATTTCCCGCCTATCCGTTTGGATAGGACTTGCTCACGCATTTATTTCCCGCCTATCCGTTTGGATAGGACTTGCTCACGCATTTATTTCCCGCCTATCCGTTTGGATAGGACTTGCTCACGCATTTATTTCCCCTCTACCTATTTGGGTAGGGATCGCATTTCTTCAATTTCTGCAATTTACCGCTTTAATTTTAATTCCGTAGAGTGCGTGAGTTTTCAATTAGTGCGTCTTTTATCTTTTATATATTTGCTTTTTGCTTAATCACGCGCTCCGCTCAATCGCTAATTATCGCCGTAGTTATCATTATAGTTTCATAAAACCCTAAAAATTTCTAAGCAAAACTACTTTTCAAATTAACGTTTTCGTTCTTTTTCTTTTCATCGCTTTTCTTGGTTTTTGCTAAACGCACACCAAGCCCGCGATAGTTATCGTTTTCGTCACTAACTTTTCTATAAAATCATAAAAATCTTCAAACTCTTCTCGATAAGATAATAGCGCGTTCCTAACAAGTAGAAATAATCGATACGACCTTGGAAAAATACGACCTTGATATTTCAAAAGAAATATCCTATACTACTATCGATAAGGTCCACTTGCCTTTATTGATTTTAGTCCGGATAATTACATAAACCCAAAAGCTTTCTCTCTAAAGCACTCTTTAAAACTCTTTTAAAAACACTAAAAAATTGTTGCAACGCCTCTTTGGTTGTTGCAACTAGCTCAAGGTAAAAGAAGTTTTAAAACGCTCTTAAAGAATTGTTGCAACTACTTAAAAAATTGTTGCAACAATATTTTCAAAAAACTTTCAATTTAAATTTTAAAAGTAAAGTAGCTTTATTTTTCTTTTCATTCTGCCTTCAAAGGACGCGGCCGAGGAGGAATCCTCGATATTTCGAAAGAGAAAGAGTCCGTTACTTCTATCCTTCGATAGGATAACGGATAATTCCTCGAAGTAGGATTACTCGCGGGGCTCTTCGAAAACGTCCGCCCAAGGTTGAATCGAAAAGGAAGAAAGAGCTTTTCCTTTTCTTTCTCTCTTTCTAACAAAGAAAAGAGAGAAACAAACCAATTAAAAAGCGTATCAAGTTTTTGGCGCCGTTGCCGGGGACTTGTGTCGTTATTTTGAAATAGGAAACGCTATTAATTTTATCTTATATTTCATCACCTTTTCTATCTAAAAAACAAAAAAAAAAACAAAAACAAAAATATATCTAAGTAAAGAAAAAAGAAAAAAAATATATAAACACATATTTTTCAATTTTCTTTTTTTACATATATTTTGGAATATAACTACTTATATGTTCATATAAAAACCAAAAAACCAAAAAAAAAAAAAAAAAAAAAAAACCAAAAACCAAAAACCAAACCAAAATCACAAAAACAAATAAAAACCTTATCTTTTTCTTTCTCTTTATTTTAAATTCCTCCTAAAAGTAAAAGCCCCACAAAAATCAAATATATATATATATATATATTTTACTTAAGTAAAGAAAAACCAAAAAAAAATATATTACTTTCTTTCACTTATTTTTCTTTTTTTCATCTTTGTAAAAATATCTCTAAAACAAAAAACCAAAAAAATCTATAAAAAGAAAAACTCTCTTTTTCAAAAAAATTTTTGCGAATAGTGTATGACCCGAGGCGATTCTTCGAATAATCCAATATTACCTTTTGATCCCGAAATCGAGCGCACGCTTCTCGAGCGCCGCCGATCTCGTAATCAAAATCTACAAATAGATCCCGAAGAATCCGTCGGCGATATACATATAGGAGTAATGGGCGATCCTAATCCACCTGCGGCTCCGCAGCGGACCATGGCCTACTATGCCAGGCCGAATTTGGAGGATACAGGATCGAGCATCACTCGCCCCGCGATAGCAAATAACAATTTCGAAATAAAACCCAGCACCATTCAAATGGTACAGCAGTCGGCTCAATTCGACGGCTTGCCAGATGAGGACCCAAACCTTCATCTTAATAACTTTTTAGAAATTTGCGACACGTTTAAAATTAATGGCGTCAGCGATGACGCCATTCGCTTGCGCTTATTTCCCTTTTCCCTGCGGACAAAGGCGAAATCGTGGTTGACTTCTCTTCCGAGAGGGTCCATAACCACGTGGGCCGAATTGACGGAGAATTTTCTAACTAAATATTTTCCTCCGTCAAAAACCGCCAAATTACGCACCGACATCGCATCATTTATACAATTCGATTCCGAGTCTCTCTACGAGACTTGGGAGAGATATAAAGAATGTCTGCGTAAGTGTCCTCATCACGCGCTACCACCTTGGCTACAGGTACAAACGTTCTATAACGGCTTAAATTTCTCGACTCGACAAATGATCGACGCGGCCGCCGGGGGAACGTTAAACAACAAAACCCCGGAGGCCGCTCAAACTTTGTTCGAGGAAATGGCCATGAACGCATACCAGTGGAATGTGCCAAGGGCGCGTCCTTCTAAAGCGGCTGGGATTTTTGAAGTGGATGCCACTACTCACTTAGCCTCGCAGGTAGAGCGGCTAAGTAAGCAAGTGGCGGAGATGACTGCTTCCTCCTCCACCCCCGCGTGGGCTAATAATAATAATAATAATTTTAATAATCTTAATAATATTAATAATAATAATAATTTATGCGAGGAATCGGTGGATTACGTGGGTAACCAAGTGCGGGCGCCCTTCAACCCTTATAGTAATAACTATAACCCGGGTTGGAGGAATCACCCGAACTTTTCCTGGAGTAACCCAAATAATGCGCAACGCCCTCCACCTGCGATCCCGCAAGGATTTCCGCATGGATTTCCCCAAGGATTTCAGCAAGGTTTTGCGCCTCCCCCTCCAAAACCTTCTCCGCTCGAGGAGCTTTTTGCAAAATACATGGCTTCCAACGACGCAAATATCCGGAATATAACCGGATCGCTAAAAAATTTAGAAATACAGGTAGGCCAGCTTGCAAAAATGGTCTCCGAGCGGCCACATGGAGCACTGCCGGGGAACTCGGAGCAGAACCCGCGTGAAAATGCCCACGCCATTACCCTTCGCAGCGGCAAGGAGGTCGACTCCCCATTGCGGGTTGAGCATCAGGTAACTGTTTCGCCTCCGACCCCTGCACCCTCGTCTTTTATTTTATTAGATACGGAAACAAAATTAGCGCCGGGCGTCTCGAGCCCGCAAATTCCGTACCCCGCAAAACTTAATAAAGAGAAGGAGGACGAACATTATAAAAAGTTTTTACAAATTTTTAAACAAATTCAAATTAACGTCCCCTTCTGCGAGGCACTCTCACAAATGCCGAAATACGCGAAATACCTTAAGGAGCTCCTTTCTAATAAAAAGAAGCTCGAGGGTATTTCGCGTGTTTCCTTAAATGCGGAATGCTCGGCGGTCCTACTTAATAAATTGCCGCCAAAACTAAACGACCCGGGAAGGTTTTCCATCCCGTGCCTTTTTGGCAATTTATTAATAAAGTACGCCCTAGCGGACCTGGGAGCGAGCATCAATTTGATGCCCTTCTCCCTCTTTAAAAAACTTGATTTGGGTGTTCCCACCCCAACGAAAATGAGCATCCAACTCGCGGATCGCTCGATAAAATATCCTATCGGGGTAGTGGAGGACGTTCTGGTCAAGGTTGACAAGTTTATCTTCCCGGTAGACTTCGTCATCCTCGACATCGAGGAGGACGCCGAGGTGCCAATTATCCTCGGTCGCCCTTTCCTCGCGACCTCCCGCGCTTTAATTGATGTGAGTAACGGTCGCCTCCTCCTTCGGGTAGGGGACGACGAAGTTACCCTTCTTATTAATCCCTCGATGCGAAATTCTTTATCGAACGACGATTCTTGCTTTCACTTAGAATCCGCGTTCGAGGATGAGTGTTCTTCGCTTTATGAATTACTCGCTTTAAATATAGACGAACCGGATTTGGCGGACCTCGCCCCTTTGGACGAGCTACCGCCAGATTCGCCCTTCGAATCTTTTAATTCTAAAAGTTTAAAAATAACAACCTCTTACGAAGAACCCCCGGTCTTGGAGCTTAAGCCACTCCCCGACCATTTAAAATACGCTTTTCTCACCGCGGACTTAAAACTCCCGGTTATTATTTCGTCTTCCTTATCTGATTCGGAAACTTCCGAATTAGTTAAAGTTTTGTCCACGCATCGCCATGCAATTGCATGGCAGATTTCCGATATTAGGGGGATAAATCCCTCTTTTTGCACGCACAAAATATTATTAGAAGATAATTCCCGCAAAACCATCCAGCCTCAGCGACGATTAAACCCAAATATGCGGGAAGTCGTTAAGGCTGAAGTAATAAAATTACTGGATGCGGGGATTATCTACCCTATTTCTGACAGCACGTGGGTTAGTCCCATTCATGTCGTGCCTAAAAAGGGCGGTATAACGGTCGTGGCAAACGAACATAACGAATTAATTCCAACTCGTACTGTTACGGGTTGGAGGGTGTGCATCGATTACCGAAAATTAAATGATGCCACCCGCAAAGACCACTTTCCGTTACCGTTTATCGATCAAATTTTGGAGCGGCTATCGGGCCATCCTTATTATTGTTTTCTCGATGGTCTATCGGGATTTTTACAAATTCCTATCTCCCCCGAAGACCAGGAGAAAACAACCTTTACGTGCCCCTTCGGTACCTTTGCGTATCGAAGGATGCCATTCGGCCTCTGCAACGCGCCAGCTACATTTCAACGATGTATGCTAGCGATATTTGGAGAGCTCGTAGAGGATATTATGGAAGTCTTTATGGATGACTTCTCGGTTTTTGGAAGCTCCTTCCAAAACTGCCTCCAAAATTTAGATCGAGTCCTCCAACGATGCGAAGACACGAACCTGGTTTTAAACTGGGAAAAGTGTAATTTTATGGTTCGAGAAGGCTTAGTTCTCGGCCACAAAATTTCTGAAAGAGGGATGGAGGTCGACAAGGCCAAGGTCGAAATAATTGAAAAACTCCCCGCGCCCTCAAATATTAAATCAATCCGTAGTTTTCTTGGCCACGCGGGTTTTTATAGGCGGTTCATCCAAAACTTTTCTAAAATAACAAAACCGCTAACCCACCTCCTGGAGAAGGAATCTCCATTTATTTTTGATAACGCGTGCGTAGAGGCATTCAATGCCATAAAAAATAAACTTATCCATTCTCCCATTCTGGTGGCGCCCGATTGGACCCTTCCGTTTGAGATAATGTGCGACGCGAGCGATATAGCGGTAGGGGCTGTATTAGGCCAACGCGTAAATAAATATTTTCATCCTATCTACTACGCGTCCCGCACGCTCACGGCCGCACAGGCTAATTACACGACAACGGAAAAGGAACTCCTTGCCGTCGTCTTCGCCATAGATAAGTTTAGGCCCTACGTCACGCTTTCAAAAATTATTATATTTACCGACCACTCCGCCCTAAAATATTTATTAGAAAAAATGGACGCTAAGCCCCGCCTTCTTCGATGGATCCTCCTATTACAAGAATTTGATTTAGAGATCCGCGATAAGAAGGGGGCCGAAAATTTAGCGGCCGACCACCTTTCTCGTTTAGAGCACCCAACCGCGGAAGCACTCTTCGAACCGGAAATCGATGATCGATTTCCCGAGGAGCGTCTTTTAGCTTTAAATAATTTACAAACTTCTCCCACGCCTTGGTTCGCAGACTACGCCAACTATTTAGTTGCGCGGGTGCTCCCGAAAGACTTTTCAAAACAGCAAAAGAAGAAATTCTTTTCTGATTTGAAAAATTACTTTTGGGAGGACCCTTTCTTATTTCGCGTCTGCGCGGACCAGGTCGTGCGGAGATGCGTTTCGAGCGAGGAAGGTGCGCAAATTTTGCGGCACTGCCATGAAGGGCCGGCCGGGGGGCATTATCAAGCCAACCGGACCGCGCAGAAAGCGCTAGAGGCGGGCTTTTATTGGCCCGCTCTCTTCAAAGACGCTCACACTTTTGTGAGCACATGCGATAGCTGTCAACGGTCGGGTAACATCTCTCGTCGCGACGAGATGCCCCAAAATTTTTATTTAGAATGCGAGATTTTCGATTTATGGGGCATAGATTTCATAGGCCCCCTACCTCCTTCATATACAAATCGCTACATTTTAGTGGCGGTCGACTACGTATCTAGGTGGGCGGAAGCGCAAGCTCTCCCCACCAACGATGCGAGAGTCGTCGTCAAATTTCTTAAAAAATTATTTTCTCGCTTCGGTACGCCCCGTGCGATAGTTAGTGATAGGGGTACGCACTTTTGCAATGCCCAGTTTGCAAAAATATTAACCAAATATGGCGTCACGCATAAGCTCGCCACCGCCTATCACCCCCAAACGAGCGGCCAAGTGGAGGTAGTAAATCGGGAAATCAAACGCATATTAGAAAAAACCGTTTCAACTAATAGGAAGGATTGGGCACTTAAATTAGACGACGCGCTGTGGGCTTATCGTACGGCGTACAAGACCGCAATCGGTTGTACGCCTTATCGATTAGTCTACGGCAAGGCATGCCATTTGCCCGTAGAATTAGAGCACCGCGCTTTTTGGGCGTTAAAACTCTTAAATCTCGATCATAATTTAACCGCCGAAAATCGGAAATTCCAATTAAATGAACTCGATGAATGGCGTGCGAACGCTTACGAGAGTAATAAATTTTATAAGGAACGCTCGAAATTTTACCACGACCGGAAAATAAAATTTCCAAAATCATTTGCGCCGGGCGATCTCGTCCTCCTATATAACTCACGTCTTCGTCTTTTTCCGGGGAAACTAAAATCCCGTTGGTCCGGCCCCTTTCAAGTGAAAGAGGTTTGGCCATACGGGACCGTCCTTATCACCCACCCGGAAAAAGGCGACTTAAAAGTTAACGGTCACCGACTAAAACTCTACCACGCGGGGGATCATCTGGGAGGGAAGTTAAATTCCATACCCCTCCCCCACCTCTAAAAAGATCGTACCCCGCCAACGCGTCGAGCTACGAGACGGTAAACAAAGCGCTCGTGGGAGGCACCCCCATATTTATCCAATTACGCTTTTTTTTATAAAACCAAAAAAAATGATGAAATAAATTTTCATTTCAAAAAAAAAAATAAAAACTTAAACAAAAATAATAATAAATAATAATAATAATAAATAATAATAATAAATAAATAAATAATAATAATAAATAAATAAAAAAACAAACAAACAAAATGAAAAAAAATATAATAATAATAATAATAATATTAATAATTATGCATATTTTAAATTATCATTCTTTTTCAAAAAAGAAACATAAAAATGCAAAAACTTTAAAACAAAAATCATAAAGAATTCTGGGAATTTTAAGATAAGACAATAGGAAGTTTCTCAAAGTAGGATTACTCGACAGACCCGAGAGGGGATTTTTGTCGATATTTCGAAACGAGAAAACCCCGTTGCTTTTACCTTTTTATTTCTCTTCTTTCTTCCTTGGTTTTTATCTTAAAGCCTTTTCTTTATTTTACATTATTTTATCTTTCTTAAAATTTAGATATATTTTAAAACATGCATATTTTCAAATTAAAACCAAAACAACAAAAAATACGTATAAAAGTACATATAATATAAATAATAACATAAAAAGATGATAAAAATTTATTTTTATCATACCAAAAAATATATGTTTTTAACTTCTTTTATACGTATTTTATTCGTGTTTTGTACATTTCGAAAAACTAAAACAAACCAAAAAACAATTTTGTATATATTCGTGGAGTCCCTTTTTTATTTTGTAACTATTCTTGTATATTTTTTTTCTTTCTTTCTTGTAATTAAAATCTTCGTCTTTTTTGTAAATATTTTCGTTCCTCACACTTACCTTCAACATTGAGGACAATGTTGGTTTTAAGTATGGGGGCGTGTTTTCCCTCTTTTTTTGTAATTATTTTTGCCCCTCCCTTATCAAATGAAAAATCCAAAAAAATTTACATGTTTTATATTTATGTCTTTATTTGTATATAAATAAACCTTATTTATAAAATCAAAATCCAAAACAAAAAAAAAAAAAGATGAAAAGTTTTACAAAAAATTTGTTACAACAAAATTCACAAAAATTTTGTCATAACATTCAAAAAAAAATGTCTTTCTTTTTCCTTTTTTTAGTATTAATGTAAATATATATGTATTTACTTATGTTTTTTTTTTGTTATAAATCAAAATAAAAAAAAAATGATGAAAAAAAAAAAAAAAGTACTTAAAAATTTGTTATAACAAAATTAATTTTGTCATAACACCAAAATATTTATGTTCTTTTCTTTCTTTCTTTTTTTTTCTTTTTTTTATATATGTACATATTTTTAACAAAATTAAAACAATCAAAAAAAAATATGATGAAAAAAAATATCTTAGAAAAATCAAAAATATTTTGTATTTATATATGCATTTTGTTATAAAGAAAATCAAAAATCCAAAAAAAATCATATCTTAAAAACAAAAAAAAAATATATGAAAAACTTATCAAAAAAAAAAAAAAAAAAAACCCAAAAATAAAATAAAACCCCTACTTAGCTTTTTGTTATTCCCAAGGCGAGGTTAGTTTTATCTCTAAGCGCTTTTCATTATTTATGATTTGCTAAATCAATTTTATTTATTTCATAGTTTGAAAAATTTAAATTGAGGAATTTTCAGTAGTAAAGAAAATCTTGCGATCTTAATTTAATTTGAGAACAGAACTTTTAGCACTACCTCGAGTTTACCCTAAATAGATTCATTTTTGTATTATATTGGCAAACCATCTTTAGATTCAATTATTCTAACTCTAAACTTGTGAAACTTTAGGAATGTTTTTAATCTACTAAACTTGCTCTCAAAATCTTTCTTTATTAATCTAGAATTTCTCTTGAAACCAAAGTATAAACACCCCTTTAGCTTGGCATAAAAAAAGTAAAAGAAGAAGTTTTAAAAAAAGAAATCCTGTGTCAATGGGAATAAATAGATTCCGTAAACACAGGCACCCAATATTGTTAAAAGAAATCCCGTGTCAATGGGAATTTAATTCCGTAAACACGGGCATTGGGTTAAGTTTAGAAAAGATTTCAATTATCCCGCGTAAACCAACGCTGGGAACCAAAGCAAAACCACCAAAAAGGTGGGGTGAGAGGATAAAATCCGTCACCCCTATATCCAAGCACTCTTCTTTTTGCCAAGGCTACCTTTTTTCCCTACCCCTTAGCCAATAAAATTGTACCTAGATTTTAATTTAAAAAAGTTTGAGAGAGCATAATTAGTAGGCTTTATTTATTTTTAAAAACTTTCTTAAAAAAGGTTATAGTTTTATATAATTCTATTCTAATTAAAAGGTACCAAAGACTGCAATAATCGATGCTATTTAGCTAACTTTAGAAGTCTCGCTAAAATTTTTTCGCTCTTTTTAAATTACTTTCATAGTTTTGGACTTACCTCTTTAAATACCCTAAATTTATTTCGATCTTACTTTTGATTTAATAAAAACTTTAGTAAATTAGAAATTTTATTAAACGTCTTATAGGTATCCCTTACTTTTGCTCTGGAATAGCAAAAGCTTAAGTATGGGGGTGTTTGATGAATAGTAAATATACGCATTTTTCTTTATAATTTTTAGTATAATTTTAATTAGATTTCTAAATAATATATGTAAATTAATGAATAAAATGTTTGTTTTTGTTATTTTTGTTTTTAACTTAGTTTTATTTTAATTTTTGTAAAGTTTTTGTAATTTTGTTAAGTCACGCCCTTGGTCACGCCCGTGTCCAAGGGCGTGTTCACTAATCCCTAACATTTTCTTTTCCCTGCTCTTTTTCCAACTCAAACATCAAGTCACGCCCTCGGTCACGCCCGTGACCGAGGCCGTGTAAATCAGTCACGCCCGTGTTGAATGACCAAGCCCAGATTCGAGCCAAGATGTCAATGTCATGCCCACAGTCACGGCCGTGATCGGGTCACGCCCGTGACCGAGGCCGTGACCCCTCAATTTCTTTCGGAAGAACAAAGGACACGCCGCCCGTCACGCCCAGCAGCCGACAACACAATGCCGACATCGAACACGCCCGTGTTACTTGGAACACGCCCGTGTACTTCCGAAGTCGCCGGTCAAGCCTTCCAGATGCCTGCCTGGATCCAGCTGTTCTGGCTATTCGCACCCCAAGCCGTGTCACGCCCTCAGACACGCCCGTGTCCGAGGGCGTGTAATCCAAAAATTTTTTCTATAAATAGCCAGTTTCAGCTGAGTCCAAGGGTTCAAAAATTTTAAGAGCTTATTCTTAAGGTTTTGATCCAACTAGTTTTTATGTTTTTGTAATTTTGTGCTCTTTTTCTCTCTTGATTTTTGTAATCTTTTTATTATGGAAATGAAATAGTTGGCTTGTTTTGTCACACTCTCTCTCTCTTTGTTTTGTTGGAAGTGTGTGTGTGTTTTCTTTTTCTTTTTCTTTTTATTTTTAGTTTTTTGTAATTTAGTAATTTAGTAATTTTAATTAGTTTTCATCTTTTTAATTTGTGTGTGTGAGTGTATGAGAGTAATTATCTTGTTTTTAGTTTTGTTATAATTTTTAGATGTTTTGTTATTAGTGTGTGTGAGTGTAGGTGGTTAATTAAATTGTTTTGTTTTGTTTTATTTTGTTGTTTTCACTTTCTTTGTCTCTTTTTGTAAGTGTGTGTGTGTATGAGAGTAATTTGTATTTATTTTAGTTTTGTTTTGTTGTTAGTGTGGGTGAGTGTATGAGTATAGCTTTTCTTTTCTTTTAACTTAGTTTTCATTATTGTTGTGTGTGTGAGTGTATGAGATTAGTTTTGTTTTATTTTTAACTAGATTTCATTAAAGAAGAGTGTGTGTGTTTATGAGCATAGATTTTATTTTCTTTTAACTTAGATTTCAATTTCAAGTAGAGTGCGTGTGTGTAGGTGAATAAATTTTGCGCCTTTTTTGTAACCGAATAGTTTCCATTTCTGTCACGCATTTATTTCCCGCCTATCCGTTTGGATAGGACTTGCTCACGCATTTATTTCCCGCCTATCCGTTTGGATAGGACTTGCTCACGCATTTATTTCCCGCCTATCCGTTTGGATAGGACTTGCTCACGCATTTATTTCCCGCCTATCCGTTTGGATAGGACTTGCTCACGCATTTATTTCCCCTCTACCTATTTGGGTAGGGATCGCATTTCTTCAATTTCTGCAATTTACCGCTTTAATTTTAATTCCGTAGAGTGCGTGAGTTTTCAATTAGTGCGTCTTTTATCTTTTATATATTTGCTTTTTGCTTAATCACGCGCTCCGCTCAATCGCTAATTATCGCCGTAGTTATCATTATAGTTTCATAAAACCCTAAAAATTTCTAAGCAAAACTACTTTTCAAATTAACGTTTTCGTTCTTTTTCTTTTCATCGCTTTTCTTGGTTTTTGCTAAACGCACACCAAGCCCGCGATAGTTATCATTTTCGTCACTAACTTTTCTATAAAATCATAAAAATCTTCAAACTCTTCTCGATAAGATAATAGCGCGTTCCTAACAAGTAGAAATAATCGATACGACCTTGGAAAAATACGACCTTGATATTTCAAAAGAAATATCCTATACTACTATCGATAAGGTCCACTTGCCTTTATTGATTTTAGTCCGGATAATTACATAAACCCAAAAGCTTTCTCTCTAAAGCACTCTTTAAAACTCTTTTAAAAACACTAAAAAATTGTTGCAACGCCTCTTTGGTTGTTGCAACTAGCTCAAGGTAAAAGAAGTTTTAAAACGCTCTTAAAGAATTGTTGCAACTACTTAAAAAATTGTTGCAACAATATTTTCAAAAAGCTTTCAATTTAAATTTTAAAAGTAAAGTAGCTTTATTTTTCTTTTCATTCTGCCTTCAAAGGACGCGGCCGAGGAGGAATACTCGATATTTCGAAAGAGAAAGAGTCCGTTACTTCTATCCTTCGATAGGATAACGGATAATTCCTCGAAGTAGGATTACTCGCGGGGCTCTTCGAAAACGTCCGCCCAAGGTTGAATCGAAAAGGAAGAAAGAGCTTTTCCTTTTCTTTCTCTCTTTCTAACAAAGAAAAGAGAGAAACAAACCAATTAAAAAGCGTATCAAGGAGGAGATATCCTCGCTCAACTCACCAAAAATATCCTTGCCTAGCAAGGAGTCGTCAACAGGGAGGCAGTAGGAGGCGAAGGCAATGAGTGGAGCTTCCTCTATGGAGGGGGAATAAACCTCCTCACATGAGAGGATGCTCTCATCATTGACTTGAGAAAAAAGCTCCAAGTCCTCCTGAAGTACCTGTGGAGATTCAACCTGCACAGGCTCGGATGAAGAGGGGGGATCGAGAAATAAACAAGATGAAGAACATAAATAATCAAAAATCGGGGGAGTGGTCCCGGTCTCACTCCCATCAGGTTGGGGAAGTAAAATAATGTTTGCATTGTCCTCAATGCTACAAGGTTCGGTGGGATCAACAGTGGACATGCCTAAGATTTGGACTTCCTCCACAGGTGCTGAGGAAAATTCCTCTTCACCTAGAAGGTTGTCCTCCTCTATAGGAGTAAGCACAATACTAAGATCAAACGCCTCCTCTTGTGACACATCATGGACAATGTCGCCAGAGACGAATGTAGTATGCACAACAGGGGGAAGAATAGTGCTCGGATAAAAGTCGAGCACCGATTCCTCACAAAGAATCGAATCCACTAGGGGTGGTGGATGCACTGGGAGAATAGGCTCAGCAATGTCGGTGCATAGATTAGCCGCACATCCGGTGACCGTGTCCATGCCATTCCCTTCAAGATGTGAAGGTGACAAAGACACATAACCGGATGTTGAAGGTGTGCCGCCAGAGTTAGGAGTTAGGACGATCCGGATATCCGGCTCGTCATTCTCGTCCAATTGGCAAAGATACTCGGCACAGTCCTTCAAGACATGATCAGTGCTCCGACAAAACTGGCACTGCCTTGCGGGCTTCTTTGGCACAGCGGGTGCTGAAGCCGAAAAGAAGTATGACGGTAAAGGCTCAGCAGAGTAGCCATAAGACTTACGCGCACCATATGGAGTACCAGACGAAGTCGGTGCTCCATATGTTGGGCTATAAGAATTATGCCTACTATTCTCGGTAGGGCATTCATCAATAGAGTGGGAGGTAGCTCCACACCAACGGCAACGGATATTAAGATGTGCCCACATAGTGCGAAGATAAAACGATTCAAGACGAAGGACACTATTGTGCGAAATACCACACCTAACAATAATTACTAAAGCAACCTAATTAAAACAGGAAAATGGAATAAAAAGAAAAAAAACAAAGAAATGCAATTTACAAAAGGAAGGGTTTCTCTCTCAGGTTCTCCCTCTCCAGAAAACTCACGCGACTGTGTTCCCCGGCAACGGCGCCAAAAACTTGATGGCGCAAATCTCACGCACCACTATAGGCGGTAGCTCGACTGCGACACGAAACGGCAGTGTACCGATCGTTCAAGTAATATAAAACGAGGAGTAATCCCCATTTCCGCATCCATCCGCTCGAAAGGACTTCAATCTCAAGTCCTTCCTCGATAATAAACTCCACCTTACTGTGTTCCTTTGAGATTCGATACTCGGGGATTACTCCTCGTTTTATATTACATGAACGATCGGTACCCTGCCGTTTCGTGTCGCAGTCGAGCTACCGCCTATAACGGTGTGTGAGATTTGCGCCATCACCAGTAGACAATGATGTGGAAGTAAACGGGCAGGTAGACAATTCAAGTGGTGGAGAAATATAAGGCGTTAAATACGAAACATTGAAAATAGGGGAGATTCCCCAATCAGTGGGTAACTCCAAAAGAAATGCATTTTCTCCTAATTTTTTTAAAAATCGAAAGGGGCCCGCTCGCCGATTGGCCAACTTTTTTATGGTTCCCAAATGCAACCGTTCAGGGATGAGGCGCACCATAACCAAATCACCCACCTTTAGGGGGGATGCTCTCTTATGCACGTTAGCATGAGATTGATACGAAGCGTATTGAGTGGCTAACGTGTCCTTGATATGCTTATGTAATGTATGAACATGTGAGGTGAAGTCCTGTGCGAATTGACTTGGCTTATACGATGGAGGTAACTAGATCAAGTCAAGTGGCACTGCTGCCTTATACCCATGCACGATCTCATTTGGAGACAACCCTATGGACCGATTTTTGGAATTATTGTACGCTAATTTGGCATGGGGAAGAAGGAGGTCCCACGTACCCTTGTGGTCACCTACCAAGAAACGGAGTAAACTACCCAAACTTCTATTTACTACTTCTGTTTGCCCATCCATCTGTGGATGGTAGGCCGAGGAAAATAAGAGCTTGGTGCCCATGATCTGCCACAGGGTCTTCCAAAAATAACTAGTGAACTTCACGTCCCGATCAGTGACTATAGTTTTCGGAATGTCCCTATGGACAACGACTTCCTTAAAAAATAATTTAGCTACGTGTGACGCGTCATCAGTCTTATTACTTGCGATAAAATACGTCATTTTGGAGAACCGATCAACGACCACCAAAATGGAGTCATGGCGCCTAAAAGTGACGGGGAGACCAAGAATAAAATCCATACTAATGTATTCCCACGGTACGGAAGGGATCGGAAGTGGGGTATAAAGCCCCGCGTTCGTTTTACTTCCTTTCAATAGTTGGCACGTACGACAACTACCCACGATTTTATGTACCGTAGACTTTAGACCCGGGCAATAAAGTTTATCCTCAACTAGGGTGATGGAATTGTCACGACCAAAATGACCACCCATTCCGCCACTATGCAACTCCCAAACGATAAAATGGCGAAGGGATGAACGAGGCATACAGAGATTGGCGTGTCTAAATAAATAACCATCTCGGATATAATGCGCAGAAATAATAGTGGGTGTGTCACCGTTAGCAGACATGTAGATATCTTTGAAGTCCAGACAGTTGACATACTAATCCTTAATGCGCTCAAATCCGATGACCTTCACCTCTAACGTGGATAATAACAATGAGACCCGACTCAGGGCGTCCTCCACTCGGTTAAGGTTTTCCTTGAGATGTTTTATTATGAAGGTGTATTCCTGAAGATAAGAGACCCATTTGGCATGCCGAGGGCTGACCTTGCTTTGGGAGTTTAAAAATCTTAACGCTTCATGATCGGAGTGGATGACAAACTCTTTAGGGAGAAGGTAGTGCCGTCAATGTTGGAGGCAATGAATGATGGCATAAAACTCACTGTCATAATTGGAATAATTCAACTTCGGGCCCATAAGTTTCTCACTAAAGTAGCCCACCGGATGACCCTCCTGGCTCAACACTCCACCAATACAAATCCCCGATGCGTCACATGATAATTCAAAAACTTTACCAAAGTCGGGGAGTCACAAAAGGGGGGCTTCCGACATCTTAGTTTTAATCATGTGGAATGCGTGGGTAGCCTATTTTGTCCATGTGAACTCACCTTTTTTCATGCACTCGGTGATTGGTGCCATGATGCTACTAAAGTCCCGAATGAAGGGACGGTAAAACGTAGCTAGACCGTGGAAGCTTCTAACGTCCCGAATGGTGGTGGATATCATCCAATCCTTGATGGCTTGGACTTTCTTGGGATCCACGAGTATGCCCTCCGAACTTACAATATAGCCTAGGAATTCTACGGAGGCAACATAAAAAGTACATTTTTTAAGATTTACAAACAACCTTTCCGCACGTAACGACTCCAAGATAGTCCTCAAATGAGACACATGATCATGTGTAGACGTGCTAAAAATTAGGATATCATCAAAGTATACCACGATAAATTTTCCCATGTAGGGTTGGAAGACATGCGTCATCATCCTCGAAAAGGTACTAGGGGCATTGGACAACCCAAACGGCATTACTAACCACTCGTAGAGCCCCTCTTTAGATTTAAAGGCTGTCTTCCACTCCTCACCCTCTCGAATTCGAATTTGGTGGTACCCAATCCTAAGATCCAATTTAGAAAATATCGTGGCTCCATCTAGCATGTCCAACAAGTCATCCAATCGGGGAATGGGAAACCTATATTTTATTGTTATTTTATTGATGGCCCTACTATCCACGCACATCCTCCAAGAACCATCCTTTTTGGGATCTAACAAAGACGGGACGGCACACATGCTTTTACTATGGAGGATAAATCCTTTTTGTAGTAAATCGAAAATTTGAGATTGCAACTCTAAGTGTGCGGAAGGATTTAACCGATAGTGATGCAGATTGGGTAATGAGGAGCCAGGTATGAAATCCATCCCATGTTGTATGTCTCGCAAGGGAGGCAACGCAGGCGGTAACTATTCCGGATAGATATCCTTAAACTCCTCTAACAGGCTACGCAACGCTGGTGGCAAATTTGCGAAAGAAGGAAAGTCCTCGTTTACTGGTAGACAAACTAACGCATAAAGAACACCATCCGAAAATGTCTGGCGTGCGAACTCTTTCTTACCTATCAAGTTTAACGTTTTCTTCTCCACAAGCACAATTGTGTCCTTAGAGGCGACCGATGGGTCCTTAGGCGGAGAGGGTTTGAAGATAATAGTCTTTCCCTTAAACTTAAACTTATAAGTGTTGGCTCGCCCGAAGTGAGTGACATCATAGTCATAGAGCCATGGGCGACCTAATAAAACATGACACGCATCCATTTGGATGACGTCACACTAGACCTTCTCCGAATAAGCCTTGATGGCCAGTGGTACTAAGCAACGTCTTGCTATCGGAAGGGATGTCTTATTAACCCACGCGACCTTATAGGGGTGGGGGTGTGGTTCGGTCACTAACGCCATCCGGGTAACCGCATTCTCAGAAATAACATTCATGCAGCTTCCGATATCAATAATCAGCTTACACCACTTCTCGCCGCTTTTAAAATTTAAAGAAATTCCAGTCATCAGACGCACGCGGGGAGGCATAAATACAACGCATCACCATCATGTTGGGGTCGTCATCTAAATCACTCGGCACTCCCTCCAAATCGGTGTCATCACCGACCTCATACTCGAGCTCGACGGCATCTTCAGTAGTGTCCAACAGAGCTAAGGGATTGGCCTTAGTAGGGCATTCACTTGCGTAGTGCCCTTGAACACCACATCTAAAACAATAAGCGTTCGATTTGCTAATCCGACCTACGGGCACACGATCTCCGGACGGGTTACGCATATTCCTAGCTGTAATTACGACGGAGTTCGAATCAGTGGATCAAAACTTCCCTTTATCTTTCAGGGCTAACGGGGGAGGTCCTAAGATGGACTTGTTCTTTTGGAATGAACGCGACTTAAATTTATGCGCCAGGTGCTTCTCAATCTCTAACGCGGCGTTATACGTGGTGTTCAAATCAGTGTGACCATAGTGAAGGAGTTTACCCTGAATTTCAGGACTAAGCCCTTTGCAAAATTGGGAGAGGGTAACTTCGGGCATTTCCTTAACGTCACATCTAACTATCATATCTTTCAAGATCCCCATGTACTCCGCGACCAAGTAGTTCCCTTGCCGAAGGGAGGCTAGCTCATTAAACATTTGTGTTCGATGATACGTCGGGACGTACTGGTTAGTCAACAAGGCTTTCATGCCCACCCAACCAATGAGAGGCAAACCATCCCTCGCACCTAAATGCCTCTCCTCATTGAGCCAGTATGGCTTAGCTCGTCCCAACAACTTCATACGCACCACATGCACCTTATCCTCTTCAGTCAAATTTTTCCACTGAAAGTAGCATTCTATCTCCGTAACCCAATCCAAGAAAACTTAGGGATCACCCAACCCATCATAGGATGGTGGTTTGATCCGGACAGCCCTAGTGATATCAAAGTCGTGCGGTGCTCGTGGGGCCTGTTCAGGATTACCATTATGATTAATGTTCCCTTCAGCACGTTGGTGGGCTGCAGGGTTTGGGGGGTCAGGATCAGGGACACGATTAACGTTAATATTTTCCCCTACGTGTTGACGGGCAGTCTGATCCTGAGGTGCCCTTTGGGCTAGCCAAATCTCGTGTAACATCTCTCGGAGGTCCGTCAAAAGATCATTGAACTCCTGGCGGAGTTCATCAACAGCTGTTGAACCGTGACCCGAGTCCCGATCGTCCGTCATTTGAGACATGGATGTTGGATACTCCGTGCCAAGTCTCGTACGCATGCAACGTAGACCTAATTATTTTGACTAGAAAATGTTTATAACTGAAGATTTTTTTTTATTTTCTAATAGAAAATGATATGTAGAATATTAAAAAAAATTGATATTTTTTGGTGGAAAATAACAGATTTAGGACGCTAAACGCAGTCCAGAAATTTTAAACACGCTAAAATTTTTATGAAAGATAATTTTTCTCCCGCCTAATAACTAGGGTAGTAAAATATGTTTTTTGATTTTCTTGCAGAGAAAATAATGGGGAATGTCCAGAATTGTTTTTTGAATTTCGCAGAAAAATAAAAATTCTAGACCGCTATTCGCAGACCGACGAAAATTTATTTTTAAATTTTGAGCGTAGAAACGTGTGTAGTTTGTGAGTGCCAGCGTTCTAAGAAAATAACAGGAATGCGTCAATTAAGAAATTGACACGAACCTAGCTTTGATACCAAATTGATGTAGGCATACGCTCTCCGATACACTCGTTGTGGGTAGATCTACGATGAACGCGTGACTTAAGAAAAATGATGCAAATGCGAGCCACACAGTGCAAGTGCACCGGACTAGGCAAAGAGAAACAATTGCCACACAAAGGTTCGCTAAACCTCTTGAGTTCTCCCAAGGGCGATAATCCAATGTTCAATCAAGCGAAATGGACCCACCCGATCCGGTCAAGCTATGCGTTGTACCAAAAGAGATCCACCGAAATATATCGATTCGCAAAATGGTAGATCTCTCCCAACAAAAAGTTGGGGTTCGCCAAACCCCTTCGAAAATTAAAAATAAAAGGATGAATACAATTTCAATATGAGAGAAAACCACGATAATTCAGTGATTCGAAGATCACGCCACAGATTCCACCACAAGAATAATCTATAGAAAAGAAAAACACACAAGTGGATCGTTCGTTACCCCGCTTGAGATAAGATTATCGTCAAGCATGCACTCGCCTGGTCGTTCTTCTACGGATCCACCAGAAGCGCGTTGTTTGGAGAGGAATCTGCTCGTCGTCTTCGCTTCATGTCGTCCAAGATCTATACGAACCCACCACGCACCGTGGAGGAAACTCCAACACAAAGAGATTTGAGGGGGGGGAAATGGCCAAGAGATGGGGTATGGGTTTATGAGGGAGGAGAGAGGTAAGGTGGTGGAGGAATAGTGGAGGAAGAAGGTGGGCGTCCTTTCCTAGAGAGGGAAGGGGTGGCTGGTGTCTTGAGAGGGAGAGAGAGAGAGGGGGTGTCGGCCTTGGCCGAACTTGGAGAGGGGGAGGAAGATAGGGGGAGACCAAGAGAGAGGGAGAGAGAAGTTCAAGAGGGAAGAATTAGGGTTTCAATTTTATTTCATTCTTTGTTAATGCAAATCCTCCAAAACATAGCCTTATATAGGCTTTACAATCACAGCGGCTAAACGCAGTCCAAATTAAAACAATAAAACCAAAATGACAAGTGATGAGTCCCATTTATATACATATTTATGGACTCATCTGGGCCGATTATCTAGTCTTTGCACTACATTTTAGGCATGTTTTCATTCATATTTGTTATTCCATGTTATGTGCACTTTTATGCCCGTTTCGGTGTATTTTTATGTTTATCTTGCTCATGCTTTTTGTTGCAATTTAATTTCTATATTTGAGAATGTGTGGAATGCCCATTTGCGTGGCCCGACGATCTTTGATGTTGATACGGGGGTTGTGCGAGTGTTCCGGTGCGCAAAAACTGCATAGGAACACTGCGCACGAGCACTGGACATAGTGCGCACGACCACTGGTCGTGCGCCACTGACCGTGCATTAATTCTCACTTAAAATGGGCCTGTCTGGCACTTCGCACGACCAGTGCATATAGTGCGCATGACCACTGTTCGTGCACCACTTATCGTGCGCCATTTTGCAGTCCGGGACTATCCTACAGTTTCTTCGCGCACTATCACAGGCATTCATTCACGCACGGTCACTGGTCGTGCGCCACTGACCGTGCGCGCTCAAAATTCTGCTTTCTAAAAATACGCATTTTCACAAATCCATTCGCCCGAATCCGTATTTGAGCTCTATTTCAGCGTCGTTTCCTGCTCCAGAGTGCCCATCTCGCCTCTCCATCACCGCCCACCTTCGGGAGGAGCTCCGACCGCCATTCTCTTGCAAATCTCAAGCCGGAGCATCCTCTAGGCCTCCTCCATTGATTGTGCATCTCCAAAGCTCCATTTCAAGGGATTTCCTGCTGCATATATGAAGTTCTCCGGTGAGATCGTGGCCAGAGAAGATTGACGGAGAAGACGGGTATAATAGAATAAGGTGACAGCTCTTCCGGACCCCGGATGACAGTTGGAGCCCGAGCCCGGACAAGGATTGACAACCCTAGATTCCGGCCGTGAACCTCCGATGAGTCTCCGAGCTTTGGTTGTAATCTAAACCCCCTTTATACTATAGTATCATTTTCCTTTATAGTTTGGGTGTATGAATAATGTTTGCTTAAACCTTATCATGTTATTTTTGTATTTCATGTTTATGTAAAATTGATATGAGCGGTTTATGCAAGTGAGGAGCGCCCCATTCCATCCTCCATCCCGCCGTCACGTTCGTGTGCCGCACTATCAATTGCTAGTGGCGTGCTTGTCGACGAGGTGCTTGCGACCCTCATCCGTATGCCTACTCTTCCATCCGCCTAGCTAAGCGTGGCATAGCGGCCCGTGTAATCCATTCCGACTCCGCCGGTGCGAACCATTCCATCCGCTTGCCTACTTTTCCATCCGCCTAGCGAAGCGTGGCATAGAGGCCCGTGTAATCCATTCGCCCAACAAAGCAGTGCGCTCAAGGCCTGCACAGTTCGACTCCGCTTGCCTACTCGTCCATCCGCCCTTGCGACGCAGCGCGCTCAAGGCCTGCCTAGTCTCCATCCCTCCAAGCGAAGCATTGCATAGCGGCATTGCATAGGAGTAGTTGTAGTTGTTTTCTTTTATTTTCCAAAAACCAAACCAACTCTCCCGCATTCCATCCGACCTTTAGGACTTCAATCTCAAGTCCTCCTCAATAGTTAACTCCACCTTACTGTGTTCCTTCCGAGATCGATACTTGGGGATTCATTCCAATTTTATATTACTTGAACGATCGGTACACTGCCGTTTCGTGCCGCAGTCTTACTACCGCCTATAGCGGTGCACTAAGATTTGCGCATCAAGTTTTTGGCGCCGTTGCCGGGGAACACAGACGTGTGAGTTTTCTTGAGAGGGAGAGCCGAGAGATAGTAGTTCTTCCAGTGTTTATACCGCCTTATTATTTTTGTTTGCTTTTTAAATTTATATTGTTTGTTATTATTTCTTCTCTCCTATTTTAAAGTTTTAAGCAAGTTTAATCCAAGGAGTTTTATTAGTTTGTGTAGATTTCCTTGCAAAGAATTTCAGTTTCGTTTTATCTACTTTTATTGTTGAAAATGTCTTCATGGGATATTTCTCCTGGCACTTACGGCATGATGGTCTATTATATAGACCAAATGAATGAGTTAAATGCTAGGCAGTGTAGGAACGTTGTTTGCTTGTTGTGTCGAGGAGAGGGTCATGAATTGAAGGACTGTCCTAGTCTCTTCAATCCTGACCGCCGCTCCTCCACTCATGACAACATTGTCCCTATCACTCATTCTTTACCCATGGAGGAAATCGTGCCCTCTACCCCCGATCTTATTTCGTGCATGGACTCCTCACTCCCTGTGTATGGCTTCACTCCTAGTGATGATGATCACTCATCCATTGGCCAACAAGGAGAGGAATGGGAGCTCCTAGATGCACCTGAGTGGGATGAGGAAAGTATTCTTTCCATTGGGGAGGCATTAGCAGATCTTTTTGCGGAGGAACCTGATATTTTACTTTCTTATTCTGATATTCCTCCAGTTTCTTTGCATGATTTTTCTACACACATTTTTTATGATCCTATCGAAGTAAAGGAGTGGGGTGATGCTTCTGACTTGGAGGGTGCTCCAAAGTGGGATGAGGATGTCATTTTCCTTGAAGGGGATAATGAATACTTTGAACACGATGGTGCACCTCGGTGGGATGAGGAGGATACTCTCTCTGATGAGGAGGTTTGCACTTCTTCATGGGACGAGGAGGTCCAAACCACCATTAAGGCCCCTGAGTTCTCAAGTTCCCCTTGCTATGATATTTACAATGATGATAGTGATCTATCCTTGGATCCTGCTGGGAGTGAAACTGGGATCACTCATATAATTACAGATTATTTATGTCTTTCTTCTATTTTGTTTCCTGACCATCCTTCTTTACTTGAACACGTGCAGGGGGATTCAGCAGTGGTAAATCTTTGGGAAGCTGAACCTGAAATGCCCTCCACTGCTGATCCACCTCTATCTCCTCTTCCTGATATTTTTAATCCTTATTCTTTTCCATCCATGCAGCATTTTGAGTATGTTGACCCATTTTTGGGTAATGATGAAAACCAATACTTGCAGGGGAAATACAGTGATGTGATGGTGTTTCCCTTGAAGGATTGGCTGCAGGGAGGCAAAAGATATTCATATCCTGAACTAATGTCGGAAGAGAAGAAGAAGGCGAAAAAGAAAGAGATTTGGGGATGGAGGATAAATCCGTCCTTCTGCTCCTACTGCTGGGTCTTCAGATCCATTTCTTTCATTTCTAGTTATCACTTTAAATCAACATATAGTTGATTTCTCTGCTAGTTGTGTAATAATAAGTAGTAGACTTTATTAACTTTTGCTTTTATGATTAGACAATCTTTTAAACTGCATAATACAGGTATTAGTCCAGCTTAAGGACGGTAAACAAAAGCGTTGCTGGGAGACAACCCAAGTTTTTGTTGCTTTTATTTTTCCCTAATATGCTCATAGTTTAGTTTTATATATTTTTGCGTGGAGTCTGTTGCCTGTTGGTGCGCGGCATTTTCCTTGGTGGTAGACTCTTGAAGCTAAATTTTTAGAGTTTAACGCCAATCTTCTGGTATGCTCATTTACTGAGCATTGGGTAACCTCTTCCCCTCTTCTTGCTTTAGATTGTAATGTTATATTATTTCCACGCATAGTATGTCATAAGTCTAGGGGAGAGTGTAACGAACTTTATTACCCACATGCCCGTGCACCACTTCATCTGCATAGCAAAAGCAAATTTCGTTTTAATTTTTCAAAATTCAATAATTTTCAGCTTTTTCCATGCACATCACTACACCCACTTGAGCGCGTACTCACTTGTTTTGAGCGTCTTGGGTCAAACCCAATTTTCATGTTCGATTGGAAAGTTTTTTTTGTGCTGGCATAGGATTAAGTTGTGAAGTAACATGTCGACTCCTGTAGTGCTCCTAGTCGAGTGCTCGTGTTACGTGTAGAATTAGCTTTTTCTCGTGCATTTAGTTTTATAATTTTCTAATTGCGTGACTACTGTTTATTCTACTCGTAATTTGTGAATCCAGTAGAATCCAATGGTAGTGTAGGTGAGTGTGTATGCGATCACTAGTGATGTATTGCTCGAGTCGGGAGGAAGGATATTCTTTCTCGGTGGCTAAGAACTTGCCCCTAGCGACTCTTGAAGCATGGGTATAGGTTAGTTCATTTGTGCAAGTGTGATATAGGCCATTCGATGGCCCGGTTGAGCCTTTTCACCATTCCTAGACGCTCTATCCTTGCTTAGCCATTTTGTTCCTAACCGCCACCTCTTGATTCAGCTCCACCTTCAATTCGCCAAAGCCAAAATGACTATCCTAATCGCACACCAAATTATGAGCTCAAGCAATTTTTGAATTTAAAAAAAAAGGTTGGGTGTTGATGCGGTGTACATTTGTGATTGTGGTGGAAATGCGTTATTGAAGATATAGCTGTCTTTGTTATTAATTGTGCAAAGTTATATAGTTGAAAAGAAAAAAAAATGTGAAAAGAAATGAAAGTAAAAAAAAAAATGTGCAAAGAGATGTAAATAGGCGGTGTACACCCCCCATAAGTTCATGTTTAAGTCTGGGGGTGTGGTGTACACATTTTTATTATTGCTGGGATAGTGTTTTTATTGCGAGCTCATTTGGGTTATGTGTGCTAAGCCCCCACATTTATCATTGTTTACCACACCGTAGCCTAAGCCTAAATCATAACCTAAAGTCCTATTGATTTGCACTTTGAACGTAACCAGTGTCGTGGAGAGAGTGTGAACGGGCAAGCTTATGGCCATCGTCATTGATGGATTTCTTTGGAGGTTGTCCTGATCTTCGATCTTTAGTAATATTCCACTTAGTGATCAAGCTACTTTCCACCTATGCGTGACCAAAGGATTCACCGCGATTCAAATTACGAGTAATAATAATAAGTAGATACGCAATTGAGAAAATGTTAATCTACTTTGCATGTTTAAAAGATTTTTCTACTAAAATTTCTACAAGTGCGAGTAAGCGACTTCGCATGGTACTACGCATATTCAATTACTACGCCAGCTTATGATTTTTCTAGTCCACATGGGAGATATTTTGCACGGGACGCACAAACAGGTAAGTCTGGGGGTGTGATGAGTCCCATTTATATACATATTTATGGACTCATCTGGGCCGATTATCTAGTCTTTGCACTACATTTTAGGCATGTTTTCATTCATATTTGATATTCCATGTTATGTGCACTTTTAGGCCCGTTTCGGTGTATTTTTATGTTTATCTTGCTCATGCTTTATGTTGCAATTTAATTTCTATATTTGAGAATGTGTGGAATGCCCATTTGCTTGTCCGGACGATCTTTCATGTTGATATGGGGGTTGTGCGGGTGTTCCGGTGCACAAAAACTGCATAGGAACACTGCGCACAAGCACTGGACATAGTGCGCACGACCACTGGTCGTGCACCACTGACCGTGCATTAATTCTCACTTAAAATGGGCCTGTCCGGCACTTCGCACGACCACTGGATATAGTGCGCACGACCACTGGTCGTGCGCCACTTATAGTGCGCCATTTTGCAGTCCGGGACTATCCTACATTTTCTTCGCGCACTATCGCAGGCATTCCTTCACGCACGGTCACTAGTCGTGCGCCACTGACCGTGCACGCTCAAAATTCTGCTTTCTATAAATACGCGTTTTCACGAATCCTTTCGCCCGAATCCGTATTTGAGGTCTATTTCAGCGCCGTTTCCTGTTCCAGAGCGCCCATCCCGCCTCTCCATCACCGCCCACCTTCGGGAGGAGCTCCGGCCGCCATTCTCTTGCAAATCTCAAGCCGGAGCATCCTCTAGGCCTCCTCCATTGATTGTGCATCTCCAAAGCTCCATTTCAAGGGATTTCCTGCTGCATATATGAAGTTCTTCGGTGAGATCGTGGCCAGAGAAGATTGATGGAGAAGACGGGTATAATAGAAGAAGGTGACAGCTCTTCCGGACCCCGGACGACAGTTGGAGCCCGAGCCCGGACAAGGATTGACAACCCTAGATTCTGGCCGTGAACCTCCGATGAGTCTCAGTGCTTTGGTTGTAATCTAAACCCCCTTTATACTGTAGTATCGTTTTCCTTTATAGTTTGGGTGTATGAATAATGTTTGCTTAAACCTTATCATGTTATTTTTGTATTTCAAGTTAATGTAAAATTGATATGAGCGGTTTATGCAAGTGAGGAGCGCCCCATTCCATCCTTCATCCGTCCATCACGTTCGTGTGCCTCACTAGCAATTGCTAGTGGCATGCTTGTCGACGAGGTACTTGCGACCCTCATCCGTATGCCTCCTCTTCCATCCGCCTAGCGAAGCGTGGCATAGCGGCCCGTGTAATCCATTCCGACTCCGCCGGTGCGAACCATTCCATCCGCTTGCCTACTCTTCCATCCGCCTAGCGAAGCGTGGCATAGCGGCCCGTGTAATCCATTCACCCAACGAAGCAGTGCGCTCAAGGCCTGCACAGTTCGACTCCGCTGCCTAGTCTCCATCCCGCCAAGCGAAGCATTGCATAGCGGCATTGCATAGGAGTAGTTGTAGTTATTTTCTTTTATTTTCCAAAAGCCAAACCAACTCTCCGGCATTCCATCCGACCTTTAGAGCTTCGATCTCAAGTCCTCCTCAATAGTTAACTCCACCTTACTGTGTTCCTTCCGAGATCGATACTTGGGGATTCATTCCCATTTTATATTACTTGAACGATCGGTACACTGCCATTTCGTGCCGCAGTCTTACTACCGCCTATAGCGGTGTGCTAAGATTTGCGCATCAACAAGTTCCAATAAATAAAATAAAGCATGACAATTTTAATTAATAATTATAAGGATAATTATTAAATAAAATATTCTTATTTAAAAAAAGCATGATAATATTAATTAATAATTATAAATAAATTATTATAATTATTAATTAATGTTCTTGTGTCGTGGACGGAGGTTGTAGCGGCGATGGCATCCGTCATTAATATCGTCGCGGTGATGGCGGCGCAAGTCTTTTGTTGGAGAGGCGCTGTCTGTTAGAACATGGTCTTCCACATCTCCTAGGTTTGAGAATAACAAATCTTATGTGGATTTGATCTTGTGTGTTTAAGTGTGCAGAAAAACAAAGTCCATATGACTCAAGGATTACATAAGAAGGTTGCCCCCAAATTTGAGCCATCAAATTCAACACTCCTTCTAGCGCCGACGGTATCTGCTAGCGCCTGGTGCTAGCGCTAAGGAACCACTGAGATGAAACCAAACCGCTGAGATGCAAGCTAGCGTTAACATATATAGAAGGAGTTAGCGCCAGGCGGTATCCGATAGCGCAGGAGGTAGCGCGGAGCACAGAAGGCAAGAGAGAATTGTTTCCTCAGATTGAAAATTCTGCCGCGCAGAATATGTCCTAAAATGGGATAGCGCCGGCGGTACCACTAGCGCAGGCGCTAGCGCTGAGGCTATAAATAGGACCCCTCTTCTCTCGTTTCAGAGGCATCAGAGAGAGAGAAATTGAGTGTTAGAATTCCATAGGCTTCCTTGGCCGAAAGTTGATGTCCTACCAAAGTTCTGCAAATTTCTGAAGGAGAATCTCTTCACGCCGGATCCAAACGAAGTCCTCTTCCACAACGCTTATTCAACAGCGGATCTTCATCTCCTACTTTAGAAGTTCTTCAAGAGGGAGTTTTTAATTATTTTCATTTCATATTTCTTGTAAACGGTTAGAGAAATCGCCTCGTGTTGGCGACTAGGTCTGGGTAGGACTTAGGGCAGAAATTTGCCTCGTGTTGGCGACTAGATCTAGGTTAGGTCTAGGGGGTGCTTGAGGCCATATATGGGGAAGGGTTGGCTAGAGCGACATGAGGCCGAATCCGGGAAGGATATGCTAGGGCCACCGGTTTGTGGGGATGCGAGTCGGGATAGAAAACAAAAAGAGTCTACTATTCTTCGCCATCGATTTCTAGCAGTATAGAAACTTTTGTAAAACCTTATTTCATATTAATAAAGCATGTCTCTTCTATATTTCAATTGTTTTACTTGACTTCTTATTGTCTTAATCTCGCATTATTTCAAAGCTTTTTAATATATAATATAAGTTTTTTGAAAACCCTTATTCACCCCCCCTCTAAGGGCGCTTATCGATCCAACAAGTGGTATCAGAGCGATTTTATTCCAATCGACTTAACAACCGGGATTAATGGCGTCTCATGATCTCCCTTCTACTAGTGGGGTAAATTTTTATGAAGAAGAAAAATCACTAGCACCACCTTTATTTAAAGGGACAAATTATAAAGGGTGGAAGATTCTAATGGAAAGGTTTATTACAACTTTAGATATCGAATCATGGAATCTAGCAATAGTAAGACCAACAGATGAATCAAATAAAAAAGAACGCCATCTAAATGCAAAAGCCAAACACTATTTATTTTGTGGTCTATCAAATGAAGTTTTCAAATTAATATATTGTTTTTCTAGTGCATACCAAGTATGAAAATTTCTTGAAGAAATGTATGATTCTCCTTCTACGGGTATAAAACAAACGGAAGAATTAGAGAACATAAAAGCTTGCAAGGAAGTTCAAGGAAGCCCCTCTCATGATGAATCAATGGAGAGCACATCAAGTGGAAAAGGAGAAATCGTGTCTTTGGAAGACGAATGCCAAAAAGATAAAGATAACAAAGGTACTCTATGCTCAATTCTCATCACATCCAAAAGCGCTGTAAGGAAATCAAATTCCATCTTTTGCAATTCTATTTCTGCATTACAATTGCTACAATCTTCTAAGCGTAAAATTAAGAAATTAAAAAATTTAAATTCAAAACTACGTTTAGAAAATAAAAACTTAAAAGCTAAAATTAATGTAGAAACAAAGATTGATGTGTTTGATTATTCTCCACCTTGCACTTTAATTTAAAATATAAAATCGTGTTTTGATTGTAATAATATTAAAGAAAAACTCAAGGATTTTGAAAAAAAAACTATTAATTGTAAATAACAAAATGAAAAATTATCTTTAGAAAATACATCTTTAAAAAGTGATTGTGCTACATGCAAAAGTTATAAAATTGAAATCAAAGAGATGGACGAAACATTTGAGGAATTTAGAAATGACTATCAAAATCATATTGAATCTATTGTTTCTACTCTTAAAAATAGCACAATAGCTTATAATAAAGCTAGACATAATCTAAGGATCAAGAATAATGAATTAAAATAAAAAATCAACTTGCTTATGAAAATTACAAATACAAATTCACAATATCAAACTATATCTAAAAACAAGTTGAATATGAATATGAACATATTACCTAAGTTTAAAAATGGGAGTAAGGAACATAAAGGATTTGTAAATCAGAATCAAAATCACCATAATTTACAATATCATGTTTCTCCCAACCTAAAATTAAATGCAAACAAATTTCCTTCAAAGTATAAATTCAAAAACCTTTTTGATCCAAATATTCAAGTAAATGATTATGGAAATTTGAAAACTAAAAATAATGTTTTGCAAAATCATCATGGAAATTTGACAAATAGAAATAATATTAAACCAAGGTTTGAATGGAGGCCCAAAGTTAAAGATAAAACATTAACTCCACTTGAAAGAATTTATTCATTTTTGTCTTCCCAAAAATTATCACGCTATATTTGGGTACCTAAAGGAACCGTTACACTTGGTTCCCTTTGGATACCCAAATCTCTCATCTACTAGTATCATCCAAATGCAAGAAGTTGAATATTTTCAAATTGAAATATACAAATTTCTACTTCATGATGTGCTTTAATGTTTTTTCTATTTTTTCTTTTTTGTTTTCTTTTTAAGCCATCATGTCATGGTCATCTAATATAATATATTGAAATTTTGACTTTATCCCCTAAAGCCTAAATGAAGTGTGCAAATCAAAGTAAATTAAAAAGTAAAAGTCAAGTATTTTGCTCTCATTTATAAATGACCAATCTATTACTAGTAAATTCATTACCCATAAATATCATATAGTATTCATATAAATTTGCTATAAGATATTTCAAATTAAATTCAGTTATTAGGCTACTAAGTTTTTTAGCCTTCACCAACAAGTGGTTTAGAGGAATAACATGATCTAAAAGAAAGTTCAAGATCTAAATAAAAGCTCAACGTTCAATATGGTTGTCTTTCTTCACAACAACAAATTATATTGTGTTCCCTCCTTGATGTCAAACATGATCTAAACCATCACTATCGTTCACCTATCAAAAATCACATATATATTTTCAAAATTCATAATTAAAAGGAAATCATTAAAATGTATTGAAAAAATTTACCTTCATAATGAATATTGAATTCACACGCACCACCATGATCTATTGATGTCCTTTGCTAAAATTCTCTAACATCATATATCATAAGTCATATCAAAAGTCTTCTAAAAACAATTATTTCTATCACAATTATGTGAATTATAATTTATATAATAATTGATGACAATTGATATTATAAACTATGGTTGGTGTATTATGTGTGTATTGTGATTTATTTCAAGTTTAAACCTTTGAATCACCTTGATATCAAATCAAATAAAATCATCACTTCATTCTAGGTCTCTAAGTTGAAACACAATCAAACATTGGTATAACATTAATCTCAAACTTATCATACTAACATTAATCTCAAACATGTGTCTATATTAGGCTTTATATGTTTACCAAGATATACATACTGAGTATTCTCATTTAGGGCTTATCCATGATATTCTTATGCATGAACATTATTTTTTAATCAATAAAATCATGCATATTTGTTTTGTTCATTCATGTCTTCTCGTGCTTACATTTCCTATCATTTTCAAACTACATTAGACTGATAAATATAAGCCTTAGAAAAATTAAAATGGAGATATAATAAATTATATCTCATGCAAATTTATTTGGTAAAGTCATATACAAAATCGCTAATGTTTCATGCAATTTGCACTATCTAGACATCTTCTAAAATTCTGAAATTTCAGCATGAAAATACTATTTGGACACTTAATCAAGATCAACAATAAAAATTTTCAAAATCATAAAAAATCGTGTACTGTTTCCCGTGCTAGCGCTAGCGCATTTATTCATTTTTCTGTAATTTTAAAATTATGAAAAATTCTTACAAATATATTAATCTATATGTACTATTTATTTTTGCACTTCTGATTATATTTCATTTTTGAAAAATCAAATACAAAAATACAAAAGCCAAATTAAAAAAAAATATATGTTTTGCCTTTTTTGTTTAAAGTCTATTTTTATGCAAAAATCAAATACAAAAATACAAAAGCCAAATAACATAAAAATATGTTTTGCCTTTTTGTCATTTGTTTAAAGTCTATTTTTTATGAAAAAATCAAATACAAAAATAGAAAACATTAAAATTATCAAAAAAATTGTATGGATTTTTCTTGTGAAAATCAAGCATGATTTAATCTATTATTTAGAACTTTTATAATGTTGCAATTTATCTTTTTCAAACTACTTTGAACATTGTTTTCATCATGCTTTGATATATCTATTAATATCTGCATCAATTATATTGTAAAAGTTGTGTAGAACTAAGCTTAGCATGCCTCTAAGTATAAGTAAATGTTTTATGTTTGATAATGATCATTATTCACTCACTTATTTTGGCATTGTCTACATATGTGTTTAATCTAAGAATGCTTGTGTATGCTGTGTATTAGTACAATGAATTAAAATTGCACAAGTATCTTACCTACACTCCTTTATTTACACTTTTAAAAATTAAGAAAAGTGGTTATGTTTTTCATAAATTATATTGGTTTGCAAAACAAGTGTATTCGGAGAGCTTTGTACACAACAAAAATCATAAAATAAAGTGACAAAGATAACTCCACCAAGCACTACTTGAACCTCCTGATAAGTCTTAATAAGCGTTGTGAGGTTGAGCACCTTGGAAAGAATAATAAAGTATCTTGTGCAAATCAAATATTTCTTTCAAAATAAAAATCACTTACTCTTAAGTACACCGGATCACTAGTCTCAACATTAAAATAAAATATGTGATCCCCCAAGCACTACTTTGCACCCTGATAAGTCTTAATGAGCATTGTGTGTACAAAGCACCTTGGTAGTTGTTCATTTTGTTTGTGCATTGAAGTGTCTGGTAGTGAAATTATTTGTGTTTTATTGTGCTCTTACTTTACATATTTCTTGTATTTTTGATTAAAACATTTGTTTATTCTACTCAAAAATACACTTTTGTGCACATCATTATCTCACATAAGACTTCTTCTCATGAGTATTGGATCCTAATGCAAATTCTATACTACTCTTTATTTATGAAATGCACTAGATAACCTAGCATGCTTCCTACAATGTTTAATATGTTTTGAAATTGTGAGATAACATAACATTGTAGTACTCTGTTTTTGGTAACATTATTTCATGCTTGGTTACTTTATTATTGAATTTAAGGATCTTACTTGAACAATGATTTACAAAAACATCTTCTTTATGAAACTTAACTCATATATCTTTTTATAGATCATTATTGATTACAATAAGATGTTTCTTGTATTTCTATAAGTGTTCCGCATCATAACCATATAATTATTTTACCTTGCGCTTTCATGCTTACTTAAAGTCTTGTATTTTGTGTGCATCATCACTTGAATCTTGAAATTCCTTTCTTTCAACAAGTGGTAGACTTGCTTGGTAAACTTTATATTGGTTACTCTTACCATGAATATTTTCTTGCTAATAACTCTGATTTATTTCTATGAAAATATTGTTATATTAAAAACTTTGATTCATTAATGGATTTCAAAATAGCTATGTGAGTGTTTTCATAAATTTAAATAAAAATATAAACCCATAGGCTATGAACTTATCATTAAATTTAAATGCTTAAATGCTTCCAATAATTATTATCCATGATTACATATCCCAACATAGCGGGGGTGTAGGGTTGTATAGATTAGATAACCTAACCTCTAAGTCATGTCGTATCCTTAACCGGGGAGGGTTCCAGTGGGGCCTTGCGAGGCACTGGGGGGAAAGAGTGCTGGGTTGAGTTTTTCTAGTGTTTGCATATGGGACTAACACCCCAACCTACGGTATGTATGCAGCTCCTCATGCCCATCCGTCACTTAGTACGGGGCTAGGGTGTAGACATATTATCTGGGTAGATTGTTTACTTGGAAATCATTACATTTTTATGCTTAAAACTCTTATATAAAGGGGATGAACCATCATGATAATACTTGGAAAATGTTATATTAAAAACTCTGATATTTCTAAATCTCCTTATTATTTCCTTCTCTCTAAAAGCTCGATCATGCCTTCTTATCCAAACTATTATGTGCTTGTTTCCTTGCCCGCTTTTGCTAATAACAAAAGGGGGAGAACTAACATGATAAATATTAATCGCTATCAAAAGGGAAAACTAACATGACTAATAATTAAGATGATAGCTTACATATTAGGGGAGCATTCACATAGGGGGAGCATGTATTTAGGGGGAGCAATTCTAAATGCTAAAATCGATAATTATCCTAAGTCATCACTCTCACACTCACATAAGTAAGTTTCATCATGCTTATATATTAATGCTCTGATTTATCATTAATGGATTTGTTATTATCAAAAGGGGGAGTTTGTTGGAACATGGTCTTCCGCATCTCCTAGGTTTGAGAATAACAAATCCTATGTGTATTTGATCTTTTGTGTTTAAGTGTACAGGAAAACAAAGTCCATATGACTCAAGGATTATATAAGAAGGTTGCCCCCAAATTTGAGCAATCAAATTCAACACTCCTTCTAGCGCCGGCGGTATCAGCTAGCACCTGGTGCTAACGCTAAGGAACCGCTGAGATGAAACCAAACCGCTGAGATGCAAGATGGCGTTAACATATATAGAAGGAGATAGCGCTTGGCGGTATCCGATAGCGCAGGCGGTAGCGCGGAGCACAGAAAACAAGAGAGAATTGTTTCCTCAGATTGAAGATTCTGCCGCGCAGAATATGTCCTAAAATGGGATAGCGCCGACGGTACCATTAGCGCAGGCACTAGGGCTGAGGCTATAAATAGGACCCATCTTCTCTCATTTCAGAGACATCAGAGAGAGAGAGAGAGAGATTGAGTACTAGAATTCCAGAGGCTTCCTTGGCCGAAAGTTGATGTCCTACCAAAGTTCTGCGAATTTCTGAAGGAGAATCTCTTCATGCTGGATCCAAACGAAGTCCGCTTCCACAACGATTATTCAACAATGGATCTTCGTCTCCTACTTCAGAAGTTCATAAAGAGGGAGTTTTTAATTATTTTCATTTCATATTTCTTGTAAACGGTTAGAGAAATCACCTCGTGTTGGCGACTAGGTATGGGTAGGACTTAGGGAGGAAATTTGCCTCGTGTTGGCGACTAGATCTAGGTTAGTTCTAGGGGGTGCTTGAGGTGATATCTGGGGAAGGGTTGGCTAGAGCAGCTTGAGGCCGAATCCGGGAAGGATAGGCTAGGGCCACCAGTTCGTGGGGATGCGAGTCAGGATAGAAAACAAAAAGAGTCTATTATTCTTTGCCATCGATTTCTAGCATTATAGAAATCAACTTTTGTAAAATCTTATTTCATATTAATAAAGCATGTCTCTACTTTATTTCAATTGTTTTACTTGACTTCTTATTGTCTTAATCTCGCATTATTTCAAAGCTTTTTAAAATATAATATAAGTTTTTTGAAAACCCTTATTCACCCCCCTCCTCTAAGGGCGCCAACCGATCCAACACCATCGTCCGCAAGCGCATCGGTAGCATCCGTAAGCACCCCATTACGATCATCTTCTTGTTGAGGGTCGTCGTATCCATCATTTCCCTCCTGCAAAGACTGCAAAAATGTGAATAGATATTGGGTCATTTATGCAAATCGACTCGGAGACTCTCTATGATACATGAGAGCACTTCAAGGAGCTTTTGAGCAGCTGCCCTCACCACGCACTTCCCGCATGGCAACAAGTGCAAATCTTTTATAATGGCTTGAATTTCCAAACTAGGCAAATGATTGATGTGGCCTTTGGGGGTACATTAAATAGGAAAACCCCGAGGCCGCTCAAGAGTTTTTTAAAGAAATGGACATGAATGCTTATCAATGGAATTTGCCCCGAGCGCGGCCTATTAAGCCACCTGGTATTTTTGAAATACATGCTACTTCTACTTTAGCTTTACAAGTTGAGTGCTTAACAAAGCAAGTGGCAGAGTTGTTTGCTTCCTCCACCACTCCTCCTTGGGCAAATAATGTTTTAATTGAAGAGCAGGTTGACTACATTGGAAATCCGCCTCGGCCTTCGTATAACCCAAACTCTGCTCTATACAACAACACCTACAATGCGGGTTATAGGAACCATTCGAATTTCTCGGGGAGAAACCAAGGAAATGCTCAGCGTCCTATGAATCTCAATCAACCCCCTCATAATCAACTTCTTAACTTAACTCTGCCTTTAAATTGTAACTTTCCACCACAACAACATAATTCCTTTTCGCTTGAAGAGGTCTTTGCAAAATATGTGGCTACAAATCAAACGAACATCTGTAAACTCACCAGATCGATCGAAAATTTAGAAAATCAAGTGGGGCAGCTGACAAAAATGTTCTCTAAGCGTCAGCAAGGAACTTTACTGGGAAATACGGAGCAAAATCCAAGGGAAAGTGCGAACGTGATTACTCTCCATACTGGAAGACGAACCCAAGGTAACTACTTCTCCTCCTCCTCCCACTCCTATTTTATCTTCAAATTTTCCCGCAATGTTAGATCCACACGCTTCTTGTTCAAATATTCTGTATCCGTCTAAGCTTAGGAGCAAGTGCGCCGAGAAAAATTATATAAAGTTTTTAGAAATTTTAAAACAAATTCATATTAATGTTCCCTTCTGTGAAGCTATCTCTAAAATGCCGAAGTATGCGAAATATCTTAAGGAGTTGCTCTCCAATAAGAAGAAATTAGAAGATATTTTGCGTATTTCCTTAAATAATTGCCCCAAAAAGCAAATGACCCGGGACGGTTCTCCATCTCGTGCCTTTTTGGCAAATCGTTAGTAAAACACGCTTTAGCTGATGTTGGAGCAAGTATAAATCTCATGTCTTTTTCATTATTCAAAAAGTTAGGTCTAGGAAATCCTAGCCCCACCCGAATGACTATTCAACTCACAGATTGTTCATTAAAATATTCGATTGGGATAGTGGAGGATGTGCTTGTTAAGGTTGACAAGTTCAACTTCCCCGTGGACTTTGAAATTCTTGATATCGAAGAGGATGCCAAAGTCCCCCTCATACTCGGCCGCCCCTTCCTTGCCACCTCCCACATGATTATCGACGTAAGTAATGGAAAGCTCCTACTACGGTTGGAGATTGTGAAGTTACGATTAGTATAAATCCCTCGATGCGAAACACTTTAGAGAATGACGATTCGTGTTTTTACTTAGAAGAATGTTTTGAAAATGATTTTTATCCTCTTCCAGAGTTAGTCTCCACATCGAGTAATGATTCTGAGCTCGCCGAGCTCTTTTGTCAAGAAGAAATCTCTCGCTCCACACCACCCGAGCCGTTAGAAAAATTAAAAATTAAAACTTCATATGAAGAGCCACCCGTGTTGGAATTAAAACAACTCCCCCTCAACTTAAATATTTATTTCTTCACAAAGATTCTAAGCTACTCATTATTGTATCATCTGAAAAGAGCGATTCAGAAATTTATGAATTCACTTTAGTCTTAAGCAATCATCGTCACGCAATTGCGTGACAAATTTCGGATATCAAGGGTATTAACCCTTCTTTCTGTACTTACAAAATCTTCCTCGAAGATAATTCCCGCAACACAGTTCATCCTCAACGACGGCTAAACCCGAATATGAAAGAAGTCATTAAGGCTGAAGTTATCAAACATTTAGATGCGGGAATCATCTACCTGATCTCAGATAGTACTTGGGTTAGCCCAGTACAAGTCGTGCCAAAGAAAGGCGGCGTACTGGTAGTAGCGAAAGAAAATAATGAATTGATCCCAACCCGTGCTATTACGAGTTGGCGGATGTGCATTGACTATCGAAAACTAAATGATGCCACCCTTATGGATCACTTCCCGTTACCTTTTATCGATCAAATCTTAGAACTCCTTTCAGGTCACTCCTGCTACTGTTTTCTCGATGGTTTTTTGGGGTATTTTCAAATCCCTATTTTGCCCGACGACCAAGAGAAAACCACATTCACTTGTCCCTTTGTCACCTTCACTTATCGGAGGATGCCATTTGGTCTTTGTAATGCACTGGCTATATTCCAAAGATGTATGCTGGTGATATTCGACGAGTTAGTAGAGTAAGTGATGGAAGTTTTCATGGACGACTTCTCCATCATCGGAAATTCATTTAAAAATGTTTAAAAAATCTTGAGCATGTGCTACAACATTGTGAGGAAACAAATCTAGCTCTTAATTGGGATAAATGCCATTTTATGGTCAAAGAAGGATTAGTCCTTGCCCATAAAATTTCGGGCAAAGGAATCGAGGTCGATAGGGCAAAGATCGAAGTGATCGAAAAACTCCCCCCTCCAACGAATGTAAAAGCCATTAGAAGTTTCCTAGGCCACGCAGGGTTTTATCGGCGTTTTATACAAAATTTTTCCAAAATCACGAAGCCGTTAACACATCTTCTCGAAAAAAAATCTTCTTTCCTTTTTAACGACGAATGTCATTTGGCCTTTAAACTTATAAAAAAACTTATAAATTCTCCGATTTTAGTCGGTCGGGATTGGTCGCAACCCTTTGAAATTATGTGCAACATGAGTGATATTGCGGTAGGTGTCGTATTAGACCAACGGGTGAGTATGTATTTCCACCTGATTTATTATGCTAGCAAAACACTCACGTTAGCACAAGCGAACTACACCACTATCGAGAAGGTGCTTCTAGCGATCGTTTTTGCCTTTGCTAAGTTTAGGTTGTACATCCCACTCTCCAAAGTAATTGTTTTCACAGATCACTCTGCTCTTAGATATCTTTTATGTAAATCGGATGCCAAGCCCCATCTTTTGTGATGTCCTCCTCTTGCATAAGTTTGATTTAGAGATCCGGGACAAAAGGGGAGCCGAAAACATGGCGGTCGACCATCTTTCCCGTCTGGAAAATCCCGCTACGGAAGCGTTAGTAGAAGCCGATATTAATGATAAAATCCCTGAAGAGTGCCACCTTGCTCTCAAAAATATAAATTCATCTTCCACCCCATGGTTCGCAGATTTGGCTAACTATTTAATAGCTCGGGTCCTGCCAAAAGAATTCTCAAGCCAGCAAAATAAGAAATTCTTTTTTGATTTAAAGAAATATTTTCGCGAGGACCCCTTTCTATTCCATATCTGCGCGGATCAGCTAGTGAGAAGATGCATCTAGAGTGAGGAAGGTCTAAAAATTTTACGGCATTGTCACGAAGGACAAACTGGTAGTAATTATCAAGTGAACTGAACCATGAGGATGACGCTAGAGGTGGGCTTGTATTAGCCCACGCTGTTCAAAGATGCTCACACCCTTGTGAGTACTTGCAATAGCTGCCAGCGGTCGGGGAACATCTCCTGCCGGGATGAGATGCCCCAAAATATTTTCTTAGAATGCAAAATTTTTGGCCTTTGGGGTATCGACTTCGTTGGTCCTCTTCATCCTTCTTTTTCAAACAAATATATTCTCGTTGCGGTCGACCACGTGTCGAAGTGGGCGGAAGATCAAGATCACCCACCAATGATGCGAGAGTCGCAGTAAATTTCTTAAAAAAAATATTCTCTCGATTTGGCACGCCGCACGCTATAGTTAGTGATCAGGGAAACCATTTTTGCAATTGCTAATTCACGAAAATCTTAGCAAAATATGGTGTCACGCACAAACTATCCACTGCTTATCACCCACAAACGAGTGGCCAAGTCGAAGACGTGAATCGAGAATTAATGAGGATATTATAAAAAACTATTTCTATTAATTAGAAGGATTGGGCGCTTAAGATCGATGACGCAATATGGGCCTATCGAACGTCGTTCAAGACCGCTATCGGTTGTACACCGTATCGATTGGTTTATGGCAAGGCTTACCACATTCTAGTCAAATTAGAACACCGCGAATTTCGGGCGCTTAAATTTTTAAACCTCGATTCTACGTTAGCGGTCTAGCAAAGAAAGTTTTAAATGAATGAGCTAGATGAGTGGAGAGCGAATGCGTACGAGAATAACAAATTCTATAAGGAGAAAACGAAGTTGTATCACAATGTACACAAAAAAATTCACAAAACTTTTTTGCCTGGCGATCTTGTCCTCCTCTATAATTCTCATCTTCAGCTTTTTTCGGGAAAGCTAAATTCTCAATGGTCCGGACCATTTATCTTTAAAAATAGGTTTGGTCCTATGGGACAATTCTAATTTCCCACCCGAAAAAAGGTGCCTTCAAAGTAAATGGTCATTTTCTTAAGTTGTACCTTCCAAGGGATTCGTTTAACAAAAAGAGTGAAACTATATGTCTTCCTCCTATAATATGAGCGCCAATTGGGTCAAGCTACACGACCTTAAACAAAGTGCTTTTGGGAGGCACCCCAAAGTTATCTTTTTATTATTTTCTCTTGTTTTTGCAGGTAACCGCCGCTTCCCCGCATCCTCATTGCCAGGGAAGCCCTTTATTCTCTCTTCTCCTTCCTTCGTGTATTAGCTTGCTTTTCATTTTTCTTTATTTTTGTCTTCTATTTCTTCATACTTAGTTGTAAACATTGGGGACAATGTTTAAGGTTAAGTTTGGGGTGTAAATAGTTCCTAAAAATACGTACTTTTTAATTTAGAAAAGTTTTCAAAAAAAAATTAGTTTCTTATGTCTCCTTTTATTCAAGTACTTTTCAAACCCAAAAATTAAAAAAATTTAGAAAATTGAAAATTAATATCTTGGAAAGGGACGTTTGGGCTATCATCCCATCACACCTCCTAGTACCGTTTAGAAACCTACATGGGGTATACCTTGGGAAGTCCAAGAGTTAACAAAAAAATTGTTAGGTTTACAACTAGTTTCCTTTCTTCCACTATCAAAAATCCCCAAAAAAGATAATATCAAAAATTTCAAAAAATATGAAAAACTTAGAACAAAAAACAATTTTATTAAACCCCTACTTGTTGTTTTTGTGATTTCTTAGAAATTTAGTTGAGAATATTTATAAGCATTTTTATGTTTTTAATTAGCTAAAATTTTGTTTATCATAGTTTGCTAAATCTAAATTTTAGGTAATCTTGTTTTAATAAACATTTTATGATTTGATCTTGATTAGAGAATTTTTGTTAGCATGACTTTTATTTTTATTTTTAATTGGCTTCATTTTGTAGTAAATTTGCTAAACCTCTTTAGATTTCTATTAAATTTTCTTCTAGGTTTTAGATTTTAGGAAATTTAAATTTACTAGAATTTGCTCTCAATATAATTTAATTTATAAGCTAGAAATTTTTCCTACCCACCTCTTTTGATGGCATAAAAAGTGTTTTAAAAGATCATTTATCATGGGAATAAGAGGATAAAATTCATTATTCCCTAAACATGTGCACCCAAAATCATTTAAAAGATTATATGGAATGGAGTATGAAGATAAAATTCATTACTCCTAAACATATACAATTTGGGTTTTTATTAGAAGAGAATTTTACAGATTATATGTCATGAAGTAAGAGGATAAAATTCAATACTCCTAAACATAAAAAAAAAAATAGTGAGGTGAGAGGATAAAATTCATCACCTCCTTTTTAACATGTCTTCTCTTATGCCAAACTTTGTAAGCCTCCCCTTGGCCAATATCTTTTATCTAGATTTAATTTAAGTTATGGAGAGAGCAATATTTAGTAGGCTACTTTTCCTTAAAGTTCTTTTAAGATAGAATTCTTATAATTTTAATCTAATTTATTTTTATATTTTCTATAATGTTGTTTGCTAATTAATTATCTTGAGAAGTCCTTGCCTAAACACGTTCTCTCTTTTCAAATCATCATCATAATTTAGGACTTAATTCCTCCTAGAATTTATTCTTAACCTAACTTTTGATTTAAATGAAATTTTAGTTTATAATTAAAAAAATTATATGAATGTCTTATGAATTATGTCTTATACTTTTGCTCTGGAATAGCAAAACCACAAGTATGGGGGAATTTGATAAGTAGTTTTTATATAACCTTTTTAGTATAAATTTTATTAATTATTTAATATGAAATTTTTTATTTCATGTCAATTTTAGCTTATAAATAGTTCTTTTATAAAATTTGTTTCTAATTTAGTTTATTTGCATTTTTGTAGAATTTTGTGACAAAATGGAAAAAATTTGCATTACCGCCTTAGGTCACGCCCGTGACCAAGGGCATGTAATCATAAGATCATCCAAAATTGATGCCGCACAATTTGAGCTCATCCACAATAAGACACGCCCTCGGTTACGACCGTGGCCAAGAGCATGTAAACTTAAAAAGATGCTCCTAGCGCTACCGTCGAGTCATGGAGATGCTGTCGAGAAGTCATCTCAAGTCACGCCCGTGACCCATATGTCACGGCCGTGACTTTATCGCGTGATCCTTGCTCGCCATCACGCCACAGTCGTGCCCACACTGCATGAAATGAAGCCGTCCAAGGTCACGCCCGTAACCCAAATGTCACGATCGTGACTTGTCCTTTTTCACCTCTCTATTACGCAAGACCCACGCAGCTGTCCCAGCTGAGTTGAAAAGTGGTTACATGTCCTTGGTCATGCCCGTGACCGAGGGCGTGTAACTTGAAATTTTTTTCTATAAAATCTAGAGGTGTCCTTGACTTCAGGGTTCAAAAAATTAGAGAGGGGGATGTGATGCTAGAGATCTTAGTTGTTGTTTTCATGTTTCTTTCATGTTTCTCAATTTCATGTTCTCTCTTTTTTCATGTCAAGTAATGTTATAATTTTATATCTTACAAGAGCCTAGTTTATGAACTTGTAATCTTTTCTTGCTAGTGTTGTAACCTTTATTTAAGGCTTGTAATACTTTTTATTTCAATAAAATCTAGTTTTCTCTCTTTCTTTCTCTCTTTCTACTTTAGTTAATTTCTCCTTAATGCACTTTTATTTTTCTCTCTTTTTCCCCTCCACCATGATTAACTAATTCACATTAGTGCTCGATCGAAATGATCCGAGGATGAGATAATCAAATTATGATTTCCTAAAGCTCTCTTTTTCTGTTTTTGTAAACACTTGATTTACTCTTGATTTTTAATTAGGGAGACCATATTTTTGATATATGGTTCTCATTTAAGTTTTCATACTTAGCTAGCCGAGAGGCTCAAAGTATGAATTGATCACTAAAGAGTAAAGAGAGTTGCACACACCCCTCGAGAGAGGATGACGTAAATCTCCTGGATTGGAGTCAAATCCAATAGAAGGGTTCATAGAGTAAAGTAAGTTTTTGGTAATCGATTATAGAATGAGAGTTCGATTGATTTTTCCTAAACTTACTTGGGAATTTCCCTCGAGAGAGGCACGTTTGAGTTTCCGGAACCTCCACGGTCAAGTAGTTTACTTAAGTGAAATTTGAATTATTTTTCCCTTCTCTTGATTATTCTCACTCAAGGTGATTTTTGATTGAGCACTAATCCTTTTTATCATCCTTTAACCCTTAATTTAGTTTGTGAATTGTCCCTTTTAGTTAAGTAAAACAAACCCTTAAAACTCATTAGATAAGATAATAGTGATCTCCTCGAAGTAGAAGTAATCATTGCGCCCCGAGGAAGACGACCTTGGTAGTTTCAAAATATCATATATTATAGACGATAAGGTACACTTGCCTTTATAGGATATAGTGTGGAAAACATCATCAATCTCTTCGTTTTTCGTAAATCCAAATCTCTAAGTAAGAAGTAGATCTTTAACGTATCAGGAAGCCCTCAGGAGGAGTGTAGCCAATTTAGTCGACCAAGCCATGGATGCCCGAACCCGAACAATGAAAGCATGGCAAAATCAGGTGAGATTCCTTCCCCTTCCCCTTCTAAACTCATCTTAGAAGGTTTTCGAATCGAAATCAAGCTCAATTGTGTGAAGATTTCATGTAATTTGGTGGAGAAACACCGTCGAAATGTCCCTGTAATTACGGCCACCACTGCTAGTCCATCGGACCACCGCCATGAGGTAACCCTCTACACGGCGAAACGATTGGTAGTGGTGGCGATGGGTGGTGATGGACAGATGGCGGTGGAGGAGCCCCTAAATATCCTCAAAGGCGGGAACACTCTCCACTGCTGGCTCAAGGTTGAAGATTAAATCACAGTCATTCACATCCTTAAACAATGATTGGGCTAAACAATACAACGGATCGACAATGGATCCACAGTGGGGGAAGGTTATTTCACCTTCTGCCACTTTCCCTAGCCACTGGATCTGCGTCAAAATCTGTGTATCTTCAATTAATTTTAATCAAGAGCTTTTAAATACAAATTTGTTATATGCACACCCTAGTAGAGATTTTAAAATTGAATTTTAGGTGTTTTAATGGCTGAACTACGCCAAGGGTTCATCACGAAAATTGTAGGGCTTGGTCAGACCTTTTCAAATTGTGGTGGCACATTTTCTAAGGAAGTGCATAACTCACTGAATTAATTTTCAATGTTCTGGTGTCTTAAACAATGGGGCTCTTCTTATTTTATGTATTTTTCAATCATATTACCTAATTTAAACATAAAAATTTGTATGTAGGTTCCTTATAAGGTTACTAATCTATGGAACATTTTTTGCTTTGGTTTAAATTAAAATGCACTCAATTGTCACACTTGTGTATTAATGAAATGATTTGAACCTAAATATATGAATAAAATCCCAAATTTTTAGAGCACCCTACACTACAATAAAGTCACTTTACAATGACGTTTTTTTGCAACGTTTTTGAAAGTGTCGCCGTTTGTTTTCTATTTAGTGATGATTTTTTTCAAAAATGTCGCCAATACAAAATTTTAGCATTGCCCACGCTTTTCATAAAAAACGTCAACATACATGTTTATCTTTTGTGACAGTTACTTTAAAAACGTCATCAAAACCTAAGATCTTCAATCATTGCTTGTCATCAAAGAGTTAGAAGATATTCCGTCGAAAGGGATATGAGTGATATATAGTGATTATTTATCAAATATTGAACAACTACATTTTTTGATAATCATGTCATGTATTTACTGGACATGATGTACATGAAGTACACGACAATCCGATAATTTGGTCTTTTAGTGTATGCAAGTTCTATATATAGCAACTAGGCGATCCTATAATTTGTTCAAATAATATACCTAATTAACAATAAACTCTTATGTTCAAAATTTTTATAGTGATATTACTGATGGTAGTGAAGCTATTGATGATACTGGCGATATCGATCGTTACATCCTTGATACGGATAACTATGATTAATGTATTCACTATGGATATGAATCTCCACAAACCTAAATGTTAGTGTTGGTACATGACATACATCATGTAATCATTCTTCGGGTAGCGTTGCAACTCAATGATCTCATCAAATTGTTACTATGGAATACCGGCCTTATGGTCATATCGAACATTTCTTTCCGTAGAGAGAAGAAGCTACGTAGATAAGTCACACTAGGAAAATGTTCCAAGATAAGAGCATGACTACTCGTGATAACGATGAAGTTGTCTATATATCGATGAGCGGATTAAGTGAATATATAGTCTAAGATGAGCGATACCAACATCATATCAGATGCCCCATATATACATAGAGTTTTTAATGTTTTCACTACCCAACCTCGTATCAAATGCCTATACGCAAAGTGTTCGGGGGTTCCACTGCCCGGTCAGCGGATGGTGGTCAAGGGAACAGCGTCCCCGTCCAATTTCTTTTTGTATACTAGCTAACTCATCATTTATGATAATGCCAAAAATATTACTAATAAAAAATTTGAAAATTATGGAGGGAAATTAAAAATTTCCCTCACCCCAAATTTATTTCATTTATTCAATCAAGCCAGCCGACTCTTCACTCTGATGCCCCACCCCAATGATCTCATCAAATTGTTACTATGAAATACCCTATGATCACATCAAACATTTCATTCTGTGGGGAGAAGAAGCTACGTAGATAAGACATCACCACAAGAAAACTGATCTTTAGTGACCAAAAATTAGTGATGAATTATATTTCGTCAATAAAGGCGCATCTTTAGTGACAAAATATATTCTAGTCATAAAGACACGTGTTTATTGACAAAATAAATTTTGGTCACTAAAGACACAACTTTAGTGATGAAATATAAGCTCAGTCACTAAACCACGTCTTTAGTGATGCAATATAAGTTCGGTCACTATTACTAATATTTAGTGAAAAAATAATTTGGTCACTAGTTATAATAATCCGGACATTTCCTCCTAAATAAAAAATTATTTAACAATAAAATAATTAAACATATTAGAAAATTAATTAATTTTGACTAAATCGTTAATATAGACACTTAAATTTTTTTTATCACCAATTCATTCTCTTTAATGTTTAAATAATATTTTAATTAATAACAAGATTTATGTAATCATAAAAAGATATTTTAAAATTTAAAATGATAAAAATATATTAAGAGCCAATTTATTTTATTCCCTCCACTTTCAACTCATATTTCATTTCCCTCTTACAGTTATAATATTTCATTCCCGCTAATCCCACTAAAAATCTCTCTCCTCCCGCTAATACAACTCAAACTCCCGGCACAATATCCCCAAATATCGCCTCCCTACCCGCTCTCCACGCCCCTCCCCAAACCCTAACCGCATGTCCTAACTCTTCCCTCATATCCACCTTCGTCCGCTAACCCCTCACAGGTCGCTCACACCGAAGCCCTTACCAGACGCCCAACCTCGCAACTACTCCGTCAAAGCTTGGCTCTGCGATTTATGCCTTTAATGACTAATTGGTAATATTCTCATTATCTTCTTCTTCTTGCCAAGTCTTTTAATTAATTAATTTTTTTCATTTTTTTTATTTTCTTCCTCCTCTTTCTCTCCTTTTGCAGATTTATTACTTTATTAATTTATTTTATTTAAGTGTTTTTCATCGTCTTCCTCATCTTTTCATCTTTCTTCCTAATTTGTTTCCCAAATCTATAGTTGCTCATTTATGCTTCTTTATGTAGTCTTTAGATTGTAACCATAAAATAGACAAAAAAATTCTTATCTTGAATTTCATACCATGAATGATAGTTGATTCAAGACAACAGTGGGGATTATTACTGGGTCGTGATTTATTGATAAATTATAGAGTGGGTTTATGCACAGCTAGGAAAAAAGTTTAAATATAAAGAGAGATAAAATGATGCTCCATGCTTTTATCTATTGGGAAGAGCAGCTTTCTTATCAAACACCCATCCATTCATTAAAGATATATTTTTGTATTAGTGTACATTAATCATGATAGCACAAAATAATACTCTATTTTCTCTCTACATCTTTCAAAAAAATAATTCATGATTTAGTGCAGCCCTGCTGCAGTGCAAGTAAATTGCTGCAGCCCTGCTACAGTGCATGTAAACTACAGCAACCCTACTGCAGTGCAAGTAAAGTGCAGTAGCCCTATTTGCAGGCACTGTGCAGAGGAGACCCATGACGAGTTAATCAAAGAAGTATACTTCATTATTAAGTTTTGATATAGTTGATCTAATCACTTGAACTTGGATTTATATTTTTAGTTGGAAATGGAGGATGGCTCCGTGGTGAGCAGACTCTGATGGATTAATATCTAATCACTAAAAGTTTTGAAACTTGTTGATGTAAGTTCCTAACTTATAAAAAATTAAAAACAAAGTGAAAAATAAAATTGATGCATATAATATAATGTTAGATATAGTTTGTGATCAAAATCTTTTTTATTCATGCAAATACATGTACATGTCTTGCTTTAAAACAAAACGTTCTATCTTAAATTGGCTTGGTGGCGAAATTATCTCTTCTCTACAAGAATAATTGCTCATTTTCCTGTTCATGTCCATTCTTTTAAGTGCCTCTTTACTTTCTATAACAAATAGTAAATTAGTAAATTTAGATTATGCCACTGAAGACTGCAGCTAAATTCTACATCATATTATTTACTCACTATGTTCCATACCTTCCATGCTATTTTCTAGGCCCAATTGTCTCATGATTAAGAAAATTTAGCCCCCTTCAGTTCTGTGCATTAATAGGTTCATTAATTTATGTTTCTTTCATTAATTAACATGCACTAAATTCCATTGAATCTTGTCCAAAGTCGGCAAGACTAGCTTTTGGAATGGTCCATTTGATTAGTTATATCTGGCTTAACCTAGTTTCTAAAAGCTAATTAATCCATATTTCTGAATTTATAGAATGGTTATTCCATAAATTAAGATGTTTTCCCCTAGTATTAATTCAAATAACATAAAACACGTGATTATCTATAATCCTATTTTTGGTAATTTATTTAATGTTCGTAATGGTATCACATTAAGACATCTCTTAGTTTTCCATCAATACTCACAAGCAGTTATTAATTTAACTGTTATATCATGTTCAATCATTTTATATGAACATCTTTGTTTTACATATTCTTTAGTTTATGGGTTGTTTGGTAAACACTATTTCTGATGTTGTAATAATTTTGGATGTTTCTAGAAAGTTTTTTAAATATTGCTTACAATTTTAAGGCATAAGTGGTTTGAGATTTACAAGTATTTTCTCTACCACATGTCACTTTGAAGCCACTTGTTCCAAGTTTTTCATGTTTTACAAATATCAACATCTCTTTAATGAAGAAGGTAAACCAAGAAACATGCTTAGATCATGTTTGGGAGAGCGGTGGTCATTATGTCTAAACCGCAAAAAGTGGAGTTTAGGCCAAAAAAAAGTCACCAAACTTCACAACTAACTGATGCTGCCAGGTAGCCTCAGGAACTGCTGTTGCCTGGCAGCAGCAGTTCTAAGAACTGCCAGGCAACAGCAGGAACTGTTGTTGCTAGGTATGTTAGAACTTCTGTTGCCAGGCAATAATAGTTCTAAGAACATCCATGCAGCAGCAGTTCTATAAATCTATTTTTTGTTATTATAAAATCTTTTATTAGCGAGGCATGTCGTATTTTTTTCCAAAATGGTTATATATGACCCTGGCATTGCAGCTTGGTTTAGAAGGTTTATTGAGTTCAAACTTGGAAAGAATGTTGCTTGGAGGAGTGAGCCCATGACATAAGTTATGATCAACTTTCTCATGATTGTATCTGATCTAGCATGAATGTCCAAGGTAAATATCTCTCACATAGAAGGTTTTATAGTCTCACCTTATTTACTGGCTTCGATAATTAACGTATTTTACACTAGAGTTGTTTGGTTCAATGCAAGTAGATAACAACTTTATCTAGATAATAATTTTATTTAGATAACAGTGTATGCATTTTTTTAGTGCTAGCTTCTGCACGGGTATGTTCCTCTTCCTCCTCCTCCTCCTCCTCCTCCTCCTCCTCCTCCTCCTCCTCCTCCTTCTTCTTCTTCTTCTTCTTCTTCTTCTTCTTCTTCTTCTTCTTCTTCTTCTTCTTCTTCTTCTTCTTTTTCTTCTTCTTATGTTATTCCTGTCCCCCCCCCCCACCTCCTCCTCCTCCTCCTCCTTCGTCTTCTTCTTCTTCCGTTCTTCTGTTTTCCCCTTCTCCCCCTCCTCCTCCTCCTCTGGTGAGTAGGAGAAACACGATGGTCCTAATTTTCTACTTATTTACTTGCTCATTCTCATTTTCTCTCTATGTTTGCCATTTTATCAGGGATAAAGTAACTTTGTCAGCAGTGGCATTGATCTGACTTGGTCATCTCTTACAATAATGGAAGATTATTTCATTTATATTCTCAGATTGGTTTCAAATATGCACAGCCGTCTTATTTCCTTTATTGGTGGATATTTCGTCTTTAGGTAGAAATTTGTGTTAATAATTTTTTACTTCTATTTTAAGGGAACAAATTCATTCACTAGCCAGTAAAGATCAAGATCTATATCACAATGTTCATGGCATTTGAAACTTGCTCACACTCCCTCTTTAGGTAGGAATATAAGGTATCCTATTTACAGAACACTCAAATTGAACATTTCATTGTAGAGAACTGAGAACTGGGGTCAAATAATTGAAATGAACTTTCATATTGATAAATTACAGCAGTTTTGGCAGCAGTTATTGCATAACTGATGGCAGCAGTTTATGAAAACTGCTGCCAGCAGTTTGGGGGCAATCTGCTTCCAGCAGTTTGGCGGCAAACTGCTCCCATCAGTTTGGGGCAAACTGCTGTCAGCAGTTTGGGCAGTTTGGGGCAAACAGCTGCCAGGAGTTTGGGGCAAATATGCTGCCAGAAGTTTGTGCAAAACTATGTAAGACTGTTGCTAGCAGTTTGTGCAAAACTGTGCAGTTTTGCAGACTGCTGCCAACAATTTTGCATTGACTACTGCCAGCAGTTATGCAAAACCTGTAAAGTTGCTGCTAGCAGTTTGTAATTTAAAGCATCTCATGTCGTTTGTAATGTCACACATTCATTTTATGCACCTGCTCATTACATTATATTATGTGGAAAGTTTAAATTTTTAAGTACACCACCTGCTCATTTCATTTTAAGTTCGTTGTCAATATTGGATTGCTTGATTTGTCTTATTTTTATTCGTTCATGTGGGTACATGTGACCTCTTTATTTTTTTGTTCTGCACATTGTACGTTATGGTAATTTTCAAGTTATTTATTTTAACCTTAGATGCTTTTAGAATGAATATTCAACCTGTGTTTCAATTTTGTTTGTTATGCAGGCAATTGATCAATTATGTTTGAAGTTTGAGAAGATAATGTGGTAGATGGTGTTTTGTTTCATGATTTTTGTATTGAAAACAATGTATATATTGAATGATTATATGTTTTTTTGCAAACCTACATTACTTGAAACAAGTTTTGTTTATCATTAATGTGATCTCTTGCAAGTATATACTCTTCAATCTTAACGATGATGTATTATGTGGGTATTTTAATTAATATTTCATTCCTTTTGCTATAATTAAAGATATATTATCTGGACAACAAGTTGCAGAAAATCACTCAACATATCTTAATATCATTCTCAAAAATATTTCAAAAATTCCAAATTATTTTTATAAAAAACAATATTTATATTTTTAACTAAGATTTTAGATGCACAATTATTTTTTAGAGTTTAGATTATGATAAATTTTTATTTATTTTAAATTTCTTTCTTAAAATGGAATAGGTTACAACGTTTTTTAAAAGCGTTATAGTAGAGCTTTAATTACAGTGACATTTTGCAAAAAAATATTGTGGTAGGGTTAATATTTTTCCCGATGTTTTTTTAGAAAAGTGTCATGATAGATCAATTATCTATCATGATGTTTTCTCGAAAAGTGTCACGGTAGAGCAACTGTCAATCATGACATTTTTGAAAAATGTTACGATAGACTAACTGTCAATTATGATTTTTTTTTGAAAAAGTGTCACGGTAGAGCAATTGTTAATCATGACGTTTTTGAAAAGCGTCATGATAGACTAACTATCAACCATGATGTTTTTTTGAAAGCGTCGCAAAGAGCTACGACGACGGCTGCAATCACGACGACTTTGTGACGTTTTTATAAACATCACGAAAACTATCGTGACACATAAAAATTGTCACTAAAGGCATAAAAAACATCACCATATAACGATTTTGTTGTAGTGGTAATGATATCATGACTGACCTTGGGTTAAAATTAGAAGCTGTTTGGACCTCGTTTGGTAAATGTATGATTTATGTATTCAAAAAGTATGATTTAAATTATTTAATCTATCACACTTTAAAAATAAATGTAATAAATGAGTCTTAAATACTTCACTAAATTCCCAAATTTTTATAATGCACTAATACTGTCATAAGTGGCCTTGGTTTAAGTTTTCAAAAGGTTTGGACTTAATTTGGCCACTTTATGAAATTATGCATTACAAGAATATTATTTAATATGTAACACTTTAATATAAACGAAATAAATGAGTCTTAAACCCTTCATAAAATTCCCAAATATATTTAGCACCCTAATAATGTCATAACTGACCTTGGTTTATGTTTTCAAAATGTTTGGACATCATTTGAACACTTTATGAAATTATGCATTTAAAAGGATATTATTTAATATGTCACACTTTCATATAAACGAAATAAATGAGTCTTAAACCCTTTAATAAATTCCCAAATTTTAGTATCACCCTAATAATGTAATTTCTGAACTTTGTTTAAGTTTTCAAATGGTTTGAACCTCACTTTACCATTTTTTGAAGGTGGTGTATAATGGTACGCAAGGTAGGTAATGTATAATGGTAAGCAGTGCGACCACCAACATCACTCTAACCTGACCAATGAACCACTTAAACTTGATATCACATTATAGGTCTAACAAGTTATCTAAGGTTCTTTCCATATTACTTTCTTACCATCCCTAAAATCTATTATAGATCAAAGGTTCGTAGAGACTAATCCTTAGACTGATGTGGGGAACGACATTAGTGTAATGTCTAATCACGTAAAACTATGGCGGGCCTAACCACTCTACCAAAAAGAACACACTGTCTGAGGAACTCTAATGATAGATCCTTTTGGCTTCTGGTGCAATTTGTCTTGTGGATATATTCCCGGTGGTTAAATAACCAGAGTTTATACCCTCTCAATGTTGTTGGTGAGACCTCCGATAGTAACGCGGCTATGAACACATACTATACATTAATGCCTAGGACTGTTGTGTGTCACCTACCTAGAATTGGATATGTCTGATCCGATGTTTTCATCCTCCATGGTGATAAGGCCCATGTGGTTACCAACCAACTTACTAGTGGACAGTGCATGTAGGATTTATACATGTAAATCTAGTAATTCATCATATCATCTTACTTTAACATACCTTGCATCCTTTAAACCTTATACTACAAGTTTGTATGGGCACTCTTGTAAGATAAGTCCGTGTTATGATAATTTCAAGACCCGTAACTTATAAGTTTGTTTGGGCATTCATATAAATTAAGTTATTTGTGTACCATAGCTGTTTCATACTCGTAATATATATTTTATCAAATTACCTGTTAGATTTATTACTTATGTAAGAACAAGACCCTCAAGTAATAAGTTTCTATGGGTATTCTTATAAGCTGAGACATTTATGCTTCCTCTACTAACTGATTCATAACACAACTCTCTCTTCTCATATCACTCGGTTCACTCATATTACTGTTTATGCTCTTTTACCCTTTCTCCCCACCCAATGCCCTAAGATGCAAATGGGGAAAGGAAGGGAATCCACTTAGTCAATTTGACTAACGATTTGTGACAACCATCTCTAGGAACCACCACCGTAGCAACTTTCGCAGTACCAGCCCTTACTGGAGATCCTTGAGATAAAGATGAAGATGGAGTTGCCCGATGTCAAGGACCCAGCCCCAACCCCCACAGTAGAGGAAGTACTAATGGAACTGAGTCCGTGCCTCTGTTCTATGTATCTCAGCATGTTCTAGATAAGACATGTGGTAGTTTATCCAGGCATATAGTAGCCCCAATTTTGAGTTAACGACATGTGTTAACCTTAGTTATCCGGGCATGTGTTAGCCCTAGTCTTCCACTGTATTCCTAACATTGATATAAATATATATATGACAAATGTGATTTGGACTTCATCCTTGTTTTTCCTTCTGTTAATGAATGGTATTCATCTGATGTAATGATAACTCGCCTTACAGAGCAAGTGCCTTACAATGGATGATAGAATTTTAGCTAACACTACCACATGGCTACTGCTGTAGGCTTAATGATTCCCTTGGCAGTGACAAATTACCGGGAGTGGTTCATTACATTATCTAAGGTTTCATCAGGTGGTTTATTTAGGGGTTTATCGGGTTTTTAGGTAGGGGATAATAAGGGTTTCACTTAGCTGATTAGATTGGGTTTCATCTAGGGGTATATTAAGGATATCATGTAGGGGTTTATCTAGGGTTTCATCTAGGGATTTATCTATGGTTTTATTTATGTGTTTCTATAGGTGTTTTCTACGTTTTCATCTAGGTGTTTATCTAGGGGTTATTCTAATGGTTTTTCAATGGTTTTCATCAACGGGGTTATCAATGTGTTCATTTATGGGTTTACTTCAAGGTTCATTAAGGTGTTCATCTAGGGTTTTATCTAGTGTGTAGCCTAGGGGATTATCTATTAGTTTATCATTGTTGTAAATAGTGGTTTATTAGGATTTCATTTAGGGGTTTATCTAGAGTTTCATTTAGGGTTTTATCTAGGGGTTTCATATAGGGGTTTATCTAGGTTTCATATAGGGGTTTATCAATGCTTCATTTAGAGGGTTTTTTAGTGTTTCAAATAGGGGTTCATCTGGGGGTTCATCTAGTGGTTTATCTAGTGGTTTATCTAAGGGTTCATCTAGTTGTTTATTTATGATTTCATTTAGTTGTTCATCAAAGGGTTTATTAGGGGATTCAACTATTAGTTTATCAAGGGGTTTATATTAGGGTTGATCTAGGGGTTTACTAGGGATTCATCTAAGAGTTTATCGAGGGGTATATCTAAGTGTTTATCTATAGATTTATCTACGGGTTTATTTAGGTGTTCATCTAGGGGTTATTCTAGTGGTACATCTAAGGATATCATTTAGGGGTTCATGTAAGGTTTCATCTATGTGTTCATCTACATGTTCATGTAGGTGTTCATGTAGGTGTTTATCTAGTTGTTCATCTTGTGGTTTATCTAGGGGATTATAAAAGGTTTCATATAGTGGTTAATCTATGGTTTAATATAGGCGTTCCTCTAAGATTTCATCAAAGAGTTCATTTATGGTTTCATCTAGGGTTTTATATACTCTTTCATTTAGGGGTTCTTTTATAGTTTCATCTTGGTGGAATATCTATGGTTCCACATAGAGATTTATCTAGGAATTTATCCAGGTGTTAATCTAGGGATTTATCTAGTCATTCATCTAGGGTTTCATCAATCGGTTTATATAGGGTTTCTCCTTGGGGTTTATCTTTGGGTTCATCTTAGGGTTCATCTAGGGTTCCATCGAGGGGTTCATCTAGGAGTTTATCTAGGGGTTCATCAATGGGTTCATCTATGGGTGTATTTAAGGGCTCATTTAGTGGTTTATATAGGGGTTCCTCTATGATTTCGTCTCTGCTTTAATTTACAATTTAATTTATGGGGTTATCTATGATTTCAATTGAGGGTTCATCTATAGATTCATGTAGGTTCATCTATGGTTTCATCTAATGGTTGATCATTGGATTCATTTAGCTGTTTTTCTAAATTTTCATCCATGAGTTATCTATGTGTTCAACTAGGTGTCGATCTAAGGGTTCATATAGGGTTTTATCTGGTGTTTATTTGAGGGCTCATTATTATGTGGGAATAACCTAACATTCACCTAGATGGGGGGAGAATAAGTGATGTCTTCTTACCTTTTAAAAAATTTATTGCAGCGAAATAATCTAGACATGAGCAGGGAGAAAAAAACACAACCAAAACACAAGGAATTTATAGTGTTTCCCAGTATGGGTACTCCGCATTCCCCTTTCGCCTATCTAGTAGTGTGCTAGCCTCGACAACTCCAAATCAACTCGGATCAACACAATGATCTCACACTTGAAGAACATATCTCCTACCTCAGCAACACTAGCTCATTCTCTACCTCAGATCCCCTAACTCAGGACCCTACCTCAGATTCCACAGAGGAATCCTACACAAAACTTATATTCAATAGATGAATCGTACAAAGAAGATTTAAAGGAGTTTTACAATAACTTCTATAGACTCAATAAACTTAAAAGTCTTGAGTCTTCTGAAGCTTGAGGTGATTGAGTTGAATATCTTCCTCGTCTTGGTTAAAGACTTCAGACAGTGATGAAATCTTTCTTTTATATTAGATCAACTTTCAGTGGTGAGAGAAGAAGTTTATGTGTATAATTGGGTATAATCTTGGATCGGCTTTTCTGAGAACTTGATTCACTCGATTGAAGATTCGATGGAAAGATTTGAGCGAGTTTTGATTAGAGGTGTGATTTCAGTTAGAGGCGTTGGTTGCTATCTCCTTCTCGGTTTCTAAGTAAACAATATATTTCTCGAGAATTCAGAATTTGGGTTAGCCGCCGATGTCACTTCCTTATTTTTAAGAGATGGCGAGACTGACGGCTATTTTGAAATCATCTGATGTTTCCATGTACAATGACTACTATATGAAATGATTAGAATGATCGGAATCGTCCAAAATTGAATTTTAGACATAGCGCAAATCTTCTTGTCGATATGCATTGTACACTTATAGTCAACCTAAGATCTCCAATCGACATCCACTATACAATCGACATAAGAAATCTAATAGACTTCCTCTATGCAGTCAACATAAGCAGTCTAGTCGGCAAGAGTAGTCTGTTTGATAAGCATTATGCAGTCGACATAAGTAGTCCAGTCGACAAGAGCTCTCCAGTCGACAAGAATGTTCACAACATCTGTCAGGCAATCCTATCCAGCATAGAAGTAATGCAGCAGGCATCTCCAATCGATATAAATAGAATGTGCTTTCTTTATCTAAAGCTCTTACAGTCGACATACTAAATATTAGATATATGTCTAGTCTACAAATGACAGACAGATTTTTGAACTTTTTAAATCTTTTACTGAATGCTCTAACCAGCTGTCTAAAACATTGTGAATATTGAAAATGATTAAGTGACAATCTTTCCATAATCTAGAACATATGTCGACATAGTGTTTTGCATAATGAGGGATTACATTGGTAAATCAATGTCTATTAACATTAAGTCTAGCCCTATGCTAACCTTGCACTAAATAACACCTGAAATATAAAAACTTAAACATATATCAAATACATAGTGAGTTTATCCTTATCCCGAGCACTTCTTTAAATCAAGATAATTATGGACAATTTTCCCAACAATCTCCATGTATTGGGACAAGTCAGAACCTCAAGTAAAGATTAACTACACACAAACAATATCATAAACACATGTGAACAACTATGAGACAACACTCCAAACTTTTATATATAAATGAAGTCAAAATATTTATAATAAAATTAAACTGCTTTTGCCCCTTTCTCTTGTTCCCATCCCACACAACAAACTGCACTTATAGTAAGGACCTAAATCGTTACAATAAGTGCCAAAAATCGTTACAAAAACTCTTTGGTAACGAAAAAAACTTTAAGTAACGGTCCTCCTCTAAAGCTCGACGCTAAAGGTTCTTGTAACGAATGTATGCATGTCGTTACAAATAAATTAATTGTAACAAACGATACTTTCTCACCAAAAAGAGATTCTTCCTCACAATAAATTGGTCACAATAAATATTATTTCGTTACGAATGTTTTTTTTCCTCACAAAAAAATAGTTACGATTAAAACTATTTCGTTACAAATGTTTTATTTTTTCCTCACTAAAAATAAACTAACTTCGTTACAATAAAATATAATAAATATTATTTCGTTACAATAGATTAAATAGTAGTAACGAAAAAATCGTTACATTTGTTTTCCATTCTTCTTACTACAGCCAATTCATTTATATATCAAAAATATTCCATTTCTATTTTTTGTGTACCTGAGATTTTATTACAAATAATAATCTTGAAAACACACATATATTTAATATTTTGTAACAAGATCAACATGTATTTATTCACACCAAAAAGTATTACATAGAGTACAAGTTATTATCATCTTTTCTAAAATAATGCAATATTACATTACAAGATCAACATGTTTCTAATAAATCTTCCGTCATTTTTCGAAAAATGAATCGTCCATCACTTTCTGACTAATGAATCTTTCGTCACTTGCCGGTCAATGCTCGAGCACCCTACAAATAAAAGAGAGCAATTAAGATCACCCTACAAATAAATGAGAGAAGAAACATTCTTACAAACTCATATCCATACATACATAATACATACACACCCCATTAAACAAGCGTACAATAAAACACACACTTGCCGCCTATTGTTTAGTTCACACTGAAATTAAGGTCATGAGGGAGTTCACTGTTTAGTTGTAATGTTCTGAAATTAAGATCACTTGCTAATGACACTTCACTGCACTTAAAATCACACACTTCACTACACAACTCTTTAAAACGTACAGCACACACACAGTTTACTGCACTTAACATTGATCGCACACACTTCACTGCACAACTCTTAAAAACAGCACGTGATACCCTAATATCATAAAAAAACAAAAAAAAAACAAAAAAAAAATCAGAAAATGACAACTCTTAAAACAGAAGTGAAGTTTCTATTTTTGTTAATTTATGCACTATTAGCTAACCTAATATCATAAAAATTCAAAAAAAAATCAGAAAATGACAACTCACTGGCTTGTCATGTATCCCCAGCTGTGACCATGCTAGCACCTCCAACAGCTCCTCCATTATCCCATATCCACCTTTATATTTGTAACAAAATTCACATGAATGATAAAAAAAAATTTAAAATTTAGCAAAATGTCACTTTTATGTTTGCATACCAGGAAGGGCAATGAAGGCATCTGAATGCTTAGACATTTCTGACTTCCTCTCATGCATGTCTGCAACAACTTTTACTTCTCCAATTGTCTGTCCTGAAATCTGCAAGACAATGCATTTCTCAGTTTAGGATGTAGAGGAAAACTTGAAGTTTGAAGGCATTATTGGAAGGTAATCAGGGTCACGCATTCCAAATGCTGAAGTCATACCAGATGAAGGAGCCATTTCCGCCAGTTGAAGAAAATTCCATAAAAGAAGATGGAGCAGCCGCAGATGTTGAAAAACTAAATCTGAAGAATTATCCTCTGGTCTTACCAATGACTCCTACAGCTAGAAAACAAAGGCATTAAAAGCTTCTTTGATATTTGCATCAGATAAATGTAATATTTAATATATCTATGTATTGTGGTATGACAGGCTAGAGAGCCTATAAATATGAGTGCCTCTTGTACTATTTGATATATCAATAAAAGTCCAAGGAACACCCTATTACCCCCAACTTGTGAGTGATTTTTTCCTTACAGTGGTATCAGAGCTATTAGATTCATTGGGATAAAATCCTATGAATTCATCCCTCTCAAAAATGGCTTCCTCATCTACCAATTACTCTCACACCTCCATTCCTGTATTCAATGGAGAGATGTATGATTTTTGGAGCATAAAAATGAGGACTGTTTTTGAGTCTCAAGACCTCCTAGAGATCATAGAAAAGGGATATACACCAACAACAAAAGGAAAAGAAGAAGAGCTAAAACCTGCTAAAGAACAACGCATTAAAAATGCACAAGCCTTACTTCTGCTCCAACAAGCTGTGACAATTTCCATCTTCCCTCGAATCATGGGAACCAGAAGTGCTAAGGAAGCATGGGACATCTTGGAACAAGAGTTCAAAGGCACCAAAAAGGTAATTTCAATCAAAGTGCAAACCTTATGGCGCCAATTTGATAGCATAAAAATGGCTGAGGGTGAAAAGGTTATAGATTATCATGCTAGAATCACCAATATAGTAAACCAGATAAGAAATCTGGGTAAAACTATTGAAGACCAATATATAGTTACCAAAACCTTAAGAGGTTTACCCAAGTCATTTAATCATGTGATAGCTGCCATTGAAGAGTCAAAAGATTTAGAAACACTTACTATCACAGAGTTAATGGGATCTCTTCAATCACAAGAAGATAGAATGTTGTATGATGAAACCCCAATACTTGAGAAAGTATTTCAAACAAAAATGAATATCAGAAAAGAAAAGAAAGAGCAAACTCATTATAAAAGATCTTTTCAGCCCAAGTTTCCAAAGGAGTTTCACAAAGAAGCATCATCTTCTTCAAACAAAAAATGCTCTCTTTGCTCACGACCTTATCATGAAGCTGCTGAATGTTATTATAAGTGCAAGAGATGTAAGAAACCAACTCATCTCGATCGAGACTGCTGGTTCAAAAACAAGGAAGCTGCCAACTATGTAGAAAGAACAACAAAAGATGCCTTATTTTTCTCCTCATGTAATGCAGTTAGTAATCAAAAACAAAAGTCAGATATTTGGTATATAGATAGTGGTTGTTCAAGTCACATGTGTAGCAACAAAAATGATTTCATTCATCTTGATGAAACCTGCAAGTCAGAAGTCTACTTTGGGGATGGCAAATCCCAAAGTATAGAAGGTAAAGGAACCATTGAAATCACCAACAAAAAGGGAGAAAAGAAACTTATATCAGAAGTTCAATGGGTGCCTGCTCTTGCTGCAAACTTATTGAGTGTGGGACAACTCATTGAAAAGGGGTATTCAGTCTTGTTCTCAGAAAATAACTGTTTCATCACTGAACCATCTACTAAAAACATTATTGCCTCAGCCACCATGTCAAAGAACAGAATTTTCTCCTTGGACCTTGGCTCAGTATGTCATAGTGCCATCACTCCCACAAGAGGTTGCTCTGGCACTTCAGCTCTTTGGCATCATAGGCTTGGTCATGTGAATTGGGAAGCAATGAAAAAGTTGCTGCATAATGAAATGGTAAGAGGTTTTCCAAATATTACAATTAACTCAAGTTTTTGTGAAAATTGTGCTGTAAGCAAGGGTCATAAACAACCCTTCCATAAATACTCAAGTTGGAGATCAACACAACCTTTGGAGCTCATATATGGAGACTTGTGGGGACCAACCTCTACTCCATCACTTGGAGGTAAACATTACTATTTTCTTTTGGTTGATGATGCAACTAGATACATGTGGATCTACTTTCTTTCAGCTAAGTCAGAAGCTTTTGAAATGTTCAAAAGTTTTAAATCAATGATAGAAAAACAGTTGAGCTATAAAATTAAGGCCTTTAAAACTGATAGAGGGGGTGAATTTCTCTCCAATACCTTTATGAATTTTTGTAAAGAAGAAGGGATAAGAAGAGAAATGACAGCCCCTAGATCTCCTGAGCAAAATGGAACTGTTGAAAGAAGAAACAGAACAGTTGTAGAAATGGCTAGAACAATGATGCATGCCAAACAACTCCCCAAGATGTTTTGGGCAGAAGCCACAAAGACAGCCGTATACTTGTTGAACCGACTACCAACAAAAGCCCTGCATAATATCACTCCTTATGAAGCTCTTCTCAACAGACAACCATCCATTGCTCACCTTAAAAGCTTTGGATGCATAGCGTATGCTCTCACTAATAAAGGAGATAAACTTGATTCCAAAAGCAGCAAATATACCTTTATTGGCTACAGTGATTTCTCAAGAGCTTATAAGCTTTATCAACCACAAACAAAAACTCTTTTAATATCCACTCATGTTCAATTTGATGAAGCTGCAGCATGGGAATGGAATTCAGAACACAATGAAAGGGTGGTTGAATCAGAGTTCCATCTTGATCCCATCCTACCTCTTCCTAGCAATGAAGAATCAAGTGTTCATCATTATTCAAGCAAGGGAAAAGAAAAGGAAGAAAATGATATGAAGAATCAAGTGCTCATCTTGTTTCTCTTTTGCTTTGCTTCTAAATCTCCCAATCTTGCTAGACGATACTCTTTAGCAAGTGAATCCGCACGAGAGCATGGATCAACCTCCTGAAATTGATAGCATTATTGAAACCTTCGTGGCATTGTATAATTGAACATTATATAGAACTTTAATTGACCAATAAAATTAGACTATCAAAAATATCACGCAATTCTAAATTATATCAGCCTCTAAAATGGGTATTCAAACCCAATCACAGTCTAACATTCATCAACATCACCATCATCCATATCCTTATCCTAACTATCCGGGTTGGGTGAAAATAATGCAGGGAAAATAATGCAGGGAGGTTAAAATTAAAAAAATGAGGCAATTATTTCTGTAAAACTCTAACCATGCAATTTCAAATTCACTACGGCATCAGAGATTCATAGCCGATGATAAAGTTAAGAGTAGCTCAATAACATAATTTTGGGTGGATTTTTTTTGCTACTGACATTAATAGATCATCCAACCACCATGCAGAGGAGTACTCCAAGATCTACATACCTTTTCTTTCTCCTTGTCTTCATCTTCCTTATCTTCTTCTTGCTCCAGATACTGCCTTATCCACACAGCTTGTGAAGATTTTCCAAAATCTATAGATTCACTTGACTGGTGGACGGGGAAGCTGAGAAAGAAAATTTCAGAGGTTGCCAAACTGATTTTCTTGCAAGCACGACTCCAGCATTTCTGTTGGAGGGGGTTTAGTTGAACCCCTATAGTAAATTCATTGAACACGTCTAAATGGAGATGAAGAGGGATGATGATTAGAAGAGGAATCGAGTTGTAGAGGCGGAGAAAGGAGGAAGTCGAAGAGAATGATTACCTGCTATCAGCCTAGGGCGAAGAAGCTGGCGGTGGAACAAAGAGCCGAAGTAGATGGCTGGGAGACCGAGATAAAGAAGACGAACGGAGCAGCGAACATAGCACTGAAGGTCGATCGAATGGAGAGTAGAAAATGACTTCAAGGCATGGAGAGAACCCCTGAAGCCAGTAGAAAATGACTTCAAGGTCGATCGAATGGCGAACATAGCGCCTCTTGTTGCATAGAAGGCTGGGAGGAGTTGAGAAGTCGATGCCCTACCTGCGCTTCCCTACTCACGAACGCGCGATGCTGGGGGAGACGAAATGATTGAGGGAAATAAATCTGATGGAGGGAAATTAATCTAATGGAGGGAAATTACTTTCGTTTTGCCAATTAATTTGATGGAGGGAAATTTCCCTGGATACATTTCACGGCATATAATATATTAAAATTAATAAAATTCATTTTTTAATTAATACAACTTCGGCAACTCAACTTTATGAAATATTCAACTCATAATTTTAAATGGGGTCATTTATCCAAATTTATTACTTTATTTGATATGTTGACTCAACAGTCTATATAGACTCACTTCTGTGACTCAACAATCTATATAGACTCACTTCGGCGGTTCGACAATTATTTTGGTCTAAGACGGAATGTTAGAGATCTCCTTGATGAATTATATATGTGATAGCTTCGAATATTTATTTACGATGGTGCCTTTTAGGCAAATTTATTGGTTTGTTGGTTGTTAGAGATTCTTCGAGTTGTCTGTGTGCATCTATGTGTCTATGTGGATTTGTGTTTGTGTGTGTCTGCATATATGTGTCTATGTGTATGTGTGTATCTGTGTTTGTGTTGGTTTGTGTCTGTGTCAGTGTTTGTGTCTGTGTCCGTGTCTGTGTCTATGTGTGTATGTGTCTGTATGTGTTTGTGTTTTGTGTCTATGTGTGTCTATGTGTGTTTGTGCATGAATGTGTCTGTGTCTGAATGTGTCTGTGTGTGTTTGTGCATGTGTGTGTTTGTGTCTGTGTGTGTCGGTGTCTGTGTGTTCGTGTGTCTATGTCTATCTTTATCTGTGTTTGTGCCTATGTGTGTGTCTATGTGTCTGTGTGATCTCTAGTTATGTGTAACTGTGTCTGTGCGTGTCTGTGTTTATGTGTGTTTGTGCATGTGTGTGTCAGTGTCTGTCTGTTTGTGTGTATGTGTCTGTGTCTATGTCTATGTATGTCTGTGTGTGTATGTCGGTGTATGTGTGTATGTGTGTGTGTGTGTACCTGTGTGTTTGCATTTGTATGTGTGTGTGTGTGTGTGTCGGTGTCTGTGTGTCTGTGTTTGTGTGTATGTGTGTGTTGGTGTCTATGTCTGTCTATGTCTTTACCTGTGTGTGTGTGTGTGTGTGTGTGTGATCTCTAGCTAGCTATGTGTGATTGTGCTTGTGTGTGTCTGTATCTGTGTGTCTATGTGTGTTTGTGCATGTGTGTCTGTGTTTGTGTCTGTGTGTCTTTGTTTGTGTGTCTGTGTCTGTCTATGTCTGTACCTGTGTGACTATGCATGTGTGTGTCTGTGTGTCTATGTGTGTGTGTCTGTGTGTGTCTGTATCATGTGTCTATGTATGTGTGTGTGTGAGTGTGTCAGTGTCTGTATGTCTGTGTGTATGTGTCAGCCTGTGTCTGTGTGTGTCGTCAATGCCTGTGTGTGTCTGTGTGATATCTAGCTATATATGTGTGTCTGTGCCTGTATGTGTCTTTTGTGTCTATGTGTAGAAAGCGCACGTGCCCCGCGCGACATTACCCCCGCCTCGATAGTAATACTGTCCCAATGTGTCGACGCTCCTGCAACTCGCAAACCCCCGCGCGCGAAAATACTCATGTCGCAATAGTACCACATGTCTATGTTTAGACATAAAAGTAAATCTTATTTAAAAAGTAATTAATGCTAGCTTAATTATTACACAACGTGTTTTATTTATCGATATGATATGTATTTATGACTTTCTTTATATCTATTTTCATTAAACCATGTGTCTTCTAGCAATCGATATGACATGTAATGAGATAATTAACATGATGGTGTGGCAAAGTCGACGAAGAAAGAGAAGATGACGAAACTGTACGTGCAGATGGTTTTAGTGAAACAATTAGCGATATTTTTAATGTTACGATATTTATTAGTTATCTCGCGCGCGCCTGTAAGAAAAATGCGCGCTCTGGCAAAAACTTGCATCTGTGTGAAAAAATGCACGTTAGCAAAAAAATGTGTGACTGAGCTAAAATGCACCTTGGAGAAAATGAGTACCGATGATTCGAAAATGCGTGTCTGGGTAAAAACGAGCTCCCAAGAGAAAATGCGCGCTTGGGAGACAATGCGCCTGGTTAAAAATGCATGCAAGTGCAAAACGCGTGACTGTGCATAAAACGTGCGCTCGGGCAAAAAACGCGCGCCCGAGTGAAAAACACGTGCCCGGCCAAAAAATACTCTCTCGGTACAAAAAACGCTCTCCTGAGCCAGCGTCGTGAGTGCTCTGGTGCTCGGAGGTGGTCGCGCGCGTGTGCACGGGAGTGTCTTTGCATGCGTCCGGTGAGAAAATTAAATTAATATTCAATTATTTTTTATTCAGTTGATCGAGTGCCTGAGAGCGGACGAAATTGAGCGGGGTAATTCTTATTTTTAAAAAATACATAAACGGATAAACCTTATTTAAAAATACATAAATCTTATTTAAAGCTCATGTGCACTGTCGGACAATGTCGAGGCGGGGGTATTGTCGAGCGGGGAACATGGGCCTCATGTGCACTGTCAGTTGATCGAGCTCCTGAGAGCAGACAAAATTGAACGAGGGTAATTCTTATTTTTAAAAAAACATAAATCTTATTTAAAAAGTAAATTTTATTGAACAACGCGTTGTATTTATGAATTGATTTGACATGTATTTATGAATTTGATTACACATTTATTTTCATTAAAACACGTGTCATCCATCAATCAATATATATATATATATGACATATATTTTCATTAAAACGCTAGCTCCCGAGCAAAAAACGTGTGCGCTGACAAATTTATTTATGCTCCCGAGAAAAAAAAAGATAGAGCTAGTGCAATGCGCGCGACTGAAAAAAATGTGTGCTCGGGAAATAAAACGCGCATCCGAGTGAAAAGCACGTGCTCGAGCGAAAAATGGGCGCTCGAAGGGTACAATTATTTCACCCTGCGCACAATGAAAAAATATGCGTGCATGCGGGGCCAGTGCGCGATCGTTATTTTTATTCAAAAATTATATTAATATGTTTTAAATTTTTTTTATTTATTTTGTGCAAAATTTTATGGAGGGAAATTTCCCTCCATATATTTCATTAATGTGAGAGAGGAGGAAATAGACAAAACTTAATAAACTAGAGGAAGAGAACGGCGCGCGGCGACGACCAAGAAAGAGAACGACGATGGCGATGGCCGTGGAAGAGAGAGGCGACGGCGGCGGCGACCGTCGAAGAGAGGGGTGACAACGGCGGCGGCCGTACGTGAAAGACATTGATACAGCTCGCAAATGGATGTGTGTGTGTTTGGTTGTCCGTGTCTGTGTGTGTGCATGTGTCCGTGTTTGAGCTCCGATACATGCAATACGCGCTAGCTCTCAACCAAAAAATGGAAAACTACACGCACGAGAGTGCATTTGCGTGTGCGCGAGAGTGCATATATTAATTTGCATTCATTTTTACATTTAATATATTTTTAATTTTTAGTTTTGTTTTGTTCAAAATTTTATGGAGGGAAATTTTCATCTGTATATTTCATTCATTCTGTGAAAGAGAGATAGAGCTGCATGGGAGAGAAGCAGAAAAACTTTTATAAAAAGTTAAAGATTTATAAAAACCCCCGTACGTGCAAAAATACATGTCACAATAGTACCACATATCTGCGACAGCTGCGCACGGATGTTTGCGAGCTGTAGGAGTATTGTCGTCGCGTTAGAGCACTATCGAGGCGGGGTACTGCCGCGCACATACAAATTTTCTTTTTTTTATTTTTTTCAAAAAAAAAAAAATTCAAAATTTTGATAATAAAATAGTACAAAAATTGAAAATAAAATATGATATATTTTTTGTAACAAAACTTTAATAATAAAATATTACTATTAGTAAGGACAATGTATTTGTCACAAAAAACTTTCATGATGTTGTTACAATTGATACTTATTGTGAGAAAAGTTTTCTATTTGTAACGTAACATTAGTGTTGTTACAAATACTTACAGTTATAGTAACGAATTAATTATTATTGTAACAAAATTTATAATATTCGTTACAAAAAAGTACTTTTTCGTAACAACAAAAAAAATTTGTTACTAAATATAACTATTAGTAACAAACTGTGTTTCAGTTACATTTCAGTCCTTACAACAGGTGCAGTTTGTTGTAGTGGATCCCATGCCTTCTTAACTCTTTTTAAGGCTTCTTCAATGGCATCTTGCCTTCCTTTTTGTTTTTATTTCTTCCTTTCAAAGTAGTCAAAAGGCTTTGGAATATATCTTCTAGGCTCAGGAGGGGCAATCTCAGGAAGTGGTTCTACATCATACTTGTAATCTCTTTTATAAATTCTTCTTTTGATTTCTAGCAGTTCATCTTTTCTCCATTCTTCAGAAATGTAATATTTATCCTTATCTTTGCCTTCTTTTCCAAAGTTCTCTTAGGTTCATAGAATGATTTCTCTTAATCGAGCACTCCAAACTTCAAATGTAGGGTCATTCTCCCATTCTTATTTTCTCCTTTGTGCACTGGTATATGCTTCAAATAATTTTCTCATTGAATATGTCCGTGCAATGGGCTATGGATCTTCCACTCTCACTTATTCATCAACAACATAATACTGCTTTGGGTGATGATAATTTGTGTTGGACTGATTCAACTCATTAAGCAATCAGAAGGCACTTTTACTTGTGACATTCTCCCCCATTTTGACTTCTTCAAAAGTGTTCTTCATAATCTCATTTTTGCACTGTTCCAACTTATCAGAGAAAAACAGAATAGAAGAGTATTGGTTATCCACCAATTTTTTAAGGTTTCCTTTTCGCATGCAGTGATTTTCGCTGTTAGAAAATAGGTTCCACTTTCAAGTTCATCCATTATCAACTGATGTTCATTATAGTTTTTCTCTAGCTTTTCATCAAGAGACTTTAGAGCATTATAGTTATTATTAACTTCAGCAACTGTCTTTATGAACCAACTAGTTATCTGAGAGTTGACAAGATCCATATTTTCCATGATTGCATTAAGCTTGAAGACAATTCTTCTTTGACCTTCTGCCCGGCCTTATCCACATATTCTCAAAATGCCTCCTATGCTCCCCTAACAATAGTCTCATATGATATAAAATTGGCTAGATGCTTCTTCTTGAAGCATGGGGGCAGAAGTTCTAGGGATTTCAAATCCCTTCTTATCTTCCATCCTTCTAAGAGCTCCATCAAGCAAGGAGTCATCAAATTCTGCATCAGGGGTGTTTGGAAGATGGATTGGGCTGACAACACTTTGTTCCTCCCTGAATACATGGCTTCTGAAAGCAATGGTCTCCCTCCAAAATTTGGATCTTTGAGGGACTCCTTAATCTTGTCTAATAGAATTCTTCCCCAATCAGCCTTCTTTTTTCAGGATGATCCTGGTCAATACTTCAAACATCTCCCTTGAGATTCTATCATGTGACCCTAACTTGCAAATTAGGATTTACCAACGATATCAGCGAGAAGCTTTCCAGCATTATTCATCTTCATCCCGTGCAGAGAACAAAAGAGTTTCTCGGTGTTGTCACACCATTCCAAACATTTATCAACCTCTGTAGTACTGACTTCATCATCTTCTTCTTCATCAATTAAGGTTATACCTTGAGTGCTCTGTTCAGACCTCTAGTCATAACCCTGATGAAAGTTGGGGCGATAATAGACTTAATTGCCTTCCCAGTTACGTTTACCTCTACATGTTTACAGAATTCCATTAACTCCATGTTCAAAATGTTGAAGGGCTCAGAAAGAATGAATTCCAGGACAGCTTCGACGAGCATCGCAATTACGACAATCAAACTTTCGTTACTGCCGTTGAAGCGTCCTATGACGAGCTCACTAACTATATTGAACTTCCCTACTACTTTCTTAGGGGCAATTGTTGCTGAGACTGTGCTGGAATTCTTAACAAGGTAGCTTAGGGATGAGGAAGAAAGTGAGGCGCTTCGCTTGACGATGGAACCGGATGAGGGCAAGGGTGTAGCGTAATTTTATTTAACACCTTTTACGTATTTATATGAAAAAATTTGGAATGTCAAGAGGTATGTACCTTTTTGAATATGGACTATTTGATTTACTTGATTAATTGATCACTAGTTCATATTAGAGATCAATAAACTATGGCGCCATCTGCATATCAGAATTTATTATAGTCGACAAAAGCGCTTTCCTTTCATAATGAATGAATGTCCACAACGCTTCTAGTCGACAACAATATATACCGAGTGGACCTTTAGTCGATACATGTTGTAATACCTTTTTTCTATTGAAAATTTGGGTCTTATGCCCAGAACAGCCACTTTGCGGTGGCACCATCACTCGGAAAGGTCGCCACTACAAAACCCCGATTCTGCCGGCCATAACGATCACAACAGAAGAAAAGTATACATTTGATCAACTAGAAATCAAGTCCACATCACATGAAAATATTATCTCAGAATAAAAGATGTCCACATGAAATAACTGAATAAAAGATAGTAATAGAAGGGCTCCTGCCCGATACATCAATTCCTCACTACAAATTCACTCGCGGAAGCATGATCTACTAAAACTAATAAGACACTCATGGATCCTGTCATCGGTTCTCCCGTGCTAGATTGCCCCGCCTCCATCTGCACCGGCCTCTGGTGCTGCAGCATCTCCTCAGTGCCATAAAATGGTAAGGACCACCGACCGTTAGACAAAAGACTAAGCCAATCCCCTACCCCTCCCCAGGTGACTCCTAGGCACCGAGCGGGAAGGATGAAGCGGAGGGCATCAAGGGGTATAATCAATAGCATGTAATAATGAGTCTAACTACAGAAGGGTCTTTTGCTAAGCAATATATAGTACAATGAGTAAAGCAGGAGGAGGTAAAATAGTAAGTAGTAAGCAGTAGTAATAAGTAAAGCAATAGTAAAGAAAGGCAATAAGGGAAACAGTAATAAGAACAAGTAACCTGGATTTATAGGAATGCCCACTCAAACCTATAGACCAAGGGGTCGTTTAGCATGGCCTATCATATAAAAAGTCCCATAATCGATTTATACGATAGGGGTAGAGGTTGAAATGCAATGTTTAAGCCATGTCATGCAAGGTTATGTAGTTTAATGTTATGTTCATACAAGTGCAACTCACACACTTCAACTCTATGCGCACAGACCTTTAGTTCCCCCATTTTGGAGCTAGCAAAACTCCCAGGATACTCCCGTAGTGGCAAATGGAAGCGGTGGGTTGGGCCTCACCCACCTCTAGGTTGGTATCTGCACTACCTAACGTAGACCTATCGTATGCCTCAACACTAAGAACACAATATCGGAGCTCCTGCATACTCTTAATGGCTAGTCCACCAGACTTTTCTTTGGTAAAGTGTTAGCCACACTTACCGAGCCAAAGTATCGACGTCGGTGTGATGACTGATGAGCAAATCTAGCACACCGCTATAGGCGGTAGAGAGACTACGACACGAAATGACAGTGTACCGATCGTTCAAGTAATATAAGACGTGGGAGTGAATCCCCAAGTATCGAGCTCAAAGGAACAAAGTAAGGTGGAGTTAACTATTGAGGAAGGACTTGAGATCGAAGTCCTTTAGGTCGGATGGATTGCGGAAAGGGGAGGTTTTGGTTTATGGAAAATAAAAGAAAATAACTACAACTACTCTTATGAAGTGCCGCTATGCAATGCTTCGCCAGGCGGGATGGAAAACTACACGGGCCGCTATGCACCGATTTGCAAGGGCGGATGGACGAGTAGGTAAGCGGATGGAGTGGTAAGTGCGGAATTGAACTGTGCAGGCCTTGAGCGCGCTGCTTCGTGAGGAGAATGGATAACACGGGCCGGTATGCCACGCTTCTCTTGGCGGATGAAGTGGTGGATGGAGAATGGATGCGGGCGCACCTCATACACACATATGAATAAAATAAACTCATAAACATGAATTAAACATTACAAAGCAAGATTCATAGTGCACATCATCAAAATGTAGAGAAATCTAGCATTTACAACAATCAATACAAATAAAGAGAATGTCAGGAATCGACCCAATCTGAAGCCTTGTCGAAGATTCACGGTTGGAATCGCAGGGTTGTCAATCCACGTCCAAGCTCGGTCCTCAACTGCGTCCGGGGTAGAGAAGGCTGTCACTACCTTCCAATGGCCCGTCTTCTTCGTGTCACGATCCGGCCGCACGACCTAGCTTCCTTCTCCTTGGATATTGGTGGATGTAGGGCTAGATCCCTCTCCTTGGAGCTCGAGGATGATGGAGGAGGCCAAAGGGGGTGGAGAACCTGCGGAAAGGGCGAAAACGGTGGACTGCATGGAGCAAAATGATCAATCATCACCTAATTTCGCGGACAGGGCTTTAAATAGGCGCTGGCAAAAATAGTGCGCACGGTCATTGGCGCACGATCAGTGATCGTGCGCGCTGGCGTCCTGCGGTCGTGCGCGATGGCTGGGCGGAGCCTACAACTCAAAGATTTATAAAATAAAATGTTTGCACTACCATTTGCACACGACCAGTGGTCGTGCGCACTGTCGTAAGTGGTCGTACGCACTGTCGTAGAAAGAACTCAGATTTTAGGGGTTAAGTGCGCACGATTAGTAGCGCACGACCAGTGGTCGTGCGCAATAGAACTAGTGATCATGCGCAGTGTTCCTATACAGATTTGTAGTGGGAACACCTGCACGACTCCTGTTCCAGCATAAACACTCATTAAAACCACTGAAAGTGGCACTTAACACAGCATGAAAGACAATAAGAAAGATAAACATGAAAATACACAAAAATGGGCCTAGAAGTGCACTTAGCGTGGAATATCAAATATGAACAAAAACATTCCTAAAGTGTAGTGCATAGAATAGATAATGGCCGGGATGAGTCCATAAAATTGTATATAATTGGGACACATCACACCCCCAGACTTACCTGTTTGCGCGTCCCGAGCAAACAAATTCTAAGAAAATGGTGAAAGAAAAGTAGATGGCTTAAAATTACAATACAGAGTACCATGCGAAGTCGCATGCTCACGTGCATAAAAAATTAATAGAGAAGATTTCTCATTATACAAATAGTTTATAGATTTCTACAAGAGTAAAAGCATATTATAACTACTCAAAATGGTGAACTACGGGGAATCATCCGGTCACGCATACGGAGAAAGTAAACTAAGCGCTGAGATGAGCATTGCTCAAGATTGGGGTGCAGGAAAAAATCCACCGAAATCCATCAGTGTCGGTGACCATAAGCTCGCCCGATTACATTCTCTCCACGACACTAGATTGGTTCAAGGCGTGAGTCAGTAGGACTTTAGGTTAGAGATGGGGCTTGGGTTACGGTGAGGTAAACAAAGATAAACATGGAGGCTAAGCACACCTAACCCAACATGAGCATAAGGTAGAGCTACCCGCATGACTATAAATAAACAAGTGCACCACACCCCCAGACTTGGAATTTGGCAACAAAAGTATGTGCACTGCCTACTCCCAATACATAATTTTTCTAAATGATTTTCAATAAAACTCATTTTTCTTTTTCACCTTTTTAATCATTTTTTTCAATCTTTCTTTTTCTTGTCTTTTTCTTTCAGCATATTTTTCAAATGAGCATATCCACAAATTCACATAATAAACACCACAATCAATACCCCCCAAAATGTAAATAAAACTATAACTAAAGCTCAAATTTGGGTGTGCGATTAGGTTAGGCTTTTAGGCTTTAGTGAGATATATGCGGAGCTGAATCAATGAAAGGGTAGGCACAAAGGGGCTAGCAAGGGTAGATGATAGGCATGAAATAAAATGTTCAACCGAGCCAAAATAATGGCCTACATCATTCTCACGCACTAGAACTATCCTATGTCAATGCTTCAATAATCACTTGGGGTAAGTTCTAGCCACCGAGAAAGATTCTCCATTCTCCCGACTTAAGCAATACGAGTCTTGCGATCGTTTACACACATCCCTATGCTACTATTTGATTCACACTGGATTCACCATTTGAGTAGAGTAAACAACATTTACACTAATAGAAAAAAATATAAAACCATAAGTATACAAAGAAGTCTAATCTACACAAATTTCTATGCTAGCAAGCACTTGACTAGGAGCACTACTAGAGTCAACATTTTACTCTGCTACATAGTCCTAAGCCAGCACCTAGACTTTCCCAAATAAGCAGAAGAATTAAATTCAACTCAGAGCACGCATACAAATGAGTACGCGCTCAAGTGGGTGTTGAGGTGCGCAAAGAGAAAGAACTAAAATTTTCAATAAACTAAAATAAAAGTACTTCTAACATGCTATGCAATAGTGCACGTGAGTGGGCATACAAAACTACTCTCCCCCAGACTTAAACTAGGCAATACACACAATATATATCTATGAAATTCAGAAAAGAGCTAGGGGAAGAGAGTACCCAATGCTCAGAAATGAGCATACCAGAAGATTGGCATTTAAATCTAGACCTAGCTGCAGCATCCATCCAGAAGAATACCTGCAGTGGTGAATTCTGCCAAACAAAAAGAAAATAGACAAAAGAAAAATACAATACAGCTAACTAAATGGACAAGATGAAAATAAATTGCAGAAAAGAAAGATAACTACTGGGGTTATTGTCATCCCAACACAACTTATTCAAATTTAAAACAGTTCTAGCTAATGGGTCTATGAAAAGAAAAGTGCACAGGTAATTGTTCTAATATGCGTGTCGGTAGCGGGTACCAATACGATGATAAAATAGTTACTCCCCTACCTAAATAATAATACCTGCTTAACACAGGTAGAGTAAATAGGAAGTAAGAAGAGGAGGAAGGTGGGTCCTCACTCGTCTCACCACAAAATAAATCCTTGCCCAGCAAGGTGTCATTTCCAGGGAGGCAGCAGGAGGAGAAGGTAATGAGTGGAGCATCCTCTACGGAGGTGGGATCAACCTCCTCACATAAGAGGATGCTCTAATCATTGACTTGAGCATCATGCTCCAAGTCCTCCTGGGGTACCTGTGAAGACTCAACCTGCACAGGCTCAGATGGAGAAAGGAGATCAAGAAATAAACTAGAAGAAGAACATGAATAAAAGTCAATCGGGGGAGTGATCCCGGTGTCACTCCCATCAGAATGAGAAAGTAAAATAATGTCAGCATTGTCATCAATGTTACAAGGTTCGGTGGGATCAACATTGGCTAGGCTTAAGATTTGGTCTTCCTCCACCGGTGTTGAGGAAAACTCCTCTTCACCTAGAAGGTTGTCCTCCTCCATAGTAACATGCATAATACATAGATCGCCAGCCTCATCTTGCAACACATCATAAACAATGTCGTCAGAGACGACTGTAGTATGCACAATAGGGGAGGAATAGTGCTCCGATAAAGGTCAAGCACAGAATCCTCACAAAGAATTGGCTCCACGCACGGTGATGGATGCACATGGTGGATAGGCTCAGTAATGTCATTGCCTAGATCAACCACACATCTGGTGACTTTGTCCATGCCATACCCTTCAAAATATGAAGGTGACACAGACACATAACCAGATGTTGAAGGTATGCCGACAGAGTTAGGAGTCGGGACGATCCGGATATCCGGCTCGTCATTGATGAGTCCCGATTATATACACATATATGGACTCATCTGGGCCGTTTTTCTAGTCATTCCACTGCACTTTAGCCTTGTTTTAGCTTATATTTGTTATCACTTGCTATGTGCACTTCTAGGCCCATTTTGGTGTGTTTTCATGTTTATCTTCATTAGTAGTTTTCATGCACTGTTAGGTGCCACTTTCAGTAGCTGGATTCGTGGTTGTACGCTAGAACAGGAGTCGTGCAGGTGCTTCCGGTGCAATTCTGCACAGGAACACTGCGCACGATCACTGGTTCTATTGCGCACGACCACTGGTCGTGCGCCACTGATCGTGTGCACTTAACACTTTTTTCATGAGTTCTGTTTCAACCAGTGCGCACGACCACCTACGATAGTGCGCACGGCCACCGATCGTGCGCCACTGGTCGTGCGAACATGTTATTTCATAATTTCTGTCTTTGCAGGTTCCGTCCAGGCAGAGCGCACGATCACCAAATTCTAGTGCGCACGACCACTGGTCGTGCGCCAATGACCGTGCGCATTGTTTATTCCAACGCCTATAAATTGTCCTGCTCGCGATTTTAGGTCAAAATCCCTGATTTTCTTCCGCCGTTTTCCGCCCGGTTCCGTCCAGATTCGCCCCTCCACCGTCGCCCACCATATGGAGGTGCTCCGGGCTTGCTCTTCACGCCAATCTTGAGCCGAAGTTTCCTCTCGGCCTCCTCCTTCATCCAAGAGCTCCAAAGGAAGACCTAGCCGCCATTACCATCAAGCAAGAGAAAGTTTGCAACCTCTACCGGATCGTGACACGAAGAAGACGGGTCCATTGGAGAGTCGTGACAGCTCTCTCTACCCCGGACGTAGTTGCGGACCGAGCTTGGACGCGGATTGACAACCCGGCGATTCCAACCGTGAATCTCCAACGAGCCTTCGGATTCGGTCGATTTCTTGCCTTGTTCTCCTCTTATTGATTGGTTTAATAGTTAGATCTTTTGTCTTTTGATGAAGAACACTATAGACCTTGCTATTTAAAGTTATTTCATGTCTATGTGAAATACTCTTTTTGTTTATTTGTGTGCTTGAGGTGCGCCCCATTCCATCCTCCATCCCGCCGTCACGTCCGGTGCCGCACTAGCAATTGCTAGTGGCGTGCTTGTCGAAGAGGTGCTTGCGACCCTCATTCCGTTAGCCTACTCGTCCATCCGCCTACCGAAGCGTGGCATCGCGGCCCGTGTATTCCATCCCGCCTAACGAAGCAGTGCGCTCAAGGCCTGCATAGTTCGATTCCGTTAGCCTACTCGTCCATCCGCCTACTGAAGCGTGGCATCGCGGCCCTTGTATTCCATCCCGCCTAACGAAGCAGTGCGCTCAAGGCCTACATAGTTCGATTCCGCTTGCCTACTCGTCCATCCGCCCTTTCGACATAGCGCGCTTAAGGCCTGCCTAGTCTCCATCCCGCCAAGCGAAGCATTGCATAGCGGCATTGCATAGGAGTAGTTGATAGCTTTTATTTTATTTTCCAAAAGCCAACCCAACTCCCCCGCATTCCATCCGATTTAAGGACTTCAATCTCAAGTCCTTCCTCGAAACCTAACTCCACCTTACTGTGTTCCTCAAGAGACCGACACTCGGGGATTTTCCCCATTATTATTACTTGCGCGACCGGTGCACTTGCCGAATCATCGCATCAAGTTTTTGGCGCCGTTGCCGGGGAACACAGCCGTGTGAGTTTTCTTGAGAGGGAGAGCTGAGAGATAGTAGTTCTTCCAGTGTGTATAGCCGCCTTTTTAATTTTTGTTTGCTTTTTACTTATTTACTGCTTGTTTTTATTTCTTTCCCTCTTATTTTAAAGTTTTAGGCAAGTCTAATCCAAGAAGTTTTATTAGTTGTGTAGATTTCCTTGCAAAGAATTTCAGTTTCTTTTTATCTGCTTTGAATTTTAAAATGTCGTCATGGGATATTTACCCTAGCTTTAATGATAAGATGGTTTATTATATAGACCAAATGAATGAGTTGAATGCTAGGCAGTGTAGGAACATTGTTTGCTTGTTGTGTCGAGGAGAGGGTCATGAATTGAAGGACTGTCCTAGTCTTTTCAAGCCTGACCGCCACCCCTCCACTCAGGATAACATTGTCCCTATCGCTCATTCTTTACCCATGGAGGCAATTGTGCCCTCTACCCCTGAGCTTGTCTCGTGCACGGACTCCTCACTCCCTGTTTATGGCTTCACTCCCAGTGATGATGATCACTCATCTGTTAGCCAACAAGGAGAGGAATGGGAGCTCCTAGATGCACCTGAGTATGATGAGGAAAGTATTCTTTCCATCGGGGAGGCTTTAGCAGATCTTTTTGCGGAGGAACTGAATCTTGTTATCCCTCCAGTTTCTTTGCAAGATTTTTCTACACATATTCTTTTTGATCCTATCGAAGTAAAGGAGCTGGGTGATGCTTCTGACTCGGAGGGTGCTCCAAAGTGGGATGAGGATGTCATTTTCCCTGAGGGGGAGAATGAATACTTTTAACACGATGATGCACCTCGGTGGGATGAGGAGGATACTCTCTCTGATGAGGAGGTTTGCACTTCTTCATGGGACGAGGAGGTCCAAATCACCACTGAGGCTCCTGAGTTCTCAAGTCCCCCTTGCTATGATATTTACGATGATGATAGTGATCTACCCTTGGATCCTGCCGGGAGTGAGACCGGGATCACTCCCCCGATTTTTGATTATTTATGTTCTTCATCTTGTTTATTTCTCGATCCCCCCTCTTCACCCGAGCCTGTGCAGGTTGAATCTTCACAGGTACTTCAGGAGGACTTGGAGCTTTGTGCTCAAGTCAATGATGAGTGTGTACTTTTATGCGAGGAGGTTGATCCCTCCTCCATTAAGGAAGCCTCATTCGTTGCCTTCTCCTCCTGCGGACCTGCTGTGGACGATACCTTGCTAGGCAAGGATGTGTTTTGTGAGATGAGTGAGGACCAGGCCTCCTCCTTTTCTTACATTCTCTACCCTCTACCTGTGAGGAGCAGGTATCTATATTCAGGTAGAGGGGTGACTGCTCTGTCTCCGTATTGGTGCCCGCTACCGATGCGCATATTAGAACAGTTACCTGTGCACTTTTCTTTTCATAGGCCTATAAGCTAGAACTGTACAAAATCTGAATAAGTCGTGCTGGGATGACAATAACCCCAGTAGTTATCTTACTTTTCATGCATTTTATTTTATTCAATCCGGTTTAGTTAGCTGTAGTATTGTAGTTTATCTTTTTCTGTTTCTTTTGTTTTGCGGAGCTGACCCCTGCAGGTACTTCTTCTGGATGGCGGATGCTGCAGCTTAGTCGTGGTTTAAACGCCAATCTTCCGGTGTGCTCATTTTTGAGCACTGGGTACTCTCTTTCCCTAGCTTTTTCTGATTTTCATGTCATATATTCTGTGGATTGTTTAGTTTAAGTCTGGGGGAGAGTAGTTTTGTTTACCCGCTCACGTGCACTATTGCACTGCATACTAGAAGATTTCATTTAAAATGTTTTGTTTATTTTCATTGCACACCACAGCACCCACTTGAGCGCGTACTCGTCTGTATGCGTGCTCTGTAGTGAATTTAATTCTTCTGCTTATTTGGGAAAGTCTAGGTGATGGCTTAGGACTATGCAGCAGAGTAAAATGTTGACTCTAGTAGTGCTCCTAGTCGAGTGCTCGGTTGCATAGAAATTCGTGTAGATTAGACTTCTCTTTATACTTATGGTTTTATATTTTTTCTATTAGTGTAAATGTTGTTTACTCTACTCAAATGGTGAATTCGGTGGAATCAAACGGTAGCATAGGGATGTGTTTATACGATCGCTAGATTCGTATTGCTTGAGTCGGGAGAAAGGAGAATCTTTCTCGGTGGCTAGAACTTGCCCCAAGCGATTCTTGAAGCATGGGTATACGGTTAGTCAATTGTGTGAATGTGATATAGGCCATCATTTTGGCCCGGTTGAGCCTTTGTGCCTATCCCTACCGCTATATCCTCGCTAGCCCAGTTGTGCCTACCCGATCTTTGATTCAGCCCCACTTTTATTTCACCAAAGCCCAAAAGCCAATCCTAGTCGCACACCCAAAATTTGAGATTTAGCTGTTTATTATTTTCATGAGTTGGGTTGTTGATGTGGTAATATGTTTGTGAAGATGTGGATGTGTCCTTTTGTTTATTTGCTGAAAATGATAAGAAAAGAAAAAAAAATGAGAAAAAGAAAAGAAGTTAAAAAGAAAGGAAAGAGAAGGAATGTTTAATTGAAAATCTTTATGTATAGATTTATGTTTGGGAGTAGGCGGTGCACGCACCCATGTTGTTAAGTCCAAGTCTAGGGGTGTTGTGTACCCGCGTGTTTGTGTGGTGAATGAGGATAGTTTCCTGCATTAGCTCATTTGGGTTTAGTTTTTGAAACCATCGTCTTTATCATTGTATACCTCACCTAAACCCAAGCCCCATTTAAAACCTAAAGTCCTATTGATTCACGCATTTGAGTCAAACCAGTGCCGTGGAGAGAATGTGACCGGGCAAGCTTATGGTCACCGACACTGATGGATTTCAGTGGAGTTTTTCCCGCATCCCGATCTTGAGCAATGCTCGTCTCAGCGCTTAGTTTACTTTCTCTGTATGCATGACCGAACGATTCACCGCTTTTCACCATTTTGAGTAGTTGTAATATGCTTTTACTCTTTTAGAAATATATAGACTGTTTATATAATCAGAAATCTTCTCTACTATTCTTCTTATGCACGTGAGCATGCGACTTCGCATGGTACTCTATATTGTAGTTTTAAGCCATCTACTTTTCTTTCCCCGTTCGCTTAGAATTTGTTTGCTCGGGACGCGCAAACAGGTAAGTCTGGGGGTGTGATGAGTCCCGATTATATACACATATATGGACTCATCTGGGCCGTTTTTCTAGTCATTCCACTGCACTTTAGCCTTGTTTTAGCTTATATTTGTTATCACTTGCTATGTGCACTTCTAGGCCCATTTTGGTGTGTTTTCATGTTTATCTTCATTAGTAGTTTTCATGCACTGTTAGGTGCCACTTTCAGTAGCTGGATTCGTGGTTGTACGCTAGAACAGGAGTCGTGCAGGTGCTTCCGGTGCAATTCTGCACAGGAACACTGCACACGATCACTGGTTCTATTGCGCACGACCACTGGTCGTGCACCACTGATCGTGTGCACTTAACACTTTTTTCATGAGTTCTGCTTCAACCAGTGCGCACGACCACCTACGATAGTGCGCACGACCACCGGTCGTGCGCCACTGGTCGTGCGAACATGTTATTTCATAATTTCTGTCTTTGCAGGTTCCGTCCAGGCAGAGCGCACGATCACCGAATTCTAGTGCGCACGACCACTGGTCGTGCGCCAATGACCGTGCGCACTGTTTATTCCAGCGCCTATAAATTGTCCTGCTCGCGATTTTAGGTCAAAATCCCCGATTTTCTTCCGCCGTTTTCCGCCCGGTTCCGTCCAGATTCGCCCCTCCACCGTCGCCCACCATATGGAGGTGCTCCGGGCTTGCTCTTCACGCCAATCTTGAGCCGGAGTTTCCTCTCGGCCTCCTCCTTCATCCAAGAGCTCCAAAGGAAGACCTAGCCGCCATTACCATCAAGCAAGAGGAAGTTTGCAACCTCTACCGGATCGTGATACGAAGAAGACGGGTCCATTGGAGAGTCGTGACAGCTCTCTCTACCCCGAACGTAGTTGCGGACCGAGCTTGGACGCGGATTGACAACCCGGCGATTCTAACCGTGAATCTCCAACGAGCCTTCGGATTCGGTCGATTTATTGCCTTGTTCTCCTCTTATTGATTGGTTTAATAGTTAGATCTTTTGTATTTTGATGAAGAACACTATAGACCTTGCTATTTAAAGTTATTTCATGTCTATGTGAAATACTCTTTTTGTTTATTTGTGTGCTTGAGGTGCGCCCCATTCCATCCTCCATCCCGCCGTCACGTCCGGTGCCTCACTAGCAATTGCTAGTGGCGTGCTTGTCGAAGAGGTGCTTGCGACCCTCATTCCGTTAGCCTACTCGTCCATCCGCCTACCGAAGCGTGGCATCGCGGCCCGTGTATTCCATCCCGCCTAACGAAGCAGTGCGCTCAAGGCCTGCATAGTTCGATTCCGTTAGCCTACTCGTCCATCCGCCTACCGAAGCGTGGCATCGCGGCCCGTGTATTCCATCCCGCCTAACGAAGCAGTGCGCTCAAGGCCTGCAGAGTTCGATTCCGCTTGCCTACTCATCCATCTGCCCTTTCGACGCAGCGCGCTCAAGGCCTGCCTAGTCTCCATCCCGCCAAGCGAAGCATTGCATAGCGGCATTGCATAGGAGTAGTTGATAGCTTTTATTTTATTTTCCAAAAGCCAACCCAACTCCCCCGCATTCCATCCGATTTAAGGACTTCAATCTCAAGTCCTTCCTCGAAACCTAACTCCACCTTACTGTGTTCCTCAAGAGACCGACACTCGGGGATTTTCCCCATTATTATTACTTGCACGACCGGTGCACTTGCCGAATCATCGCATCAGTCATCCTCATCCAATTGGCGAAGATAAGCAGCACAATCCTTCAAAGCATGATCTGTGCTTTGACAAAACAAGCACTGCCTTGCGGGCTTCTTTGGCACAGCAGGTGTTGAAGCCGAAAAGAAGTATGATGGTAAAGGCTCAGCAGAATACCCATAGGACTTACGTGCACCATAGGGAGTACCAGACAAAGTCAGTGCTCCATATACTAGGACTTGAGTGCTAGGTAATTATCTCCCTTTGGACATCTATCGCTAGCATGAGAGATATCTCTACACCAACGACAATGAACATTAAGTGAAGCCCACATTGCGTGAAGAAAACTCGATTTAAAAAGAAGAACACTATTGTGCAAAACAATACACCGAACAATAATTAATAAAGTAACATAATATAAAACAGTAAAACAGAATACAAATAAATAAAACAAAAGGATGAAATTTACAAATGGAGGGCTTCTCTCTCAGATTCTCCCTCTCCAGAAAACTCACACGACTGTGTTCCCCCGCAACGGCGCCAAAAACTTGATGCGCAAATCTAGCACACCGCAATAGGCGGTAGCGATACTGCGGCACGAAACGGCAGTGTACCGATCGTTCAAGAAATATAAAATGTGGGAGTGAATCCCTAAGTATCGCTCTCAAAGGAACACAGTAAGGTGGAGTTAACTATTGAGGAAGGACTTGAGATCGAAGTCCTTTAGGTCAGATGGATTGCGGAAAGGGGAGGTTTTGGTTTATGGAAAATAAAAGAAAATAACTACAACTACTCCTATGCAGTGCTGCTATGCAATGCTTCGCCAGGCGGGATGGAAAACTACTCGGGCCGTTATGCACCAATTCGCAAGGGCGGATGGACGATTAGGAAAGCAGATGGAGTGGTAAGTGCGGAATCGAACTGTGCAGGCCTTGAGCGCGCTGCTTCGTAAGGCGAATGGATAACACGGGCTGCTATGCCACGCTTCGCTAGGCGGATGGAGTGGTGGATGAAGTGGTGGATGGAGAATGGATGAGGGCGCACCTCATACACACATCTGAATAAAATGAACTCATAAATATGAATTAAACATTACAAATCAAGATTCATAGTGCACATCATCAAAATGTAGAGAAATCTAGCATTTACATCAATCAATACAAAGAAAGAGAAAGTCAGGAATCGACCCAATCCGAAGCCTTGTCGAAGATTCACAGTTGGAATCGCAGGGTTGTCAATCCGCATCTAAGCTCGGTCCTCAACTGCGTCCAGTGTAGAGAAGGCTGTCATTACCTTCCAATGGCCCGTCTTCTTCGTGTCACGATCCGGTCGCACGACCTAGCTTCCTTCTCCTTGGATATTGGTGGATGTAGTGCTAGATCCCTCTCCTTGGAGCTCGAGGATGATGGAGGAGGACAAAGGGGGCGGAGAACCTGCGGAAAGGGCGAAAACGGTGGACTGCGCAGAGCAAAATGATCGATCATCACCTAATTTCGCAGACAGGGCTTTAAATAGGCGTTGGCAAAATAGTGCGCACGGTCATTGGCGCATGATCAGTGATCGTGCGCGCTGGCGTTCTGTGGTCGTGCGCACTTGCTGGGCGTATCCTACAAAGCATAGATTTATAAAATAAAATATTCGCACGACCATTGGCACACGTCCAGTGGTTGTGCGCACTGTCGTAGACAGAACTCGGATTTTAGGGGTTAAGTGCGCATGATCAGTAGCGCACAACCAGTGGTCGTGCGCAATATAACCAATGATCATGCACAGTGTTCTTGTACATATTTGTAGCGGGAACACCTGCACGACTCCTGTTCCAGCATTAACACTCATCAAAACCACTGAAAGTGTCACTTAACTCAACCTGAAAGAAAATAAGAAAGATAAACATGAAAATACACAAAAATGGGACGAGAAGTGCACTTAGCGTGGAATATCAAATATGAAAAAAAACATGCCTAGAGTGTAGTGCATAGACTAGATAATCAGCCCAGATGAGTCCATAAATGTGTAATTAATTGGGACTCATCACGACCGTCAATACTAATGACCCACCACCTTTATGCACATACAGTATGTTACCATCTATCTCTGAGCCCTAAGCTCCCCGGGCTAACCTGCCTGTCACCATAACCTTCTGAGCCACCGGCTCGCCGGACCAACCCGTCCGTACCTACAAGCATTCCTGAGTCACAAGCTCACCAAACTAACTAGTCCGCTGCTTCGAACACGAGCCTACCGCTCGTAAAACCAAACCAACTAACCTCCCTGAACCACGGGGTGTGGGTGTGTGTTTTATTAAGTTAATCTTGCACCGCCATTTATTCCTGCACCTTAGGGCTAACCATGGACTTCCCGAGGACTACCCTGTGAGGGGCTCGCAGAGGTTACTAGGAACTATAATGGGATGATACCCCAAGGCTCCCTTTCCAAGGCATTTAATGTTATTTCCAATCTACCCATAAGAATACCCTTCTTGTCATTACACTTGGATTAACCTAAGTATTTTATGACCCTCTAAGGGGAAAGCCGATCTTTCGTCGTTCCCGAACACGACCTTACCCCTTAGCTTGTCGGGTACACTCAACATATAGACCCCTAATGGTGAACTCACATCTTCTCTACCAGACTAGGTACACCATCTACCTTCCATTCCCACCTAATGATCCATAAATTACTAAAGTTTTACTATACGCAGACCAAATGAGTTATAGGAGTTGCATAAGAGGAGGTACCCCAATTATTCATCCAACTGACTCAAGATTATTACTGAGAGTCTATCATGATATTTTAAGAATAAATCCAGAGGATCATATTTTTCCTTAATTATTTAGCATTTATTATAATTTCTCCAACATTGGCCAAGTATGAAATTGGACATGAAGTGTAAGGTCTTCTTATGATATGTCCCCCATAAAATTATGGAAAATCTACAAAGTCAAAATAATAGTAAATATAGAATTTCAAAATTTTGCAGTAAGGGGTTGGCCTCAAATTATAATATTGAATAATTACCCCAAATTAGAAAGTAAAGAAGGAACCACCAAAAATACTTGTTCAAAAATTATGGGAAAAGTACTAGACCTTTATATTAATCAGAAAAGTCTACTGACTAAATTTCAGAATTTATCTGGACTAATTAGTCACTTAATTAAATATTCCATGTAAACTCATACTAGGGAAAATTGCGAAGTAACGTACTGATAAATAATTCCAAAAATTATATAAAAATTCACAGACCTCTCTAATGCCCTAAAATGTCCTACCACCATGTTTCATAATTTTCCATAGGGTATTTGTCCCTCATTTATTTAACATATTCCTAAGACAAATAGATGACTAGTGTATGAAGTGCTAATTAAATCAATTCAATATATTTACACAAAAATTACCTGATGTCAATATAATGATTATGAGGGTACCACCAAACTTTCAGCAACATCCAAGATAATTTGAGCATGTAAATTTCTCTTATAAGAAGATTCCCTAAAAAGATTATAACCTAAATCAGAGTGGATAAGGGTTCCTAAAATTCTCATAAAATTTCCTAGGTCATATTTACACTTTATGAACTTATCTGCAAAGTTTCATGACCATTCAAGGACATATGACCCTATGTCCTTCACAAGGCTCAAAGTTTAACCCTAGGGTTAGAACTAGGGTTCAAGGGCATATCCACCCCACATCACCCCAAATCACTCATGGGGGTGTTTAATGTGATCCTAAACCAGTGGCCAAAGTTTCACATTATCTTGATGAGATTTGACCACCTAATTCCATCATGTGCACTTTTGACCTAGTTTGACCAAACTTGGGTTAAATTATTACACAACCAAATTAGTCCCAATTGGGCTGAAATTTTTACCAAGGTCATATAATAACCCTAAAGATCACCCACCAAAATTTGGAGTGGATTGGAGGTCATTATACCCTAAAATTAAATAATATATAAATTATTAAATTTTTACAAAAACTTTAGAAAAAGTTTCTCCAAAAATTACAATCTTTGGATATATTAAGAGTGAAGGTATAAATAGCCTATATTTCAATTTTCAAGTCAATATCATTTCCCTATCAAAAGTTATTCAAGAAATAGTGGTTGTCCTACCCTAAGGACCAGTCCCACCAAAATGGCCCTATAGGGAGCTACAGTGCTCCTTTTGGGCTGAAACTAATATTAAATTAAGGTATTTTCATCAGAGGAGCCTAAGTATTTTCTACAATTAATATAAGGTACAGCATAATATGTGACATACATACAATTATTAATATAACATGTATATTGATCCTTGCACAGATCTTGAAGCATGATGAGTGGACATGACTCATCTTCATCCTCCAGCCGACGGCTGAGGATGGCCCATCCTGAAAGGTTTTGGAGGGTGATTTCCCGGCCACCTATGCATGTTCCCGGCCGGCCAATGCCACCACCACCTCCATTGAGGTGGTGGCCGGTGGTAGGCGGTGGTTGGTCGGTCGGAGGTTGTCAGAATCGTGATTTAGAGGAGGCCAAAAGCTAAAAAACGAGCCTCTATCGATGGCTTGATCCGAGATCGATTTGGCTTGAATCATGCCCCAAATTGATAGAGATCTAACACTAGAGGAGGAGCGGAGGATCGGACTTGTGTGGTGGCCTGAGATTGTGGATTCCGGCGGGTTGCCAAGGCCGGAGCTCGAGATTTTGGTGCCATGCCTCCTCTGGTCTTCAATGCACAATCCCTCTTGGAATGTTGTGGGTTTTCTTCCTCTCACTCCTCTGAAGGTGTTAAAGTGGCCAATTGGAGGCAAGAGGGGGGTTTCACATGGTGGCCATTAATGGCCCTAGATGAAGAATTTCGGTTTCATGTGGGGGAGGTGAATTGAGCATCAATGTGGATGGGAGAAGGCTGGAAACTCATCCTCTCCCCAAGAGGAGATGAATGGTGCTATTAATGGGGGAGATTGGAGGTTTCTTCTTCCTCCCCAATAACTCCCCTTCTCTCTCTCTCTTTCAAATTGGGCGTTCTCTCTCCTGGCCAGTTTTCTTGAAATTGAATGGCCAATTCAGTATCACCCAACCCCATTAGGTGGTGGACCACCTCAATTGGGTCTAGCCCAAGAGGATTGGGCTTGATTAGGTCAACATAGGTAATTTTGACTTAAATTTGAGGTAGAGTTGACTTTAGTCAATTTGACCATTTGGGTTGACCCCAATGGGTGGAAAGTCAGCCATTGGCCTCCCTTAAGGGTTAGGAAGGTTTAGGTAGGGTCAATTTGGCAAGGTGAGGGTCAATTGACCATTAATAGGTCACTTTGACCAAAATAGTGCTAGAGTTGACTTTGGTAAAATTGGCTAAATTGGAGGCCCCGTGATGGTGATTTTTGGTCCATTGCATCCCTAGTATCCTCATAAGGGTATTGGAAAGGTCAATTTGGCATGGTGGAGGCCAATTGACCCTAATTAAGCTACTTTGACAAATTTAGGGTTAGGGTTGACTTTTGTCAATTTGGCCTCTTTGGTTGACCCCAATGGGTCCCTGGTGCTCTAAGGGGACACCTAATAGGTTAGGGATGTTATGGTGGGGTCAAGGGAATCAAGGTGAGTCCCTAAAGTCCAACCCTAGGCTTGGTATCTAAAAATTGATATTTGCAGACAGCTTGGGTTTTCTTCTTCTTACCTAAGTTCACCTGATCTTAAGTGCTTCCTATGGTTTTGTCATGACCTACTCATGACAAAACCAACTTGGGGATCTAGTTATTTGGGGGATGTTACAAATCCCAATGCATAAGAATAAAAATTTTGTCCCTGAAATTCAGGTTAGGCCTGTGGGGTTCCTACAACAAGTGGTTAAATGTAACATCCCAAAAAAATTATGTTATACCTGTCGTAAAGAGCTCCGGATACTTTTGCTGCTCCAAGTCTAGTGGTTCCCAGGTGTTCTCCTCTTGTCCATGATTCCTCCACAGGACTTTGACCAATGGAACCTTCTTGCACCGTAGGACTCGCATCTCCGTGTCGTCTATCCAGACCGGCTCTTGGTTAACTGACCGATCAGTAGCTACTATCCCCTCTGTAGTAGATATATGCTGCTCTAGCCGTAGTAGAGCCCTCCTGAGTGAGGAGACATGGAAGACGTCGTGCAATCCTGCTAACTCCAGCGGTAGCTCCAGTCTGTAAGCCAAGGGGCTGATCCGCTCCAAGATCCTATAGGGCCCCATATATCTTGGACTGAGCTTCTTCCGCCCGCGTACCCGCGAGACTCCATGCATTGGACGTATCTTCAAGAATACCCAATCTCCCACCTGGAACTCTACCACACGATGTTGCACATCATAATACTTGGCCTGCCTGCTCTGAACCACCAACATCCTGTCTCGAATCAGCCGTACCTTAGCCTCCGTGTACTCCACAAACTCTGAGCTGAGTGCCTTGGGATCCTCATCCTGGATCCAAGACAATGGGGTCCTACATCTCCTTCCATATAAAGCCTCGTAGGTTGCCATGCCTATGCTAGCCTGGTGACTATTGTTGTACGAGAACTCGACCAACGACAACAGTCTCTCCCATGGCTACTCGTAGTCTAGAATATATTGACGTAGAAGGTCTTCCAAGGTCTGGTTGGTATGCTGCATTTGCCCATCTGTCTAGTCGTGGAATGCAGTGCTGAATGTCAATCGTGTGCCCAGGTAATCCTACACTGCTCTCCACTCCCTCGATGTGAATCATCCATCCTGATCTGACAGAATCGTCCTAGGCACGCCATGGTACCGAACAAACTTCTCCATGAACCTTCGTACCAAATCACTGACCGATGTGTCCTTTCCGACTAGAATGAATCGGGCCACCTTCGTCAATCTGTCGATGATCACCCATATCGATTCATTCCCCGCATGTGATCAGGGAAGACCGTGTATAAAGTCCATCGCGATGTCATCGAACTTCCACTCCGGCACCGGGAGTGGCTGCAATAATCTGGTCGGGTTCTTGCATTCCACCTTCACGAGCTGGCAGGACTCGCAGTGGGTCACAAAATAGGTGATATTCCTATTCATGCTCGGCCAATACATGGTCCTCTTCAAGTCTGTCGTCATCTTGGTGATACCCGGGTGCACCGAATACCTACTGCAGTGAGCCTCTGTCATGACGTCATCCCGAATCCGGCCTCTTGCCGGTATATACACTCGGCCTTAAAAATCAATAGGACGTCCTTCAATGAATAGTCTCTGGTTGAGCCTGTCACCAAGGCTCTGAATATTGGCTCGAACATGGCATCCTGCCTCTGCCCATCCCTGATGCAGTCTCGGATGTCATATGTGGTACTCATCGCCGCCAAGTACTCCTCATAAAGCTTTGGATCATCCTCGGATACTAAGGAGATCTGCATGTCCTCGAACATCCGTACTAGCTCCATGGCCATCAACTAGGGCTCTGCTTCCGACGTGGTAGCTCTCCTACTCATTGCGTCTGCCACCACATTTGCCTTCCCTGAGTGGAAATGCATGGTGTACTGGTAGTCCGATAAGAACTCCACCCAGCATTTCTGTCGAATGTTCAGCTCCTTTTGCGTATCCACGTACTTTAGATTCTTGTGATCTAAAAAGATGTCATAGTGGATGCCATAGAGATAGTGCCGCCAAATCTTCAAAGTGAATACGACCGCTCCCATCTCCAAATCATGCACCGGGCGTTCCGTTCATGATTCTTCAACTAACGGGAAGCATAGGCTATCACGTGCACATTCTGCATCAGAACGGCACCCATCCCCTGGTATGACGCATCCATGTACACCTGGAATCGTTCCTTTCTCGATGGAAAGGAAAGGATGGGGGCTGTCATAAACCGGCCCTGTTGGATCTTGTGGCGCCCTTAGAGGGGGGGTGAATAAGGGCTAAAATTTACTTTGAAATTTTTCTAACGGATAAACAAGTAGATTTTTAGACAACCCAAATAAACACTTAGAAAATCATAAGAAATTGGAAATCAAATTTATTTCCACAAGTGATGAATACAAAGGATTGTCGATCTTAATAAAGCTTAAAATCAAGGCTATAATAAAAATAAACTTTTAACAATTTGACTTTACCAATCCTTCTCCCAAGGATCGGAAGGCTATCACTTGTCTCTCCCTAGACCAAGCCCAAGCCTATCCTCTAGATCTTCCCAAGATCTAGACGTAGCACACAAGGCCACGATTTCCCACCAAGCCACGCAAGGACTTGGACGCTCCGCACAAGGAAGCGATTTTCCCCTAAGCCACGCAAGGACTTAGACGCTCCGCACAAGGAAGCGATTTTCCCTACCAATACAAAGTAAAATGTATATAAATGAAAATAAAAGATAAAATAAGAACTCCCTAGAAATTCAGATCTCTGAAAGGAAGGTTGAAGCCTCGAGATGATCGTTGATGTAGAAGCGCGTCCGATCTTGTCTTCAATTTCAAACCTTCTCAGCATAAATGGGAGTTCATGAGGTTCTGGAGCTCTCTGGATGGAATGCACTCAGGAAGGGACTTAGAATCTTCAAAGCTCTTAAATCCACGAAGTTCTGAACCCTTTTAATAAAAAAGAGCTCTCGGATTTCCGATAGCTACTGTCGCCGGAATCCGATATCTCCAGAAGCTGCCACGTGTCCCACTAAAACGAAGTTTCTGCGTGAAGTTGAGGTCGTGGTTGAGACGTGGGCTGTCGGATATCCGATAGCACTGTCGGATATCCGTTAGCTAAGGTAACTGCTGCACGTCCTAGCGTTATTGGAAGATCGTGGGCTGTCGGAAATCCGTTAGCGATATCGGAAATCCGATAGCTAGGTATCGGATTTCCGATACTGCTGTCGGAAATCCGATAGCTCCTCTTCATTTTTGCCATCCGAAACTTCTCCAGAGTGTAGATGGAGTCGTTCTCATCTCCGAAATGGGGTGGCACGTTCCGTAACTCTTCCTGGATTGAAAGTTATTGCCGTTTGAAGTTTAACATACAAAACTCGTCATTTTGTCTTTTTGATCCATGAACGAGGACGTGTTTCTTTATTTAACATGTATCACCTGTACACTATAAACACACAAAAGAGTAGATCAAATACATCATGGTATTTGTTATTCTCAAACCAAGAGATGCGGAAAGCAAGCTCCAACAATCTCCCCCTTTTGATAATAACAAATACTCATATGAGAAATTAGTGAGTTTATAGATAAGTGCGATAAAAGATATGCATGAATAAAAGGTTTACTGCGTGATAGATTTACTACACAAAGACAAAACTCTTTATAAGGATTACTGCGTGATATATTTTGCTCCCCCTAAATATTTATGTCACTAGATTTCTCATTTTATTCTCCCCCTTTTGTTATTACCAAAAGTGGGTTGTCATGATCGAGCAATATCACTCCCTCTACATAGATGCTTTCCATGAAAACTTTTTAATATACTCCCCCTAAATTATATTCTCTCCCTAAATGTATGCTCCCCCTAAATGTTATAATTAATTGCAATGGTGCATTCTGAAAAATTGAGATTAGTAAGAGATTTCTTGAATTTATATTTCTCCCCTTTTTTATATTATCAAATGTAATTTTGAAATAAGGAATGAATAATGATGAAGAAATAATAAATATGGGAGTATATAAGAGTAATAGATTTTATGTCGAGAAGAAAAATAGGATGCAATCAAAAGCTTGTTAAATACTACTTGTTGAGAAAAATATAAGCATGATGTAACATAAAGTAGTAAGCAACATAACTAACATGATAAAGTAAGCATTCTATTTTAAGATACCACTTGCTTAAAGGAAAACACATTGTTAAAAATAATAAGCACTCTTAAACATAAACATCATTTTAGAAGATAAAACCATATAAAGGATAATGAGTTTTAAATTTGAAAAGTTGATGTTTGAGTTAAAGATTGAAGAGATGCTATTCCATTAAGATAAAAAAATTGCAAGCATCATTTCATAATATCAAGAAAAGATACACAAACTACAATTTAATAAAATTTGCATTTCAAGTAAACATAAACATTGTAGTGGTCATGCTTTGTTATCTAGTGCATTTACTTAAGTTTGTAGAGATTTGAGTAGATGAGCATTAGGATCCAATTCTCATGAGTAGAAGTTTTATGAAAGATAATGATGTGTATAAAGTAGTGTTTTGATAAAATATACAAGTGAATCAATCAAAAACACATGACATATATAATGAAATAACACAACATTAAAATACACAAATAATATTACTTCCACACTATTTCAATGCACATGAATAAATAGTACAACTACCAAGGTGCTCTGCACACACAATGCTTATTAAGACTTATCAGGGTGCAAAGTAGTGCTTGGGGGATCACTTTTATAATTTTTAGCTTTATTTTCAATTTTTTTGTGATCTGGTGTACTAAAGAGAAGTGGTGTATAAATTGTTTGTTACAAGACACTTTACAATTCTTAGCCAAGGTGCTCAACCTCACAATGCTCATTAAGACTTATCAGGAGGGTGAGTAGTGCTTGGTGGAGTTTTCCTTGTCATTTATTATTTGCTTTTTAGTTTAGTGACTAAGGACTCCGAATTCACTTGTTTTGCAAACATAGCATTTTAAACCACATTTCTCTAAAGAATAAGTGCATGAAAGACAAAGAATTGTAATAACCAATTCAATGTTGTGTAGGTAATCTATTTAGGCATTTTAATTATTTATGTTATTACACTACATAATCATGTAAGAATAAGATTGTAAACACTTGTAGGTTATCAAAAATAAGTGAGTGAATGAATCATTATCAAACATAATACATTACTCATACTTAGAGGCATGCTAAACATTTCTACACATGTTTATCTACAATCAATTTCATTGCACATAACAAGATAATTTTCAAGGCATGAAAAATACAAAACAATGTTTTTAAGAAACTTGAAAGTTAAATTAAACATTGTATTTAATCTTTAATTGATATAATTAATCATCCATCCTTTACAATTGCAATGAATAACAATCAGTTTTTTTTTTTTATAAATTTTTGAAAAAAATTTTGTATATATGGACAAAACAATAAACACACACATAAAGAAAAACATATTTTTGTTCTTTGAAATTGTTTTGTTATTTTGTATTTGTTTTTTATATATATATATATTCTCTAGAAATCATAGAAGTCTTTAATAGCCCTTTCAGTAAATGATATTCTATGCCTGAGAAATAAACAAAAATAATGTATGAGAAAATACATATATATATATATATTATTTTTTTTAAAGAAATAAAATTTTGTTTTAAAAGGAATAAAAAGATAGAAAACTTTTTACAAACACACAAAATATTAAAATAATACCAGAAATAATTCAAAACAAACAAAAAAATATTTTGGAGCAAGGGAGCTAACGCCAGACATTAACTTCTTAACGCCAAAACAGAACTACATTTCTTGATGTTTTGAAAAATATTTTTCTCAATTCATTTGTATTATAAAGAGACCTTCCTTCAGTTGAAATTTCAGAGTATATTGATTAGATTTGAAGGCTCTTTTAGCATGTATTTGGTGATTTTTCAAAAACTTGTGTTTGGTAAAATCATTAAATCTCAAAATATTAAAATATGCAAATACATGATGCAATGTTAGAATAAAAAAATATGCATGATTTATGTATTAAGAGTGAGATAATGTTCATGCAATGAATATAATATAAGTATATCTAAAATCAAGATACCTTAACTACATGACTACACTCTAGCCCCATACTAAGTGACGGATAGGCATGAGGAGCTGCACACATGCCGTAGGTTGGGGTGTTAATCCCATATGCATACAAAAGACGACGCTCAACCTAGCACTCTTTCCCCCTAGTGCCTCTCAAGGCCCCACTGGAACCCTCCCCGGTTAAGGACAAGACATGACTTAGAGGTTAGGTCTCTAATGCACACAATCCTACGCCCTCGCTATTGTGAGACACATGTCATAGGTTTATTGATTATGGACATACTAAGCGTGTAAGCCTTACATATATTAACTGTGTTATAATTTCATGATTAGTTTTGGATTTACAATTTTATCGAAGATTGTTGATTTTAAATCCATTTAGAAAAGTTTTATTCATGCAAAGAACTACAAAGGAAAATAAGATTTTCATATTTTAATGATATAATTTACTTTAGCATTGTAAGATATAACTAGCATGAGCATTGATTTCTATCTATGGTACGTGATAATACTAGTGTGATGAATTAGGACAACATGGTGCAAAGCTAAATAAAGATGGACAAATATAAGATTGAGTTGCATGTATTCAAACATAGAGTTTTGAATTTTCATAGACCTAGAAAGAAGTGACAATTCTATTTGATTTCATCTTGTTGATATCAAGTTAATTCATATGTCTAAAGATAATGAGATTCATGCAAATAATAAAGATGCACATCACACACACAAAACAAGATATGAAACTATAATACCAATGCAATCATATATTTCATAATTCCTAAGGTTGATAGAATTAGTTGATTTAAGATAGGTCTTGATGGATCATGAATTATGATATATGATTATAGTGAATTTTAGCATAGGATATTAATAGATCATGGTGGTGATTGTGAAATCATATTTGTCATTTTTGAAAAATTTCTTTTGATTTTAATTTTTAGAAATTGGACTAAACAAATACAAGGTATTTGACAATTATGATAATAAAAATAATTTTTCTCGATTATGATTTTCAATATAGGGGCTATTATATGCAGCAACGAAAAATAGGCAAATATGCAATTAGTTGCGCATTTAATATTTTAGCCTAAGACCCCTAAAAATCCATTTAAATCCAATTTTGAAAGTAATTTCACTAGTCTTGATAATATCACATAGAAAATTTAGCATTCAATTTATAATGATAATATAAGCCAAAAAGAAAAGATAGATCACTTAAAAATTATGACTTTATGTTCAATTTAATTCAATTTTGATTTGATAAACATTAGGCTTAAAATGTAAAAGTCATATTTCATAATGTATCTAAGTGACCTTAGCGTGTTGGCTCAAAAATAAGAAAACAAACAAAAGAAAAAGCAATTAAGCATATCATGAAGTAGAGTACTGATATTTCATTTTTAATTAATTTCTACTTCATGCAATATAATGATTCCTAGTGAATGAGAGACTTAGGTATCCAAAGGGGACCAAGTGTGATGGTTCCTTTGGGTACCCAAATACATCGTGTAGGCTTTTGGAGAGATAGTGATGAATGGGCCTTTACAAGTGGAGTTAGTGTTTCATTTTTAATTTTGGGTCTCCATTCATACTTTGGTTGTTTATCTTTTAAATTCATATTATGATTATTTGACATCTTTTTGGAATGATAGATGTTTGAAAAATAATTCATTTGGGATTTATGTTTATTCAAATTATTTTTCAAAATACATTGATGTTGATGATCATAATGAATTTTATTATATTGATTATTTGAGAGTTTATTAGAATGATGGTCTTTCTTAAGAATTGAATGTTGAAAAAGTGGGTTACAATATGTTGTAAATGATTGGTTCTTATGATGATTTTCATTTTCACTCTTTCTTATAGACCTACTCTTATAATATGAAGTTAAGCTTTTAGACTTTTGAAAATTTGATAAACTAGAAAAAAGAGATTTTTCATTATATGAAATTTTTGAATAAACATTTTTAATGATTCTAGTTTATCCTTTATATTATCATTTTCTTTTATCAATTTTTCATTATGTTCTTTTGAAATTAAAAGTCCTTTTTCTAAAACCTTGAGTTCTTCTTTAAAAGAATTATAATAAAAACAAGGTTTAGCATTTTCAATTAAAGAGCATGAACAAGAATTTGAAACATCAATATAAGATTCTACTTTAGTGTTTGCTTTTAAAGTTTTATTTTCTAAACGTAATTTGGAATTAGCATGTTTCAACTTTGAAATTTTACGTTTAGCAAATTTAAGCACACGAAATGTAGAAATAGAATTAGTTACTAAAAGAGAATATTTAGATTTTCTTACCTTGCTATAGTTTCCGTCTTCTCTTTTGCTTGATGTTTTGCCATCAACTGAGTCCAATATTGTGACGTTGTCTTCTTCATCTTCCTCTTCCAAACAAGAGTGTCCATCATCCTTTCCGCTTGATGAGCATTCTATGAATCCATCCTTTGTGTAGCTTTTTTGAATATTTGCATAGGCTTGCATATTCTCCGGTTCTTGTGAATGTTTCGTACCTGTAGAAGGAGAATCATAAGTTCTTTCAAGAAAACTCCAAATTTCATATGCGGTAGGTAAAGTATAAATAAGTTTGAAAATATTTTGGTCTAACGCACAAAATATACTATTCATAGATTTTGCATTTAAAATAATTTCGTTTCTAGTTAGTACGCTAGATGGCTTTTTAATAGTAATATTCCAAACTTTTTCATCTAAGGCCTTAAGAAAATTTTTCATTAATATTTTCCACCCTTTAAAATTTTTGCCCATAAATAAAGGTGGTGATAATATTTTTTCATTTATATTAAAATTTTCCCCACTAGTAGAAGCGAGATCATGATCAAGAGACGCCATTATTCCCGGTTGTTAAGCCGATTTGGAATAACCTACCTCTGATACCAATTGTTGGATCTTGTGGCGCCCTTAGAGGGGGGGGTGAATAAGGGCTAAAATTTACTTTGAAATTTTTCTAACGGATAAACAAGTAGATTTTTAGACAACCCAAATAAACACTTAGAAAATCATAAGAAATTGGAAATCAAATTTATTTCCACAAGTGATGAATATAAAGGATTGTCGATCTTAATAAAGCTTAAAATCAAGGCTATAATAAAAATAAACTTTTAACAATTTGAGTTTACCAATCCTTCTCCCAAGGATCGGAAGGCTATCACTTGTCTCTCCCTAGACCAAGCCCAAGCCTATCCTCTAGATCTTCCCAATATCTAGACGTAGCACACAAGGCCACGATTTCCCACCAAGCCACGCAAGGACTTGGATGCTCCGCACAAGGAAGCGATTTTCCCCTAAGCCACGCAAGGACTTAGACGCTCCGCACAAGGAAGCGATTTTCCCTACCAATACAAAGTAAAATGTATATAAATGAAAATAAAAGATAAAATAAGAACTCCCTAGAAATTCAGATCTCTGAAAGGAAGGTTGAAGCCTCGAGATGATCGTTGATGTAGAAGCGCGTCCGATCTCGTCTTCAATTTCAAACCTTCTCAGCATAAATGGGAGTTCATGAGGTTCTGGAGCTCTCTGGATAGAATGCACTCAGGAAGGGACTTAGAATCTTCAAAGCTCTTAAATCCACGAAGTTCTGAACCCTTTTAATAAAAAAGAGCTGTCGGATTTCCGATAGCTACTGTCGCCGGAATCCGATATCTCCATAAGCTGCCACGTGTCCCACTAAAACGAAGTTTCTGCGTGAAGTTGAGGTCGTGGTTGAGACGTGGGCTGTCGGATATCTGATAGCACTGTCGGATATCCGTTAGCTAAGGTAACTGCTGCACGTCCTAGCGTTATTGGAAGATCGTGGGCTGTCGGAAATCCGTTAGCGATATCGGAAATCCGATAGCTAGGTATCGGATTTCCGATACTGCTGTCGGAAATCCGATAGCTCCTCTTCATTTTTGCCATCCGAAACTTCTCCAGAGTGTAGATGGAGTCGTTCTCATCTCCAAAATGGGGTGGCACGTTCCGTAACGCTTCCTGGATTGAAAGTTATTGCCGTTTGAAGTTTAACATACAAAACTCGTCATTTTGTCTTTTTGATCCATGAACGAGGACGTGTTTCTTTATTTAACATGTATCACCTGTACACTATAAACACACAAAAGAGTAGATCAAATACATCATGGTATTTGTTATTCTCAAACCAAGAGATGCGGAAAGCAAGCTCCAACAGGCCCTTCAGATCCTGGAACGACGCCTCGCACTGCAGTGTCCAAATAAATGTAGTATCCTTCTTCATCAGGGATGTGAACGGGAGGGCTATATGAGAAAATGCATGTACGAACTCCCGGTAATAACCGACAAGTCCCAAGATACTCTGCACGTCGGTGACCGTCTTCAGCGGCGGCCAATCTCTTACTGCCTGGATCTTTGTTGGGTCAACTGCTAGTCCAGCTCCACTAATAATGTGACCCAGGAAGGCCACCTCCTTCAGCCAAAACTGGAACTTGCTAAACTTTGCATAGAGTCTGTGCTCTCAAAGTTTCTCCAACATCGGTGCCAGATGTCGTGCATGCTCCTCCTCCGTCCTCGAATAGATTAGGATGCCATCGATGAACACGATGGTGAAGATGTCGAGATAAAGCTCGAACACCCGATTCATCAAACTCATGAATGCTGATGGTGCATTCGTGAGCCCGAACGGCATCACGGTGAACTCATACAGTCCGTATCAACTGCTGAAAGCCATCTTTAGGATGTCCTCCTCTTGAATCCGCAGTTGATAATATCCTAACCTCAAATCCAGCTTCGAGAAGCAGTGGGCTCCCTCTAGCTGGTCAAATAGCTCATTATTCCTCGGCAAAGGGTACGTGTTCCGCACCGTCAGCCTATTTAGGGCTTTATAATCAATGCAGAGTCTGAGCAACCCATCCTTCTTCTTCATGAATAACACTGGAGCTCCCAAAGGCGAGGAACTCGGTCAGATGAACCCAGCTTCCACCAGCTCCTTCAGCTTGCTCTAAAATTCCGCTAGCTCCTTCAGGGACATCCGATAAGGAACTCTAGATACCGGCTTAGCCCCCAGCACCAGCTAGATCTGAAAATCCTTCTCACGGTGCGATGGCATCCCTGGCAGCTTCTCCGTGAATCAATCGGCAAAATCTCGTAATACTGGGATACTGGCCACAGAATTCTTCGCCTCGATTGACTCGAACAACACTTGGTATACTCCATCTCCCTGTAGGTGGGCCTTGACGGCCTGAATATATGATAATAAGGGATGGGAGGGGGGTCTGATACCTTCGACTACTACTTCCGTGTCTTCATGCTTCCGAGCAATCCTCCTTGTCGGGCAGTTAATCCGTGTCTAGTTCCCGTGCACCCAGTTCATGCCCAAGATCAGGACGAAGTCTTTCATCCTCAAGAGCGTAGCCGACGCTTCGAACAGCTTCCCTCAAATCTCCACATTCATTTTGCAATTTTCATTCATTACTATCTCTGATCCGTCTGAGAATCACACCCTCCTTTGGATGCCCTAGAAGTGCTGGACTTGGTCCAGATCGTCAATGAATTCTTCCGAGATGAACGAGTGCGAGGCACCCGTATCGAATAAAGTGTATGCAGGCTTGTCACAGATGAGTACTATACCTGAGTGATTTTTGTTCGTTTGGTTTAATGCTAAGGTAAAGCTAAGGTTTGCAAGGTACTAATAATTATATATAACAAGCATTTAAGTACCTATGATAACCCTTGCCAGTTTCTTGGGTTGTGCTAGATCGAGGGCGTACATATGATCCCTGTTCTATCTCCGGTCTCCGCCCTAAAATCCATGGCCTCGTCCACGTCCTCGGCCCCCGAAAAGCTGGGCCGGTGGGGCAGGCTGTAGTGTTGGTGGTGCATTCCTCTGGGGGCAATTCCTCCGGATGTGGCCCGGCTAATGACAGTGGTACCACTCCTGTGGGGGAGGTGGACCACCTACGCCTATCCTCGGCACCTCCCGCATCTGTAGAGGCTGAGGGCCAATGTTGGATCGATAGGCGCCCTTAGAGGGGGGGGGGGGGGGTGAATAAGGGAATTAAACTCTTTTTATAATTTTAAGGAAATTACTATATTGTTTAGGAATAAATGAGAGCAAAATAACAATTTAGCAAAAAGTAATTTGAAGTAATAAAATTTACGCCAAATGAAAGAATTCAAGTAAAGACAAATAGAGACATGATTGTATTATATAAAAAGTGTTTACATAAATTTGATTTCAATATCACTAGAAATCGAAGGCGTACATGAGTAAATATCTTTTTCTTTTCTATACCGACTTGAATCCCCACAAACCAGTTGGCTTTAGCCTATCCTTCCCCGGATATGGCCTCAAGCCGCTCTAGCCAATCCTAACCATGGATATGGCCTCAAGCACCCCCTAGATCTAATATCCTAGACATAGTCTCCAACTCACGTGGCGAATTACTCCCTAAGCCGCGCAAGGACCTAGTCACCAAAACAACGCGATTTTAATACAAAAATTCACAATAAAGAAATAAAGTAAATAACAAGAACTGCCTCTATGAGATTTCTGAAGAGGAGGATGAAGGATCACAGTAGCATAGGCGAGGTTGAAGCAATCGTTCTTTGGATGCAGCGTGAAGGCTTCCTTCTCTAGAAAACTTCTTTGTTTTTGAGTGGGAGATGAACTTTCGGCAGAGTAACAGCTGTGGAATTTTGGCACAAGTAATCTCTCTAGAAGATCTTGCCAAAACGAGAGAGAGGCCATCACTTTATAGAACATGGAGATAGCGCTTGCGATAGCATTCGTGTGGAGTGGTTACGAAACTGTCACGGTGTGGCATTGTGCGCACGAACTTGAGCTAGCGCCAGGCGGTAGCACTAGCGCTGGCGGTAGCGCTAGCGCCAGGCGGTATCACTAACGCCGGCGGTAGTGTATCTTTCAAAAAGTTGATTTCAGCTGCTTTCTACCTGTGGAGTATTGCACCTATAGTTCCTGCACACTATAAACACACGACAAGCAAGATCAAATTCATTATAAGATTTGTTATTCTCAAACAAAGGGATGTGACACACATGTCCAACAATCTCCTCCTTTTGATAATAATAAATCCTCTTAGCAAGAAATCAACAAAGGTGTGTATTGTATATGATAAGCGAGATAATAGTGCAACTATAGTATATGATAAGCATGAGAATGGTGCATACTCCCCCTATCTGAATGCTCCCTCTACATAAATGCAATTTTTGTTTTACTCCTCCTAAATTATAGATTACATGAATGAATTATTCTCCCCTTAATCTTCTAGATTTCTCCTCTAGATTTCTTCAATTAATCTCCCCCTTTTGGTATTATCAAAAGAATACGGGGTAAGGGAAGTAAGGAGGCATTCTTTATAAATGAGAATTCATGATCGAGCTTTTATAATATATGAAATGATAAAGAATTTAAGCATAATATATATAAGAGATTTCAAATAAAAAGATAAGAGTTGCAAGCAAGTGGAAGATTTTAAGAAACATCTTTTTGTAAGCATGAAAAGCATAAGTATAAATATGAGTTTAAGTTCAAAATGTAAAGATGTTTTAACCTTTTTGAAATCTCAAAGATTTACATAAAGTTACCAAGCATGAAATGAACATATCAATCAATGATTATACTACAATGTTACTTAATTTTAAGTTTAAGAGATATCAAACATTGTAGAGATCATGCTACGTTATCTAGTGCATTTCTTATAGAAGAGTAGTATAGATAAAGCATTAGAATCCAATACTCATGATAAGAAGTGTTATGAAAGATAATGATGTGGACATAAGTGTATTTTGAGCAATGTTATCAATTGATTTAAATCATAAAATACAAGACATATGTACAGTAAAGTGCACAATAAAACACAAGTATATTAACTTTCACACACTTTAATGCACATAATTTTTAACAAAGTGGTGTAATAACCAAGGTTTGCACAAGATACCTTACAATTCTTTCCAAATAGTACTTGGTGGAGTTATATTTTTCTATATTTTTCTTTCACTTTTTGTGAGACAACATTCTCCGAATACACTTGTTTTGCAAACCCAACAATTTTTTTTTAAAAACAACCAATTTTCTTAATTTCTTAAGTGCAATTCAAATGTAGTGTAGGTAATAAACTTATGCAAGTTTTAATTCATTGTACAATTACAATACACAAGCAAGCATCTTTTAGATGTAAACACACGTGTTGATTACCAAAATAAGTGAGTGAAATGTATCATTATCAATCACAAAACATTTACTCATACTTATTGGCATGCTAAGCTTGGTTCTACACATATTTTTCAATATAATTGATGCACTTAATTAATATATCAAAGCATGATAAACAAAACAATGTTCATAGTAATATGAAGAAACAAGTTTTAACATTGTAGATAATTCTAAATAATATAATTCATACATGCTTGATATTAGCAATAAAGATAATACAGTTTTTTTTGTTTTGAAAATTTTAATGAAAGAAAAACAGAAAACCACAAAAACATATTTTTGTATTTTTGAATTTTGAAGTTTTGTAATTGATTTTTCATAATATAAATAAAACAAAAATAACAAAAGTCAGAAACACAAAAACTAAGTAGTATATATGAACTAACATATTTTTATAGATTTTTAGAAATTTTAAAAAACAAAAAAAAAAACGAACACCCACGCTAGCGCGGGCGCTAGTGCTAGCGCCGAAAACAGTAAGTGATTTTATTAGAATTTTAAATTTTCATTTTTTGATCTTGAATAAGAGTCCTTGGAGTAGCCTTATGCAAAAATTTTGTAATTATTGGAGATGTCTTGATTGCTCAAATTGGATAAAACTTTAGCGTTTTTCAAATAACTCATCCCAAGATGTCTAAAACTCTTAATTCCACCCTTAACATTTGAAACCTTGCATCAGGAAGAGGTTTAGTGAATATATCAGCAAGTTGAGAGTCCGTGCCAATGAAACTTATTCTAACATTTTCCTTTTTAATGTGATCCCTTATGAAATGATGACGTACATCTATATGTTTGGATCTAGAATGGTGTACCATATTATTTGTAAAATCAATGGCACTTTTGTTGTTACATTTTAATTCAATATGTTTTAGATGAAAACCAAAGTCCTATAGAGTTTGGCTCATCCATAGTGCTTGTTTACAACAACTCATTAATGCAATGTATTCGGCCTCCGTGGTGGAGAGTGCAACCGAATTTTTCTTCCTACTAGACCATGCAACTAATGAAGGTCCTAGAAAATGGCAAGTACTACTGGTGCTTTTTCTATGAAGTGAGCAACCGACGTAGTCCGAATCGGAATAGCCGTGACGTGTAAATGTATTATTATGTGGGTACCATAATCCTAATCTAGTTGACCCAATTAGATATCTAAAAATTTGTTTAATCGCTTTTAAGTGAGATTCTTTTGGATTGGCTTAAAATCGAGGACATAAACATACGACAAACATAATATCGGGTCTAGTTGCACTTAGATAGAGTAGAGATCCTATCAAACCTCTATATAAAGTTTGATCAATTGAAATTCCCGATTAATATTTTACGAATTTTAGTGATGCACTCATTGGAGTAGAAGCTCGTTTAAGGTTTTCAAATCCAAAGCGTTTAAGCATATCAAAGACATATTTAGTTTGACATATAAAAATACCATCATTTCTTTGTGATATTTGAAAACCAAGAAAATAAGAAAGTTCTCCTACTAGACTCATTTCAAATTCATTTTTCATCACTAAAATAACTTCATTACAGAACTCTTCATTAGTAGTTCCAAAGATTATATCATCAACATATATTTGCAAAATAATCAAATCATCATTATTGTGCTTAAGTATTATCGGCACTTCCCATAATATAACCGTGTTTTAATAAAAATGATGTAATTCTTTCTTACCATGCACAGGGCGCTTGTTTTAAACCATAAAGCACTTTTTCTAGTTTATAAACATGATTGTGAAATTTTTCACTAATAAAACCGGGGGTTGTTCAACATAAACTTCTTCTTTTACAAACCCGTTTAGAAAAGCACTTTTTACATCCATTTGAAATAATTTTATTCTTGTAAAGCTTGCAAATGCTAGAAAAATTCGTATAGATTCCAATCTAGCAAAGGGTGCGAAGGTTTCATCAAAATTTATCCCCTCGATTTGTGAAAATCCTTGTGCTACTGAGCGTGCCTTATTTCTAATGATTCTAGACTCACCATCTAATTTATTTTTATAAATCCATTTTACACCTACAACTAGGTGATTAGATGGTCTTTCTACAAATTTCCAAACATTATGTCGCTCAAATTGTTCTAACTCTTCATTCATAGCCAAAAACCAAAATTCATCATTTAAAATGGTAGAAACGGTTTTTGGTTCTATTTCGGAAACAAAACAAATATTTGAATAAGTTTCATGAAGAGAAGAGCGAGTTCTTACCCCAATAGATGGTTCACCAATTATTAGCTCACGTGGATGATCCTTTGTAAATTGTAGAGCACTTGGAGGCACAAACTCATCTTCCTTGGCCTCCTCTTCCTCTTCTTTGGAAGGTTCCTCGTCACCATCCTCCAAAGGTGGTAAGAGATCATCCTCTTTTCCTGCGGAAAGTCTTTCTACACAAGGAACAAGCTCATCAAATTTCACATTAATCGACTCTTCAACTTTACTAGTTCTTTTATTAAAAATTCTATAAGCTTTACTAGTTGAAGAGTACCCAAGAAAAGTTCCTTCATCGCATTTTTCATCAAACTTTCCCAAGGTATCTTTAGTATTCAAAATAAAACATTTACAACCAAAAACTTTGAAGTAGGAGACATTAGGCTTCTTTTGAAAATAATGTTCATAAGGTGTGTGATTAAGAGATGTGTTAGGAAATTGACCATCAATGTCCCTTTAATTTGAAGAGGCCTCATACTCGAATACAAAGTACAAGTTGTATTTGATAAACCCTATTTGTATCTCATAAGCATGCAGGGTTAGGTTATTCCAAGACAAGGAATAGTATTGGTAACAGTCTGCCCAAAACCGTTGAGATGACATCTCTGTCTCAGTCCAGCCGCTGAGATGGAGTGTGGCCTTGAAGAGCTGTAGATAGAGGAAAACCGCTGAGACTTGTGTCTGTCCCAGCGGAACCGCTGAGACTGAAAGCTGTCTCAGCCCAACCACTGAGACTGGAAGCTGCCTCAGCCCAACCGCTGAGATAGATTCAAATGTGCTGACGGGATCTGCTTTTGGCGCAAGCGAAAATAAAAAGGGAAAAGCAACTCCAATCTGCCTCATACTGTCACGACCCATCTCGACAAGAGTCAGAGCGCACTTCAGGCGGGCCGTGATGCCACAGGCATGAGCGAACAGGAAACCATGCCTGCTGAGGCGGAAACAGAAATGCTACAAAAGTTTTGGATTTATTACTTTTGAAAAGAATTTAGTATATTTTGTAAGTATGCGGAAGCCACAATGAAAGATTAAAACTCATGCATTTTCATTAAAAACAAATGTCACACATTATACTGAAATCATGAACATGCAATGAGTTATAATAGTAAAATGCTATAAGCAAAAAGATCTGATACAAGCAAAAACACCCTAAGAGTTGTCCACAATACCAGAGAAAATGGCTGACAATAACTAGTACAAGAAAAGTAGATCCACCAGTACTGAAACAAAATACATAGAACCTGCTGACACAGTAATCAAAATAGAACCTCCAAGCAAAACTGCATCTTAACGAAGAAAACTCAGGGAGCAGACAGCGCGGTCACGAACCCTAAGGCAAATCCAAACAGAAGGAAAATGCCTCGGAACAAGAAAATAATAGAAAACAAGTTGTAATTTTAAGTACATGCAGAAATAATTCTAAAGTACCAATTAACTCTTGAAACAGGCTAGAGAAACAGGCAGGTAACTGAAACAAGCAAAAACTATCAAGAAAAATTAGCCTACTCCGGAGTATAGCCTAAACAAGTGTTTTGCAACGACATAAGTTGTAATCTATGAAATGCGTAGATGTTTATAGTGGGCACACATGGTTCACACTCAAGTCCAAGTGCAAGGCTTACCAGAATAAGGGTATTCCATGCTCACCGTGACATGCAATCAAGACGTTGCACCACCTAAACCCTAGTTTCCACGATTTGCTTATGACACTCAAGAACTAAGGGTTTCATGTTTTTCCGAGGAGATTCCTATCACAACGCGACATGCTCACGAGTGGTAGTTCTTATGCTATCAGATTTTGATAATAATTTAGAATACCAGTAAAAAGAATTTAAATTCTTGTTTGCAAGCGAGAGGGAATTTCTCCACTTGCCTTAAGGTGAAGCCGCAACTACCAGCAACAACTATGCGGCGCAAGCAAGGACAAGGCTCTATTGAACCTGTTCAGAAATAATCGCAGTCGATATTTGATACTTGACAAGCAACAAACCATACGCTAACACATACGATCCACTTAACAAGCCTAAACATGAAGGGTTAGCAAATTTACCTCTCTCAAGAGTGAGGGGAGAAGGAAATACTCCACGGGAACCGGAGATTTGGCGGCGCTTTAGGTTAGGAAAACCCTAAATCGGATGGTCAACAGTTGAATGAAGAAGGAGTTTGGGTCAATGAAGTTGCCCATATGCTCCAAGAAAACTTTGGTATATGGAAGCAAAGGGTAAGGCTATTCATGGAAGCCTCAGACCCAAGGATCTTTTTTACTGTCAAAAATGGTCCTTATACCTTTGAGAAAATCACCACTATTGACCCTACTAGAAAAGTACTTAAGGTATTTTCGGAGCTGACCAATGATGAGATAGCATTGTACACTATAGACAAGAGAGCCCAAAATATAATAGTAAAAGCCATTGATGACACTACATTTCAGAACTTGGTACACTGTAAAACTGCCAAGGAAATGTGGGACACATTGGTTATTTATATGGAGGGAACAGCTGAAGTGAGGGATGATAGAAACTCACTCCTCAATCAGGAGTATGAAGCCTTCAGACAGCTGAGCCAGGAGAATATCTCCATGTGCTATGAAAGGTTCTTTAGGATTGTAAATGAACTAAGAACCTATGGAAGGGTGTTCACAGATTATGAACTCAATGACAAGTTCCTTAGATCTCTAACTAGAGATTGGGACAGTAAAATATGTGCAATCAGGGAAGGGGAAAGACTTGGAAAAACCCCTACCCATACACTGTTTGGGAAACTGCTCTCATATGAGATGCAACTTTCTGCAAGAAAGGAGGAGGACACTTCCTTCAGGGCTCACACAAGGGAGAGATCTGTTGCTCTCAAAGCTGAAAGCTCTAAGAAGAACAAGGGTAGAGTGCAGTCACCTCCAAGAAAGGCTGCTGAATCTGAGAAATTTGAGAGCTGCAATTCAGACAGCTCCTCTTCTGATAAGGAGTTTGCTGCCTTCACAAGGCAGTTCAAGAAGATGATTAGGAGGAAACAATGGAAGAACAAACCATACTCCTCTTCTCATCCCAAGAAGGATCATAACAGATCTGAGAGGCAACATCCCAAAGGGGACAGGTATGACTCTAAATCTAGTAAACATGTTTCAACTAACATAATTTGTTATTACTGTAGTAAGCCTGGACATGTCATTGCTGACTGTCCAGTCAAGAGAAAGGAAAGAGGTGACAAGAAGCCTCATCACCAGAAGGAGAGGAAGGGAGAAAAATCCTTCCTAGCTAAGAAAGGCAAAAGCTGGAGTGAATCTGAATCTTCATCTTCAGATTCAGATGGTGAGGAGGAAGCCTACTTGGGGCTGTTTGCTGATCAGGAGGAAGAAGACTATCCTGCTGCCAGGATAGGAATTAGGGCCCCTCTATCACATTCAGATAGTGATGTAGAGGAGGATGAGGTCACTCTAGATGACCATGGGCTGATGGCTATAACTGAAAATGAGGACAGCCACAGCAATTCAGAACATGAGCAGGTATTGATACACTGCATTTCTTCTTCTTATGATTATGAAACAGGTCCAGAATCTGAATCTCCTCCATCTAAAGTTGGAAGTAAATCAGATTCTGAGGAGGATGTCAATCAATTGATTGATAGGTATGGTGCACTCCTGGAAGCTTTGAAAAAGAGCAAAAAGCTAGCCAAGAGGCAAGCCCAAGAAATTACTTCCCTAAAGCAATCAAAATCTGAGTGCATAAAGCATGCTACCCAGCTAGCTCTAATGAGCAAGGAGATTGGCAAGCTAAGGGGAATGCCAATCATCCATGTGGGCACCATAAGCCATAAGAACAAGATCATTAAGGATCTTGAAGAAAAGCTCCTCAAGGAGAGGATGCTAGTGGCTAAGTTCTCCAAGCCCAAGACAGTGATGCCTATTATTGACACCTTCAAATCCCATGACATGAGAGGTGTTGGTTTCAACAAGGAGGCAGCTACTTGCAACACTAAGGGAAAGTTCAAGGACTCAAAAGAATCTAAGACCTCCTTTGTGAAAGTCTTGATGCCCTCAAACAAGTATGACCAAGAAAGTGTTCATGGTCACTTATTAAATGGAAGTTCATATAACTTGAGCAAGAATGCTCACAGCTATGGAAATAGAAAGGAGTTAGGCTTGAGTGCCTTCAAGTCTCTGCATGAGGAAATTCAAATGGCCCATCATGGAACCTTTGTTTTTGGAACCTCAGCCCCTTCACTCAAGATAACTAAGGCTGTCAATTCTAAACATTGTTCAGCAAAGCCCATGGCTGTTGACTGTCCTGTAACCAAGCCAAAAAGCCCAGTTTCCACTGCCATCCACACATGTTTACCTTCCAAGCTAAAGGGTGTTGATATCAAACAAAAATAGGCTGCCTTTACTGATTATAGGAAGGTAAAAAGCCATGTCTTTACTGATAAGAAAAAGAAAATAGCAGCTGCATCCCCTACTGAACAGAAATAGGAAGCTTCATCTTCTAGGACTGATCAGAAGAGGAGATATAATTTATATGAGTGTTGGTGCTGTGGCAAAGTGGGACACTTTGCAATTGATTATTGGCACAACCCCAATGTGCCAAAGGCAAGGATTGAACCTCAAGCCAAACCAGCCCTTTCTAGGAATATGTCTTATGGTGTTAACCTAAACCTAGGACCCAAAATCAGTTGGGGTCCTAAGGTACATTAAATTCTATGTTGCAGGTTAGTTCAAGTACCAGTCTCAACCAAATATGGTACTTGGACAGTGGGTGCTCAAGGCACATGACAGGAACTAAGGATCTTCTAAAGGATTACCATCCAGTGAAGAATGGACCCAAAGTTATCTTTGGTGGATCTGAAAAGGGAGTCACCAAAGGATATGGTATGATTTCAAATGTCATAGTCTCAATCACAAGGGTAGCTTACGTTGAAGGGTTGCAACACAACCTTGTAAGCATAAGCCATCTATGTGACTTAGTCTATGTCATTGAATTCCACAATGACAAGTGCTTGATCAAAAAGTCTAATGACTTGGAGACCATTCTCTCAGACACTAGGAGTGGAAATGTTTATTTGCTTAGACTTCATTTGCAATTATTCTATCTCTTCTGTGTGTCTTGTAGCTAATGAAAGTGAGTCTCTTTGTGTCCAATGGGATAAGAGACTTGCCCACATTAACTATAAGACAATGGATAGATTATTTTCTAAAAACCTTGTTAGAAATAATCCTAAACTAAAATGTGTTAAAAGTGGTCCCTATCATGCTTGCCAAATGGGTAAGCAAACTAGGACCACCTTTAAAAGTATTGGCTCCAAGGATACTGAGAGGTATTTATACCTTTGCACATGGACTTGTTTGGTCCTTTGCCAATTCAGAGCCTAGGTGGGAAGTTGCATACCTTGGTAATTATATATGATCATTCAAAGTATACATGGGTATTCTTCCTTAAGAAGAAGTCAGATACCTTACATGTCTTTATAAATTATGTCAAGGCTATTCAGAATGATCTACTATGTATTGTGGTCAAGAGTAGAACTGACCATGGCACAGAATTTCAATCTGAAACCATGAAAAAATTTTGTCAATAATTTGGTATCACCCAAGAGTTCTCCTCCCCAAGAACTCCACAACAAAATGGTGTGGCTGAGAGGAGGAATAGGACCTTGATAGAAGCTGGGAGAACACTGCTTAGTGACTCCTCACTCCCAGAATACTTTTGGGCTGAGGCAGTCAATACAGCCTGTTATGTTCTCAATAGAGCCTCCATCAAAAAGGTCCTTGGGAAAACCCCTTATGAGATTCTGGAAAGCAAACAACCTACAATTTCTTACTTTAGAATCTTTGGTTGCAAATGCTACATTCTAAATAATGGAAAATCTCAATTAACAAAGTTTGCAGGAAAATGCATTATGGGGGTTCTTGTTGGGTATAGCTCACATAGTAAAGCTTATAGAGTTTATAACAAGAAAACCCATGTTGTAGAAGAATCTATGCATGTTGTATTTGATGAGACCAACCTTCTCTACAAAGAATGTTCTAGCTCTTCTATTTTGACAGGAAATGAAGAAGGGTTGCATGAGCTGACTGTCCAAGACAAGCCCAGCAGCAGCAAAACACAAACAGCTGATGCAATTCCTGAAGAAGAAGAGGTACAAGATGGTGAAGTCACAGCTGAACCAGTAGAACAAACACAGCCACCAGAGGACCCTCTTCCAGCTGCTGCAAGGCACCTAAGAGATCATCCAAGAGATCTAATAATTGGAGATCATACCCAAGTCATATTGACAAGAAGCAGAGCTCATAATGAAGCACTATTCTTGAGCTTCCTTTCTCAAATGGAGCCCAAGAAGTTTGAAGAGGCCAATCAAGACACCTTCTGGATTGAAGCCATGCAAGAAGAGATCCTACAATTCAAGAGATGCAAGGTATGGAAGTTGGTGCCAAGACCTCAGGGACACAATGTGATTGGCAGCAAATGGGTGTACATGAACAAGCTTGATGAGAATGGTACAATCATCAAGAACAAGGCAAGATTAGTAGCCAAAGGATACAGGCAAGAGGAAGGTATAGACTTTGATCAAACCTTTGCACCAGTTGCAAGGTTGGAAGAAATTAGGCTATTCCTTGCCTATGCTTCCCACAAGGGGTTCAATGTCTACCAGATGGATGTCAAATCAGCCTTCCTCAATGGAGACTTGAAGGAAGAGATGTAGATTTTGCAGGTTGCAAAGAAGACAGGAAGAGTACAAGTGGTACTTGTCAATTCCTAGGGAGAAGATTGATATCTTGGAGCAGCAAGAAACAAACAAGTGTGGCAATATCCACAGCTGAGTCTGAATACATTGCTGCAGGTAGCTGTTGTGCACAACTCCTTTGGACACAACATCAGTTGGAGGATTACAACCTCAAGGTAAGGGAATCTCCTTTGTATTGTGATTCATCAAGTGCAATCTCTATTGCTAAAAATCCTATCTATCATAGCAGGACTAAGCACATAGAGATTAGATATCAATTTATTAGAGAACATGTAGAATGTAAAGATATATGTCTTGAATTTGTCCCCACTGACAAACAAGTAGCTGATATCTTTACAAAGCCACTGGATGAATCTAAATTCAATGCTTTCAAAATTGATCTTGGCATGCTTAGTATGGAATAGTCCTAAATGTATGAATAGTAGCTGTCACTGTTGTTGATTCTGAATGGTGAATTATAAAACTTTACATTATTATACACTACAACTTAGTGACATGACTAGGACATTTCTTCAGCCAAAATATTTACATTTGGTCTAAACCTTATTATCAACTAAACTGCAGAAGTATGTTCAGCTGAATCAGCTGGGAAAAATCCCAGCTGAACTGCTGAGACGAGCAAACTGTCCCAACGGTTGTCAGTTCATTGTCCCAGCGGCCTAGGTCTCCGTCTCAGCTGAACCGCTGATACGGGATGTGTTCAATATAAAATCTTATAATCAATCCTTAATTAACCCAAAATTCCTTAACACAATAAGGTAATTAAGTCTAAAAACCTAGGTTTAATAAAAACGAATCTGAAACCCTATAAATAGATACACTGTAACTTAAAACACACCACAAAGTCAAACCCATAGCCGCCGAGACGATTCATCTTCTCTCCCATCTCAGCGCCTCGATTTTCTGTTTCCATGGCGCCAAAAGGTTCAAAAGATCTCTAGGAGGGCTATGAAATCGTCAGCGATGGATTCTCTCATGCCTCAGAAGAAATAAGACAAGTGATTCATCTGATGGAAGCTCAAGGTCTTGAGCATATGTTGTCTGAACCCTGCTGCATTCTCAGAACTGAAGTTCTGGAATGGTTCAGCAATGTCAAGTTATCTGCTTCAAAAACCATCCTGAAGTCCAAGATAGGAACTGAGAAGATAAAGATAACAGCCAAAAGGTTGGAGAAGGGACTGAAATTAACTCCCTGCAGTAAAAATGAAGAGGAGGAGATATTTGAAAAGGATAAGCAGACTGCCCTAAAATGGACAGGGTACAGTGATGCTAAAACTAGTTGTATAAGGAGGAAGTTCTTCAATCAACAGGGGAAGCTATTGTCTGATATAGTGGGCAAAGCCATACTATGCAAGCCAGGTTCACATGACACTATATCACAGTTCATGTTTGAACTAATGACTAGGATAATTTTGTCCAAGAAAACTTCATGGGGAGAAGTTGTTTTTCAAAGGATAAAGGAATGTCTACATGCCCCCAATATGGGAAGGATACTATCTTTGTACCTAAAGAATAGTTATTCAGAGACTTTTGCAAATTCACAGAGGTCAAATCTCCATTATCTCAAAAGAATGGACATTAAGACTCTGGATAGATTCTCCAGAGTGCTCCCTATGAGCCAGCCATCTGTGGCAAAGGAAAAGAAGAAAAAGTCATCCCAGCAGAAATCTGATTTATCCTCAAAATCAGATGGGTCTGACAATGAGGATATTCATGGGACTGACCCTGGATCTGCCAGCAGCCCAATGAATATAGATAATGAGGATGTCCACATCAACAAAGGTAAGAATATAAAACCAATTAAGAACAACAACATTATTCTTACCTATCCTAACTTAGTGAAAATTCAAATAATGCAGATGCACACACTGTGCCTGCTGGGACTGAGAAAGACAAGGTCATGGAGGAACCTGATTCTCTTGTGATCCTATCCAAAGCCTGTGAAGAAATGTTGGATGCTCTAACTGAGGGGGAGCAGCTGCACAAGGATGGAGTCACTGATCCAATTGAATCACCAAAAGCACCTACCTCTGAAGATCTACAACGAGATATTGACACTGTCATCTCAAATCTTGAAAGAAGAATCTCACAGATTCCTGATAACATCCCTGCTCTCTGGAATTCAGGAGATCTAGGTTTCCCTACTGCTTAAACTGAGGGGGAAAAATCACAAAGACAGCTGATAAGTCATCTGATGTCCTAGATTTCTTGAATCAATCTGTTCAAGAAAATCCTAGTGCACAATCTGAGGGGGAGCAGAATAATGAGTCTGAGGAGAAAGATGCTGATGGTGTTGATGTCAATGATGATGATGGACTGCATCCAGATCATATAGATGATATTGCAACATATGTTGAACATCAAGAGGGTGAAGAACCAAAGGAACTGGATCAAGTGATCCATACTGCTGTGGTGTCTAAACCAATCATCATCACACCACCTGTAGATGTTGTTCTTCCACCTAGTCCTCCTCAAAGGCTAAAACAAGCAATCATAGTGGAACATCAAGCCCCATCCTCATCTTCATAGTCCAATGAGCACATCTTGGGAGCCATACAGTCTATGCTAGATGCACACCTTGTATATATGCAAGTGTATGTTGATAGGTCCACTGCCTCAGTCAGAGATTATGTCAACCAATCTGTCTCTGCAGTAAGAAATGAAATGATGAGTGAACTGAACATCATCAAAGAGGACTCAACATTCCTAAACAAGCAAATGACCATATGGTTTGACTTAGCCATGGAGACTGTGGATTCCCAAGGACAGATATTCAAGTCCATTCAGAATGACCTAGTCATGTCTGCAAAAGACATGAGCTATGTCAAAAACAATGTCAGAAAAACAGATGAAGTCATAGAGAAGTCAGCAAATCATCTTCAAGAGTATGCCTACTCCATTGCAATGCAGTTAAATGAAGCTGCTGACAGCTACAAGGAAGAGCTGAGAGGAGAACTTACAACTCTATCACAAGCTCTTGATGCAAAAGCCACTTCTTCCCATCTGAATGAAGAAGTTGGCAGGTTAAAAAGTGACCTTCAAGCTGATCTTGAGAATGTCTTCCAAACTCTCTCTGGCACAATCACAATAGTTAAGCAAGACCTCAATCAACATATATATGAAGAAGCCAGAAAAGGGGAGAATACAAATGCACACATCAATTCTGACCTCACACTGAAAGTTCTACAAGGCACTAGGATTGCTCTGAACCTGCCATTACGAGATGTTAATAGGGCAAAAGACTGGGATTTTCCTCATCAAGAAGCAACAGCACAAAATCAGAGATTGAAAGAGCAAAGAGAGAGAGAGCATGTATTGCTCACTGAAGAATTCATTGCCAACCAAAGGGATGAAAACAAGAGAGACCCTGACTTTGAATACTGGAGTGATGATTCCAAGAAGATAATCCTGAATGCTTGGGTAAGCCATGGTCAGATGTTCAAAGATATTGATAAGTTATATCCAGCTGAGGAATGGATAAGACATCTTCAAAGGAACACTAAAAGAGATAAGGTATTCAAAGAAAACTAGTCAAGAAAGATAACCCACAAAGAATGCCATCTAGGTACATACCAAAACCTTTTATGTACTTTAGAAGGCAAGAGCTCAAGAGGAAGATTGCTGAGATTAAGGCAACCAATGCTGAAAAGAACTCAGCTACAAATCTAAATGAAGACACTGCTGTACCTACTGAAGACAAGGAGCCTGCAGTCCAAGAAGATGCTGCTGCTGAGATTCCTGAATGTTCTTCCTCTAAGAAAAGAAGATATTGATTTAATGTATAAAACTCCTAGGAATGGTTGAATGGTGATTGAACTAGAATCTGTCTAAAATATTTTGTGCAGACTGAGGTTAATTAAATACTGCTTTATCTGAAACACTAATTTGAGATTTAGCTAAGTTTTACCTTGGTATTATTGGTTATGTTATTTTGAGATGCATTGTCATATCTTTTATCTGCTGTTAATATATATTTCTGATCATCTGTTATAAAATCTGGTTGCTTAATATGATGAATTCATTGCAGCATTGATATATATCAAAAATTTATAAGTCATGTACTCTTGCATTTGAGAGTGTTCTGCCTTCTTCATATTGGGGGAGATTGTTGGGAAATTGACCCTCAATGTCCCTTTAATTTGAAGAGGCCTCACACTCAAATAAATAGTACAAGTTGTATTTGATAAACCCTATTTGTATCTCATACGCATGTAGGGTTAGGTTATTCCAAGACAAGGAATAGTATTGGTAACAGTCTGCCCAAAACCGCTGAGACGACATCTCTGTCTCAGTCCAGCCGTTGAGATGGAGTCTGGGCTTGCAGAGCTACAGATAGAGGAAAACCACTGAGACTTGTGTCTGTCCCAGCGGAACCGCTAAGAAGGAGACTGGAGCTGCCGCTGAGACTGGAAGCTGTCTCAGCCCAACCCCTGAGATTGGAAGCTGCCTCAGCCCAACCGCTGAGACAGATTCAAATGTGCTGATGGGATCTCCTTTTGGCGCAAGCGAAAATAAAAAGGGAAAAGAACCTCCAATCTGCCCCATACTGTGTCAGGAGGATTGAAATAGCCGTTGAAGCCTTCTGGAAGTATAAAAGCAAAAGCTAGGGCACAACAACATGCACTGTTCCATTGAAAAGCTTTTGCTGTAAGCCGCAATCGAGCATTCACGTTCCAGCCAGTTGAAGTTGTTCTCTGAAGCTGGAGTTAATCTTCTAAAGGAGATTAGTTAGCTCTTCCTGTACCAACTCAAGAAGGGCAAGTTGATCTTCTGCTTTGCTGAAGGAGAAGATCAAGGTGATTCAAATCTGAAGCTGTTGTCTTTCAGATCTGAAGAAAGAAATCAGAAGACCTGAGAGTAAACCTTTTGTCTTCTGTATTTAATACAAACTCTCTTATATCTTTGTAAGGTATTGTTGCCTGAGTGAAAGGCTGTTGAGCCTGTGTGTAAAGCTGTGTTGATAGCTTGAGTGGTAGGACTTCTTGATAGGTCTGAGGTAGGAAATCTGTGTAGTTTCTGAGTGGTAGGAGTTACATAACTCTGAGCTATAGGGCTGCTGTGCCAGAGGTGTAGGGCTATTGAGCCTGAGTGTAGGGCTGCTGTGCCTGAGTGTAGGGCTGCTGTGCCTAAGGTAGGATCACTCTTGATCTGAGAAGTTCTGAGGAACTTGTGGTGTAAGCTCAAGGAGCTGAGATTGGAGTTTGTGGCCTTGTCTAACTCACTGTTAGAAAGGTGAAGGGGGAAAGAGGACTACTCAAGACACCCTGTCTTGAGGAACCTCTATACATCCTTGTGTGCTTTCTGTGATTGAGTTTTCTGCAGCTAGATACTTTAGGATTATATAAAGAAAATAAGTAAAACCTATTCACCCCCCCCCCCCCCCTCTAGGTAATATTGACTACACCTATATAAACTATCAAGATGGGTGAAGCATGATTCTATTCATAACATAACATGATGTATTTATGGCTTCGACCCAAAAGGACTTAGGCAATTTATATTCGCATAGCATAGTGCGTGCTAGTTCTTGAAGTGTCCTATTCTTTCTTTCTACAACACCATTTTGTTGTGGTGTGCGTGGTATGGAGAACTCATGTTTAATGCCTAACATATCACAAAAAGTTGTAAACTTTTCATTTTCAAATTCTCCTCCATGATCCGAGCGAATGCATTTAATTTTTAAATCACTTTCATATTGAATACGAGTACATAATTTCGCAAATTCGCAAAATGCATCGGATTTGGATGAGAGAAATAATGTCCAATAATATCTTGAAAAATCATCTAATAAAACATATGTATATAATCTGCCACCAAGACTTGCGGTGCTAACGGGACCAAAAAGATCCATATTAATTAATTGCAAGGGTCTTGTAGTAGAAATAAAATTCTTACTTTTGAAAGAGGATCTAGTAAATTTACCTTTTTGATATGGTGAACACAGTGAATGTAAAGTTCCAATTAACCTAAGTAATCCTCTAATTAAATCACTTTTGGCAAGTTTTACAATAAGCTTTGTGCTAGCATGTCCTAGCCGTCTATGCCAAAATTCTAATTCATCATTTTTAGTGATAAAATTTTTTATAGATGATTTAGAAAGATCATGAAAAAAAACTTTATAAAGATTATGTATTCTTGGTGCAGTTAGTAAAATATCTTTTGTAGTAGGATTAGATATTTTGCATAGATTTGTGGAAGATTCAAATAAAACATCTAATCCTTTATCGCATAATTGACTAATAGAAATAAGATTGTGTTTTAGCCCTTTCACATAAAGAACATTAGATATCGTAAAGGATACGTTACCAATTGTACCAGTTCCCATGATCCTTCCTTTTCCATTATCGCCAAACGTCACGATCCCTCCCTTCTTCTTTTCTAGGCTAAGGAACTTTGCTTTATTACCCGTCATGTGCTTGGAGCATCCAGAATCCAAGAACCACACGTCTTCATTGTCCTTAGCCTTTCTACACATCAAGAAAGAAGATGAGAGTAAATATCTGGATACTGATGCGCAAATCTCGCACACCGCTATAGGCGGTAGCTAGACTACGGCACGAAATGGTAGTGTGCCGGTCGTTCAAGTAATATAAAATATGGGAGTGAATCCCCAAGTATCGATCTTGAAGGAACACTGTAAGGTGGAGTTAACTATTGAGGAAGGTGATGCGCGATTTCAGCACCGCTAATTAACAAGCACGAAATGCGATACAATGGCAGTGCACCGGTCGCTCAAGTAATAAAATGGGGGAATAGCTTCCCCGAATGTCGATCTCTTGAGGAATGCAGGATATGGTGACAAGAAAGTAGAGTGAGGTAATTGTTTCGACGAGTAAAAGAAAAATAAAAACAAGGGCGTTGTGATTGGTGTCCTAAGCTATTGCAGAAATAAGATGCGGGTCAAAACTCCGCTTCACAAGGCGGGATGGATGCAACGGCCGCGATGCCGTGCTTCGGAAAGCGCGTGGACAGAAAGTAACTGTGACGGTTGAGGGTCGCACACACCTCTTCGCAAAGTGTGGGTGAGTGCAGCGGCCACGATGTCGCACTTCGGTATGTGGGTGAAATGGCCACAGTGCGGGGTTTTGTGAGGGTCGTATTCACCTCTTCGCCAACAACACCACTAGCAATTGCTAGATGGCTTCACACACAAACAACCTAGGCTATCACAACAACAATGAAAGCTATTCTCACCACCACATCATCATTGCACATGAACACAAGCAAGGATCTATAACATTAACCTAACAAGCGTTCGTACAACAACACAAAGAGAAAGCACAAGCATCAAAGTTTAAAAAGGGCCACATAGAAGATGTCACCGCGTCTTGGGTTCTCGGCCGGAGTGAGAGGTTGTCGGGCTCTCTCCGGGCTCGGCCCTCAGATGGTGTGCGGACTCGAAGGAGGCTGTCACCGCTCCAACGATCTTCAGCGCTTCTATGGTCTCCTCGGCGAAGAATGCTTGAACTAGTGGCGGAGAATGCTTGCAAATGCTCCCGGATGGAGGAATGGCGAAGGAGATCGCTGGAAATGGCCTCCTCTTGTCTCCTCTGGTGGAAGGGGCGAAAATGGCGGGGTTCCTGCATTTTTCCCACGAGGGGAATCGGTCTCCCCGGAATCCTCTCTAATGCTTTAGATTTCCTGCTTTAAATACTAAACAGGCGGAATTTTAGTCACGCGCGGGCGAACGCACGATCGTGCGCTACCCGTGCGATAATTAATGATAAAAACTGGCGTGAAGATGAAGTTGCGCCACCCGTGCGATATACTCACGCACGGGCAAATCCGCCCGTGTGTCAAAACGCACGGGTAAATTTAGAAAAGCTAAAAACAGGAAGAAACATGTGACCGTGCATTTTACACACGCACGGGAATTTCGCTCGTGCGTCAAAACGCACGACCAAACTCAGATCTCCCGTTTTTTGCCCGGATGAGAACGCACGACCGCAACCGTCCGTGCGTCAAGGAAACACATGACCATGCGTTGCACACAATCATGAGTTCTGGGGGGGGGGGGGGAACTGGATGATCCGACCACCTGTATACAAGATAAAACAGCTGGGAAAACACCTCCAGCACTAGATAAACATAGAGAAAGGGATTGGGAGCACCATGTACTTACCCCCAATTACAAGGAGCGCAAATGCACACCGAAATGGGCCTAAGAGCGCACCTAACAAGGAATAACAAATATGATCGAAAACATTCCTAAAGTGTAGTGCATCGACTAGAAATACGGCCCAGATTAGTCCATAAATGTGTATATAAATGGGACTCATCACACCCCCTGACTTACTCGTTTGCACGTCTCGGGCAAACACTCAATCCCATGATAGAAAAATTGATGTTAAAGAAGAAACTGTGTAGGCAAAACATGATGGGAAGTAAAGAACTAACGAGCATAAAAATAAAGTTGAAAAGATTTTAAAACAAAACTATATTTTAAGAACTTCTACAAGTGTAAAATACAAAATACTACTACTCTGAGGTGAATCAAGGTGAATCGAACAGTCGCGCCCTAGGGAAAATAGCGTGAACTGCTGAGGTGAGCGTTGCTCAAATTGGATCTCAAGGAAGAGCTCTCCAAGAAATCCATCAAGATCGGTGATCATACGCTTGCCCTTTTGCACCTTCTCCACTGCATGAGACGATCTTATCAAGAATCAGTAGGGATTTTAGGCTAGACATAGGGCTTGGGTTGAGGTACGGTAATGAAGTAGAAGAACGTAGGTTAAACGCACTCACCCTCTGGTAAATAACAAATTTTAACCTCAACATCTTCACCTTGAAGCACACTCCCCCAGACTTCATTTAAGCACGATGATGTGCGCGAGTCTACCACACTTGTGGTTAGATTCTTTTTAGAGTTCTTTTAGTTTTTTTTTTCTTTTTTCTTTTTTTTAAGATCCATCGAAACATAAGTTAGGATCAATCAAAATATTAACTCATTCTCATCATTATTTTTTCGCACCGCACAATCATCATAAATATGTATATATTTCAAAGCTTGACTCTAGTGTGCTTTAGGTTAGGATATGTTGCCTTGGTGAAAGTTTAGTGGAGTTTAACAAATAGGAGAGGTAAGGCTCAACGAGGCTAGTAAAGGATGACGTTAGGTTGGGAAATCAAAGCTCAACCAGACCAAATGATGGCCTACGTCATGCTCCCAACAAGATCATTCAACGCACTCGTTTTGAAAATAGCTTGGGGCAAGTTCTTAACCACCGAGCGAGGTCTCCTCTCCTTCCAACTCAAACAACACGAGGCTAACATCTCTTCTACACTCGACCTAGGGCTACCGCTAGATTCACCAAATTCACCGTTTGAGTAGAGTATTAAGTAATTACACAAATGAAGTAAATAAAACTATAACTTTGTAATTAAATCTATTATACGTGGATTTTTATGCTGCGTAAGCGCTCTACTAGTAGCACCGCACGGGTCACATCCTGTTCCGCCACACAATCCTAAACTAACAATCAAACTTCTAAGCATATACATCAAGCACTTACACGATAATTACGCATGAGTGCAAAAATAAAACACGCGTGGTGTGTGTTATGCAATGAGACAATCAATATAAATTTCCTAACACAACATTCTAGCATGTATGTGCGTGTAGCATAAGCAAAGGCCCGCTCCCCCCAGACTTGATGTGAAAAACAAATCAAATATAACATTTCATAGCAAAAATAACGCTAGGTTAGGAGTACCTATGCTCATAAGAGCATGCCAGAAGAGCGGTATAATCCTTCTTTAAAGATCTCCTCCTCTTCATCCAATCGAGTTCACACCTGCATTGTTAGCACCAAAGCAAAAACAAACAAAACATAATAGAAATTAAAGCAAGCAAACGGAACCGGGTGGTTCCCATGGGTTGTCTCCCAAGAAGCCCTTTTGTTTACTGTCCTTAAGGTGATGCAGCGGTATTTCCTACTAGAGATCTACACGGGCTATATTCCAAATCACCACGAACTCACGATGAACTAACGCACCTACACAAGCATTCTATCGCTCACATACGTTGCCATTCACATCACAATATCAAATAAAAAGAAGAACGATCGACTCTAAAACAGCGGCCAAAAGAGAGTCGACATAGTTCCCAAATCAACACAAAGATTGCTACTCTTTTTGAGAACAAGACCAAGGCTATTGGCCAAGATCCGTTCAAGCAAACGAGACCCACTCGGTACGAACACGAAGAACGCGGGAAAGCGATCTCAAGTTCAGAAAAATGTCAACGATCGATATTCAAAATTGCGGAGAACACGATGGTTCTTCCTCCACAAACTAAAGAAAGAAACTCTTGAAGGTTTAGAGATTACCCAACCCAGAAAATGTAAACACACTTGATAAATGTGGGAGAATCACTCTCTCCACGCTTTCCACCGGCGTCGCACCGTATGGATCCTTCGGAGTCACACCGAGGGGCTGCCTTTCTTCTTCCTTGGAGTCGCACCAAGAGACAACGCCGGAAACACCCAAAGAAGGGGGCTGAAAATGGAGAAGAGGGGGGAGGCAAGGGGGGGGGGGGGGGGGGGCGTCGGCTTGGAGCAAGCCTTGGCCGAAATCCTCTTAGGGGGAGTTTTTTTTAGGGTTCAATCTCTTTTTTTTTTCATTTCTCATAAAAGGCTCCCTTAAATAGGAGATTACAAACACCATCCAACCATCCAAGATTGAGATGAAATCTCATCAACCCGGATGGTTAAATGCACCCCAACATAAAATGTCTATTAGCACACCAAAATAAAAACATGCCGGAATTAAAAGATTACAGGTTTTTAAATTGCGGAAATAAATATAAAACTAAAGCAAGATAATACGAAGGCTTTAGGCAGCCTTTGCGCGACGCGGGCGGAGGTTATAATGTTGATTTCCGGGATGCCGAAAGTCCTTGTGTTGTAACATCTCCAAGTCATCCGCATGTGGGGGAAGTGGTGCGGCATCAATCCTCCCCCCCCCCCCCCCCCCCTCAACTTCACGTATCCCCGATGCGTGGTCCAAGAGGAAACGGTGGAGAAGAGCGGCATCTAGTCTTTGAAGCTCGGACTCAAGCACCCAAGAGTCATCGGAAGTTGGATGATCCCAACATCGAATGAGTAAGCGGCGAGTATCACCATCAGTAGTAGTCAAGGGCTCCATGTCCAGTATCCTGTCAGGGCTAGAAAAGGTTTTGGGAAACCTTGGAAACATGTCAGCATTAGAAATAAGATGTGACTCACCATCCGACGGTATACCTGTGGACAGCATGGAAGAGAGATCATCCGATCTACCACTCCCCAACCCATTAGAATTATTTGTGGAAGGAGAAGACGACATAGAAGACAACTTTTGTGGAGGCGGAACAAACATCGTCAAATCCGAAACGTTGAAAATGGGTGAGACACCCCAATCAGAAGGCAAATCAAAAACAAAAGCATTCTCTCCTATTTTCTTCAAAATCCAGAACGGGCCGGCTCGCCTCGGTGCTAATTTCTTAACGGTGCCAGATGGCATTTGTTCGGGAACTAGGCGGACTAAAACTTGGTCGCCGACATTAAAGTTTGACGCTCTCCTCTTTTGGTTTGCATGTGTTTGATAGGCGTCATATTGAGAGGTCAAGGTCGCCTGAATATGTGCATGTAGATCATGAATGTGTTGGGCAAGAGATTGTGCGAACTGACTGGTCTTATACGAAGGTGGTAGTGGGACCAAGTCAAGGGGCACCGGAGCATTATACCCGTGAACAACCTCGTTTGGGGACATACCCGTGGATCGATTCATGGAATTATTATAAGCCAACTGAGCGTGGGGAAGAAGTAAGTCCCATGTGCCTTTATGGTCACCCACAAGGCACCTAAGAATATTCCCCAAGCTTCTATTGACCACCTCTGTTTGCCCATCCGTTTGTGGGTGGTAGGTGGCAGAGAATAGTAATTTAGTGCCCATTAGAATCCACAACGTCTTCCAAAAATAACTTGTAAATTTCACGTCCCTATCCGACACAATAGTGTTAGGCACCCCACGATGGCTAACGACATTTTGAAAATACAGCTTGGCAATATGAGATGCATCGTTGGTCTTGCTACAAGGGATAAAATATGCCATCTTGGAGAACCTATCTACAACAACGAATATGGAGTCGTGTCGGTGAAATGTGGGGGGAAGACCTAGAATGAAGTCCATGCTCACGTCTTCCCAAGGTTTGGATGGAATAGGTAACGGTGTATACAAGCCAACCTTGGTCTTAGAACCTTTGGAGACTTGACACATTCGGCAACTGCTCACTACTCGTCCGACCATGGCCTTAAGTTTTGGCCAATAAAACTTCTCCTCTACGAGCACAATAGTCTTGTCACGCCCGAAGTGACCACTCAAACCGCCGCTATGCAACTCCCAAATAATGTGTAGTCGTAGGGAAGATTGTGGGATGCATAGCTTTCCGTGCCGAAAGAGATAACCGTCTCTAATAGTGAAGGCCGAGATAGTGGTGGGGGAGTTGTCCTGTGCGGAGAGGTACAACTCCTAGAAATCCGGGCACGTGGCGTACTCATCCTTAATGCGCTCGAACCCAATAACATGCACCTTCATGGTAGAAAGTAAAAGGGTGAGGTGGCTAAGCGCATCGGCGACTCGATTCTCCGAACCCTTGAGGTGCTTAATGTTAAACGTGTATTCTTGAAGGAACGCAACCCGCTTCGCGTGACGTGGGCTGATCTTATGACTACCGTTTATGAATCTCAACGCATCGTGGTCAGAAAGGAGCACAAATTCCTTGGACAGAAGATAGTGCCTCCAATGATGCAAACACCTCACAATCGCATAGAACTCTCGGTCGTAGTTAGAATAATTGAGCTTTGCGCCCGCGAATTTCTCACTAAAATAACTAATAGGGTGGCCCTCTTGACTTAGGACTCCTCCTATCCCTACCCCAGACGCATCACAAGTAACCTCAAAGACCTTGGTGAAGTCAGGGAGATGTAACACCGGTGCTTCGGTTATGAGTTGCTTGATCCGAAGGAAGGCAAAAGTAGCAGACTTCGACCACGCAAACTCTCCCTTTTTCATACAATCAGTAATAGGTGCCATGATGCTACTAAAGTCTCGTATAAAATGACGATAAAATGTAGCTAACCCATGGAAACTGCGCACCTCTCGAATACTAGTCGGCTCTGGCCAATCCTTAATCACCTGGACCTTCCCGGGGTCTACTCGTATACCTTCGGTCCCAACAATATAACCTAAGAATTCTACCTCAGAGACTCGAAAAGTGCACTTCTTAAGGTTCAGATAAAGAGTTTCCTTCCGAAGGGTGGAAAGAACTATACGCAGGTGTGAGATGTGATCGGCGGGGGTGGTACTATAGATAAGGATGTCGTCAAAGTAGACAACCACGAACTTCCCCATATAAGGATGGAAGACATGAGTCATCATCCTGGAGAACGTGCTTGGGGCGTTGGATAACCCAAAAGGCATCACAAGCCACTCATACAGTCCATCCTTGGACTTAAACGCCGTCTTCCACTCATCTCCCTCACGAATCCTGATCTGATGGTAACCACTCCGCAAATCTAGCTTGGAAAAGATGGTGGCACCCGCTAGGACATCGAGGATATCATCTAACCGTGGGATTGGAAATCTATATTTGATGGTGATTTTGCTGATAGCACGGCTATCAACACACATCCTCCACGAGCCATCCTTCTTGGGGGCAAGAAGGGTTAGAACAGCACATGGGCTCAAACTAGCCCGAATGAATCCCTTCTTCAGCAAGTCCTCTATCTGGACTTGTAACTCCTTATGGGCAGCGGGAGGGAGTCTATAGTGGGGCTGATTGGGTAGGGATGACCCAGGGATAAGATCTATAGCATGCTGTATATCCCTAAGTGGGGGTAACGTCGACGGAAGCTCGTCGGGGTAAACATCCCTATACTCATCTAGCAAGGCCCGCAACTCTCTAGGCAGCCCATCTAACGTGCTCGAATCAGCCTTCGTACTCATAAGAACTAACGCATACATCACTCCCTCTAAGAATGGGTATCTCGCAAACTCCTTCCTGCCTACTAGACTCAACGTCTTCCTCTCGACCGGTACTATGGTGTCCTTGGGTAACGCAACTGGTTCCTTCGGAACGGTCGGGCTCAAAGTAATGGTCTTACCCTTAAATTTAAACTCATAGGAGTTGGCCCGGCCGTAATGTGTCACATCACGGTCATAGAGCCAAGGGCGGCCTAATAACACGTGGCATGCGTCCATCGGTAATACGTCACACCATATCTCATCCGTGTACGATCTGATCGAGAGGGGAACTAGGCATCGCTTGGTAACTGGGACAGTGATCTTGTAAATCCAAGCTACTTGATACGGGGTCGGGTGTGGCTCCGTGGTCAAGGCCATACGTGTGACGGCGTTCTCATAAATGACGTTTACACAACTTCCACTATCGATAATCAGCTTACATTACTTCTCACCACTCCTAAAGATCAGGGAAAATATGCTCGTCCTCTTCCAATCATCTAAGGGACGAGGGGTGGTCAAGATACATCGCATCACTCCTAGGTAGCGTTCGTCCTCCAAATCACTTGGGACTCCCTCAGGGTCACCCTACTCCATAGCCTCATAAACTAGGTCGGCGGGGTCGGTCTCCGCATCCAAAAGGGCTATGGCTCGAGTTTTTGTAGGACACTCAAAGGCGTAGTGGCCCTGAACCCCGCAAGCATAACATGTGGTGTTAGCCTTGCTAACCTTTCCTATGGGGATACGCTCACTCGTGGGATTCCTAGAGTTCCTCGCAGTGATCACTACCGATCTAGACTCGGCGGTCTTAGGTTTTCCTTTATCGTGGGTGGTAGATGAAGATGCCCCAAATGTGGTCAAACTCTTCGTACGGGAGTAACGAGAGTGGGCCTTAGAAGCCAGATGCTTTTCAATGTCAAGAGCGGCATTGAATGTCGTATTCAGATCTGTGTGACCATATCTCAAAAGCTTCCTCTGAATGTCAGGGTGGAGCCCCTTACGAAACCGAGATAGCGTAACCTCGGGGATCTCTCGAAGATCACAACGCACCATACGGTCTTTCAGCTCTCCCATATACTCTGCCACCGAGTTTGAGCCTTGTCGAAGGGTGGCTAGCTCATCGAACATTTGGGTTCGGTGGTAGGCGGGGACGTATTGGTCAGTTAGTAAGTTCTTCATCACCGGCCATCCAATGAGTGGGGCTCCCTGCCCGGGTCCTAGCCTACGCTCTTCATTCAGCCAATACGTTTTTGCTCGACCCGTTAGCTTCGTCCTGGCAACCTGGACCTTTTGGGGATCCGTAAGATGGTGCCATTCGAAATAACATTCAATATCCACTACCCAGGTAAGGAAAATCTGGGGGTCTCCCAAACCATCGTAAGTGGGGGCGTCGATCTTAATGGCTCTAGTGATATCCGTGCCACGATCCGGACGACGTCCACGAGGAGGGGCTCGAGGATATGCTTCATCCGAATCCGAATCATGAACCCGTTGTTGCTGATTGGGCAGCTCATCATTAGCCGGTGGGGGCGGTGTTCCCCTTTGATTCAGAAGAATCTGGGCCAACATGGTCCTAATCTCCGTCATCTCACCACGTAGCTCTTCTATAGCCTCCGTGTTAGGATCTACTTGATCGTTTGCTGCCATCCTAGAGGTGGAAGGTAACTCTACGGTGTATTCCGTGCCTAGTCTCGTGCGCATGCAAATTTGAACAACTAGAAAAAAAATGAATTTTTTTTACGGACCTAACGAGATCGAAACGAAATTTTTTTTTTTTTAGTTTTAAAGTTGCTGGAAAAAAACTCAGGAAGCTACAGAATTTTTTTTTTTGAATTTTGACAAAAATTTCAGATTTCAGACCGCTATTCGCACACCACCTAGGCAGAATTACGACGGTTCTAATTTTCAGGCCAGCCTAACGAGGTCGAATCGAAAAAGTTTCAGTTTTAACGTTGCTGGAAATACTTTCAGGAAGCTACAGGAAAAATTTCAGATTTTTCTGACAAGTTTTAATATTTTTCTGAGTTGTTACTAAACGCAGACCAATCCGAAAATTTTCAGATTTTTCCTGTTGATTAGAACGACCAACAAGGATCGCAGCGAGGATGTTTGCAACGTGGGAGTTGAAACGACCTGCTTTGATACCAAATTGATGCAGTGGTATTTCCTACTAGAGATCTACACGGGCTATATTCCAAATCGCCGCGAACTCACGATGAACTAACGCACTTACACAAGCATTCTATCGCTCACATACGTTGCCATTCGCATCACAATATCAAATAAAAAGAAGAACGATCGACTCTAAAACAGCGGCCAAAAGAGAGTCGACATAGTTCCCAAATCAACACAAAGATTGCTACTCTTTTTGAGAACAAGACCAAGGCTATTGGCCAAGATCCGTTCAAGCAAACGAGACCCACTCGGTCCGGACACGAAGAACGCGGGAAAGCGATCTCAAGTTCAGAAAAATGTCAACGATCGATATTCAAAATCGCGGAGAACACGATGGTTCTTCCTCCACCAACTAAAGAAAGAAACTCTTGAAGGTTTAGAGATTACCCAACCCAGAAAATGTAAACACACTTGATAAATGTGGGAGAATCACTCTCTCCACGCTTTCCACCGGCGTCGCACCGTATGGATCCTTCGGAGTCACACCGAGGGGCTGCCTTTCTTCTTCCTTGGAGTCGCACCAAGAGACCACGCCGGAAACACCCAAAGAAGGGGGGCTGAAAATGGAGATGAGGGGGGAGGCAAGGGGGGGGGCGGCGGCTTGGAGCAAGCCTTGCCCGAAATCCTCTTAGGGGGAGTTTTTTTTAGGGTTCAATCTCTTTTTTTTTTCATTTCTCATAAAAGGCTCCCTTAAATAGGAGATTACAAACACCATCCAACCATCCAAGATTGAGATGAAATCTCATCAACCCGGATGGTTAAATGCACCCCAACATAAAATGTCTATTAGCACACCAAAATAAAAACTTGCCGGAATTAAAAGATTACAAGTTTTTAAATTGCGGAAATAAATATAAAACTAAAGCAAGATAATACGAAGTCTTTAGGCAACCTTTGCGCGACGCGGGCGGAGGTTATAATGTTGATTTCCGGGACGCCGAAAGTCCTTGTGTTGTAACATCTCCAAGTCATCCGCATGTGGGGGAAGTGGTGCGGCATAATAAGGTGGACTAAATACCTGTATTAAAGAATAGTTCATAAAGTCTAGGAATAAGAAAAAGCTAATAAATCCTAATTATTATTACAAGCTCAAAACAAATCAGCTATAAGCTGATTTGAAGTAGTAACAACTGATGAAAGAAAAAGTTCCGGGGACCTGGTAGTAGGGGTGGAAATTAAGTAGGATGCTCAGCCTCCAACCCCAAATCTCCTCCTTTTTCGCTCTCTTCTTCTCCTCCAGTATTATGTCTTCAAAGAAAAACTGCTTGCCCCCTTGTAACGAATCTTCAAAGGGAAGCACCAACGGAGGAGTGGCATCCTGCATCCTTGTATAAAAAGAAAGGGGGTCAGGAAATAAATTGGAAGAAAAACTAAAAGAAATCTCATCTGAGGGGATAATCCCGGCTTCATCCCCCATAGGTTGCGGTAATGACAAACTGATGATATCATCGAAGATTTCACTAGACTCGACAGCGCACGCAATGGCCTCCTCTATAACTTGGACTTCCTCGTACTGGACTGAAACAGTTGCTTCAGCACAATCGAGTCTGTCCTCCTCCATGAGAGTGGGCACGACACCGCGCAAGTCTGCAACATCCTGCAAATTGACCTTAATGACAATATTAGAAATAGATGTAGCTTCGTGCAAAGTGGGAGAAGACGTGCCACATAAGAGTTCGGGCTCACTCTCCACACAAGGGCACAAATCCACGCAAAGTGGTATATGAACCGAAGAGGTATGGGGTGTCGCATCAGAAACAGAGTCTTTAGGGACACTGATGCACATGTCGATTCCAGAGCCTTCAAAAAGTGAAGGTGGAAGTGACACGTAACCAGAGAAAGGTGCTGTGCTCGCAGAATTCAAAGATGGGACGATCCGGATATCTGGCTCATCATTATACTCCAGTTGGCGAAGGTAATCAGCACAGTCCTTCAAGGCATGCTCTCTACTTTTGCAAAATAAACACTGCTTCACCGGCTTCGCCGGCACCCAAGGTGCGGTAGCCGCGTAATAGTGCGACATTGGAGGCACAGTAGAGGAGCCAAAAGATTTATGGGACCCGTACGGTTTCTGAACAACACCATACTCTTTGGGACACCTATCACTAGCATGGGATGTGTCCCCACACCAACGACATCGGATATTCAAATGTGCCCACATGATATAGAAGAAGAAAATAGCATGAAAAAGAGTAAATTAAATAGAATAAAATACCCAATCGAAAACAATCGTTTCACAACCAAAATCTCATCACGCCTGCACTCCCCGGCAACGGCGCCAAAAACTTGATGTGCGATTTCAGCACCGCTAATTAGCAAGCACGAAATGCGATACGACGGCAGTGCACCGGTCGCTCAAGTAATAAAATAGGGAATAGCTTTCCCGAATGTCGATCTCTTGAGGAATGCAGGATATGGTGACAAGAAAGTAGAGTGAGGTAATTGTTTCGACGAGTAAAAGAAAGTAAAAACAAGGGCGTTGTGATTGGTGTCCTAAGCTATTGCAGAAATAAGATGCGGGTCAAAACTCCGCTTCGCAACGCGGGATGGATGCAACGGCCGCGATGCCATGCTTCGGAAAGCGCGTGGACGGAAAGTAACTGTGACGGTTGAGGGTCGCACACACCTCTTCGCAAAGTGGGGGTGAGTGCAGCGGCCGCGATGCTGCGCTTCGGTATGTGGGTGAAATGGCCACTGTGCGGGGTTTTGTGAGGGTCGTATTCACCTCTTCGCCAACATCACCACTAGCAATTGCTAGATGGCTTCACACACAAACAACCTAGGCTATCACAACAATAATGAAAGCTATTCTCACCACCACATCATCATTGCACATGAACACAAGCAAGGATCCATAACATTAACCTAACAAGCGTTCGTAAAACAACACAAAGAGAAAGCACAAGCATCAAAGTTTAGAAAGGACCTCATAGAATAAGTCACCGCGTCCTGGGTTCTCGGCCGGAGTGAGAGGTTGTCGGGCTCTCTCCGGGCTCGACCCTCAGATGGTGTGCGGACTCGAAGGAGGCTGTCACCGCTCCAACGATCTTCAGAGCTTCTATGGTCTCCTCGTCGAAGAATGCTTGAATTAGTGGCGGAGAATGCTTGCAAATGCTCCTGGATGGAGGAATGGCGAAGGAGATCGCTGGAAATGGCCTCCTCTTGTCTCCTCTGGTGGAAGGGGTGAAAATGGCGGGGTTCCTGCGTTTTTCCCGCTAGGGGAATCGGTCTCCCCGGAATCCTCTCTAATGCTGCAGATTTCCTGCTTTAAATACTAAACAGGCAGAATTAGTCACGCACGGGCGAACGCACGATCGTGCGCTGCCCGTGTGATAATTAATGATAAAAACTGGCGTGAAGATGAAGCTGCGCTGCCCGTGTGATTTACTCACGCACGGGCAAATTTGCCCATGCGTCAAAATGCACGGGTAAATTCAGAAAAGCTAAAAACAGGAAGAAACAAGCGACCGTGCGTTTTACTCACACACAGGAAATTCCGCCCGTGCGTCAAAACGCACGACCAAACTCAAATCTCCCATTTTCTGCCCAGATGAGAACGCACGACCGCAACCGCCCGTGCTTCAAGGAAACGCGCGACCGTGCGTTGCACACAATCATGAATTTTGGGGGGGGGGGGGACTGGATGATCCGACCACCTGTATACAAGATAAAACAGCTTGGAAAACACCTCCAGCACTAGATAAACATAGAGAAAGGGATGGGGAGCACCATGTGCTTACCCCCAATAACAAGGAGCACAAATGCACACCGAAATGGGCCTATGAGTGCACCTAGCAAGGAATAACAAATATGATCTAAAACATTCCTAAATTGTAAAGCATCGACTAGAAATACGGCCCAGATGAGTCCATAAATGTGTATATAAATGGGACTCATCAAAAGGACTTGAGATCAAAGTCCTAAGGTCGAATGGATGCGAAAGGGAGTGATTTAGTTTGTGGAAAATAAAGAAAAATAACTACAACTACTCCTATGCAATGCCGCATTGCAATGCTTCGCTTGGCGGGATGGAGAATAGGCAGGCCTTCAGCGCGCTGCTTCGCAAGGGCGGATGGACGAGTAGACAAGCGGAATCGAACTGTACAGGCCTTGAGCGCGCTGCTTCGTTAGGTGAATGGATTACACGGGCCGCTATGCCACGCTTCACTAGGCGGATGGGCGAGTAGGCATGCAGAGTGAGGGTCCCAAGCACCTCGTCAACAAGCACGCCATTAGCAATTGCTAGTGTGGCGAACGAACACGATGGCGGAATGGAAAATGGATGGGGGCGCACCTTATACACACATATAAACAAAAGATAATTTCACATAGACATGAAATAACTTTATATAACAAGGTTTATAGTGTTCATCATCAAAATACAAAAGATCTAACAATTACAACAATCAATACAAACAAGAAGCAAGTGAGGAATCGACCGAATCCGAAGCCTTGTTGAGGATTCACGAATGGAATCGCTGGGTTGTCAATCCGCGTCTATGCTCAGTCCTCAATAGCGTCCGTGGTAGAGAAGGCTGTCACTACCTTCCAATGGCCGGTCTTCTTTGTGTCACGATCCAGCCGCACGACCAAGCTTTTTTCTCCTTGGATAATGGTGGATGTAGAGCTAGATCCTTCTCTTTAGAGCTTGAGGATGATAAAGGAGGCCTAGAGGATCTCCGGGCTCAAGATAGGCGTGAAGAATAGTCCTGGAGCACCTTCTGGTGGTGGAAGATGATGCAGGGGGCGGAAGAGGCGAACAGGGATCGAAAATGGCAGTGCTGGAATGTCATCCGACCTAATTTCGCAGACTGTGTACTTATAGAAAACAGGGCGTACGATCAGTGGTGCACGACCAGTGGTCATGCGCACTGGAAGTTGGTGGTCGTGCGCGATGTGGCCGAGAACCTGCAAGATAACTTTACAGAAAATAATAAAGCGCACGACAAAATGCACGACCGTGCGTAAAAATGCACGACCAAATTCAGAATGCTATTTTGAGCCGCAAATGAATGTGCACGGTCAGTGGCGCACGATCAGTGGTCGTGCGCAATTGAACAAGTGATCGTACACAGTGTTCCTGTACAGATTTGTACCGGGAACACCTGCACGACCCCTGTTCCAGCATAAACACTAATCAAAACCATTGAAAGTGGCACATAACACAGCATGAAAGACAGTAAGAATGGTAAACATGAAAATACACAGAAAAGGGCGTGGAAGTGCACTTATCGTGGAATAATAGACGGTTATCAAATATGAACAAAAACATGTCAAAAGTGTAGTGCTTTGACTAAATAATCGGCTCAGATGAGTCAAAAAATGTGTATATAATTGGGACTCATCACACCCCCAGACTTACCTGTTTGCGCGTCCCGAGCAAACAAATCCGGCGGAGTATGAAAATAGCAGTTAGTGAAGGGAATTGCAAAATAGGAGTACGGTGCAAAGTATCATACGCATGCAAATAGAAATTCTATAAAAGGAGATTATAACTATGCTAACTAATTTACAAATGTGTTAAAGCATAAATAAAGATTTATTGATACTCAACTGGTGAATCATGAAGAACTTGTGCGGTCGTGCCCGGTGTGAAAGTCAACAAGCCACTCAGGAGGGTGTTTCTAAAGACCGGAATTCGGGGATAACTCCGCTAAAATCCAACAACGACGAGAGCCATAAGCTTGCTCGGTTACACTCTCTCCACGACGCTAGCAAACTCACAAGTTAAATCAATAGGACTTTCAGGTTATGATGGGGCTTAGGTTACGGTATGATATTCAAAGATAAACGAGACAGCTAAGCAACCCAATTGAGTCAAAAGATAACGATGTACCAAACAAGACCAAGAACGATGCTAGTGTGACACACCCCCAGACTTAGCTTGAAAACTGGGTGTGCACACAGCCTACTCCAACAAATACGAACTGAATTTTCTATTACGCTCAAAGGGATTTCTTTTCATTCCAATTCTTTTCATATTCTTTCTTGTAACTTCATTTTTTTTTCTTTTATCCCCCGGTTGGTTCACAATAATGAGTTCAACAAATAATACAGATTTTTATTTCACATCACAAAGGTTCCATACATCACACCAAATCAAGAAATATGATTTCAGTTAACTCGCTACTTGGTTGCAATAATAGGATAAGCTTCAGGCTTTGGTGATTGAAAGAAGGGCTGAAACAAGGGAGGGGTAGACACAAACTTGGCTTGCACAGGTAGACGCATAGGTCATGGAAAACAAGGCTCAAACTAGCCAAAAAATGGCCTACATCACGTTTAACAATATGAGTTGCTCTTGTCCATGCTTCAAGAGTCGCTTGGGGCAAGTTCTTAGCCCACGAGAAAGGTAAACCTTCCTTCCTACTCGAGCAACACACAACTAGCACTTGCCTACACACAACACCATGCTACCGCCAATTTCATTCACATTCACCAATTGAGTATAATAAATCTAAAACTACGCAAAAACACTAATCGTAAATTAAATGCATATAAATAATCTAATTTTACTCAAATTTCTACTGGAGCATGCGGATGCGACTAGTGCACTACAAGAGTCAACATCGCACTCCGATTTGCAATTCCTAAGCTTACATCCTATTTCACATTCCAACCAAAATAAGCATGAACGAAAACACACACACAAGTGAGTGCACGCTCAAGTGGGTGTAGTGTTGTGCGGTGAAGATGGACAAATAATATAACTAAAATAAAATGCTTCTAACATGTACTGAGATATGCCCGTGCAGTGGGTAACACATAGCGCCTTTCCCCCAGACTTAATCTAAGCCAAAGACACAAATGATGTAAACATGAAAATTAAATAAAAGTCTAGGGGAAGAAAAGTTACCCATGCTCAGAAATGAGCATACCAGAAGATTGGCATGTAAACCAAGAAAAAGTTGCAGCATCCCATCCAGAAAATGAACCTGCAGGGGTGAGCTCCGTTACAAAAAAAAGAAATATACAAAATAGTGATGAGTCCCATTTATATACACATTTATGGACTCATCTGGGCCGTACTTCTAGTCGATGCACTACACTTTAGGAAAGTTTTCGATCATATTTGTTATTCCTTGCTAGGTGCACTCTTAGGCCCATTTCGGTGTGCATTAGCGGTCCTTGTTATTTGGGGTAAGCACATGGTGCTCCCTATCACTTTCTCAATGCTTATCTAGTGTTGGAGGTGTTTTTCCAGCTGTTTTATCTTGTATACAGGTGGTCGGATCATCCAGTTCCCCCCCCCCAGAATTCATGATTGTGTGCAACGCACGGTCGTGCGTTTCCATGACGCACGGACGGTTGCGATCGTGCATTCTCATCTAGGCAGAAAATGGGAGATCTGAGTTTGGTCGTGCGTTTTGACGCATGGGCAGAATTTCTCGTGCGTGAGTAAAACGCATGGTCGCCTGTTTCTTCCTGTTTTTAGCTTTTCTGAATTTACCCGTGCATTTTGACGCATAGGCGGATTTGCCCGTGCGTGAGTAAAACTCACAGGTGGCGCAGCTTCATCTTCACGCCAGTTTTTATCAATAATTATCGCACGGGCAGTGCACGATCGTGCGTTCGCCCGTGCGTGACTAAAATTCTGCCTGTTTAGTATTTAAAGCAGGAAATCTGCAGCATTAGAGAGGATTCCGGGGAGACCGATTCGCCTCGTGGGAAAAATGCAGGAACCCTGCCATTTTCGCCCCTTCCACCAGAGGAGATAAGAGGAGGCCATTTCCAGTGATCTCCTTCGCCATTCCTCCATCCGAGAGCATTTGCAAGCATTCTCCGCCACTAGTTCAAGCATTCTTCGCCGAGGAGACCATAGAAGCGCTGAAGATCGTTGGAGCGGTGACAACCTCCTTCGAGTCCGCACACCATCTGAGGGCCGAGCCCGGAGAGAGCCCGACAACCTCTCACTCCAGCCGAGAACCCAAGACGCGGTGACATCTTCTATGTGGTCCTTTCTAAACTTTGATGCTTGTGCTTTCTCTTTGTGTTGTTGTACGAACGCTTGTTAGGTTAATGTTATGTATCCTTGCTTGTGTTCATGTGCAATGATGATGTGGTGGTGAGAATAGCTTTCGTTGTTGTTGTGATAGCTTAGGTTATTTGTGTGTGAAGCCAACTAGCAATTGCTAGTGGTTCTGTTGGCGAAGAGGTGAATACGACCCTCACAAATCCCCGCACTGTGTCCATTTCACCCACATACCGAAGCGCAACATCGTGGCTGCTGCACTCACCCCCACTTTGCGAAGAGGTGTGTGCGACCCTCAACCGTCATAGTTAAATTCCGTCCACGCGCTTTCCGAAGCACGACATCGCGGCAGTTGCATCCATCCCGCCTTGCGAAGCGGAGTTTTGACCCGCATCTTATTTCTGCAATTACTTAGGACACCAATCACAACGCCCTTGTTTTTACTTTCTTTTACTCGTTGAAACAATTACCTCACTTTACTTTCTTGTCACCATATCCTGCATTCCTTAAGAGATCGACATTTGGGGAAGCTATTCCATATTTTATTACTTGAGCGACCGGTGCACTTCCGTCGTATCACATTTCGTGCTTGCTAATTAGCAGTGCTGAAATCGCGCCATCAAGTTATTGGCGTCGTTGCCGGGGAGTGCAGGCATGATGAGATTTTGGTTGTAAATCGATTGTTTTCGATTGGGTCTTTTATTCTTTTTAATTTACTCTTTTTCATGTTATTTTCTTCTTCTATATCATGTGTGCACATTTGAATATCCGATGTCGTTGGTGTGGGGACACATCCCACGCTAGTGATAGGTTTCCCAAAGAGTATGGTGTTGTTCAGAAACCGTACGGGTCCCATAAATCTTTTGGCTCCTCTACTGCGCCACCGATGTCGCACTATTATGCGGCTACCGCACCTTGGGTGCCGGCGAATCCGGTGAAGCAGTGTTTATTTTGCAAAAGTAGAGAGCATGCCTTGAAGGTCAGTGCTGATTACCTTCGCAAACTGGAGGATGACGATGAGCCGGATATCCGTATCGTCCCACCTTTGAATTCTGCGAGACAGCCCCTTCCTCTGGTTACGTGTCACTTCCACCTTCACTTTTTGAAGGCTCTGGAATCGACACGTGCATCAGTGTCCCTCAAGACTCTATTTCTGATGCAACCCCCATTCATTTTCGGTTCATATACCACTTTGCGTGGATATGTGCCCTTGTGTGGAGAGTGAGCCCGAACTCTTATGTGGCACATCTTCTCCCACTATGCACGAGGCTACATCTATTTCTAATATTGTCATTGAGGTCAATTTGCAGGATATTGCAGACTTGCGCAGTGTCGTACCCACTCTCATGGAGGAGGACAGTCTCGATTGTGTTGAAGCAACTGTTTCGGTCCAGTGCGAGGAAGTCCCAGTTATAGAAGGAGGACATTGCGTGCGCTGTCGAGTCTAGTGAAATCTTCAATGATATCATCAGTTTTTCATTACCGCACCCTATGGGGGATGAAGCCGGGATTATCCCCTCAAATAAGATTTCTTTTAGTTTTTCTTCCAATTTATTTCCTGACCCCCTTTCTTTATATACAAGGATGCAGGATGCCCCTCCTCCGGTTGATCAGACCTTATGCATGGAAGAGCCGAAAGCCTGGCGGGATGAGGAAGGTATAGTGAAGGAAAGTCTTGTTTCCTCATCATCATTGGTGCTTCCCTTTGAGGATTGGTTACAAGGGGGCAAGCGGTTTTTCTTTGAAGACATAATACTGGAGGAGAAGAAGAGAGCGAAAAAGGAGGAGATTTGGGGTTGGAGGCTGAGCACCCTACTTAATTTCAACCCCTACTACCAGGTCCCCAGACCTTTTTCTTTCATCAGTTGTTACTACTTTAAATCAGCTTATAGCTGATTTGTTTTGAGCTTGTAATAATAATTAGGATTTATTAGCTTTTTCTTATTCTTAGACTTTATGAACTATGCTTTAATACAGGTATTTAGTCTACCTTAAGCACAGTAAACAAAAGGGCTTCTTGGGAGACAACCCATGGGAACCACCCGGTTCCGTTTGCTTGCTTTAATTTCTATTATGTTTTGTTTTTTTTGCTTTGGTGCTAACAATGCAGGTGTGAACTCGATTGGATGAAGAGGAGGAGATCTTTAAAGAAGGATTATACCGCTCTTCTGGCATGCTCTTATGAGCATAGGTACTCCTAACCTAGCTTTATTTTTGCAATGAAATGTTATATTTGATTTGTTTTTCACATCAAGTCTGGGGGGAGCGGGCCTTTGCTTACGCTACATGCACATACATGCTAGAATGTTGTGTTAGGAAATTTATATTGATTGTCTCATTGCATAACACACACAACACGTGTTTATTTTTTTACTCGTGCGCAATTATCGTGTAAGTGCTTGATGTATATGTTTAGAAGTTTGATTGTTAGTTTAGGATTGTGTGGCGGAACAGGATGTGACCCGTGCGGTGCTACTAGTAGAGCGCTCACGCAGCATAAAAATCCACGTAGAATAGATTTAATTACAAAGTTATAGTTTTATTTACTTTATTTGTGTAATTACTTAATATTCTACTCAAACGGTGAATTTAGTGAATCTAGCGGTAGCCCTAGGTCGAGTGTAGAAGAGCTGTTAGCCTCGTGTTGTTTAAGTTGGAAGGAGAGGAGACCTCGCTTGGTGGTTAAGAACTTGCCCCAAGCTATTTTCAAAATGAGTGCGTTGAATGATCTTGTTGGGAGCATGACATAGGCCATCATTTGGTCCGGTTGAGCTTTGATTTCCCAACCAAATGTCATCCTTTGCTAGCCTTGTTGAGCCTTACCTCTCCTATTTGTTAAACTCCACTAAATCTTCACCAAGGCCACATATCCTAACCTAAAGCGCACTAGAGTCATGCTTTGAAATATATACATATTTATGATGATTGTGCGGTGCGAAAAAAAATGATGAGAATGAGTTAAAATTTTGATTGATCCTAACTTATGTTTCTATGGATCTTAAAAAAAAAAGAAAAAAAAACTAAAAGAACTCTAAAAAGAATCTAACCACAAGTGTGGTAGTCTCGCACACGTCATCGTGATTAAATGAAGTCTGGGGGAGTGTGCTTCAAGGTGAAGATGTTGAGGTTAGCATTTGTTATTTACCGGAGGGTGAGTGCGTTTAACCTACGTTCTTCTACTTCATTACCGTACCTCAACCCAAGCCCTATGTCTAGCATAAAAGCCCTACTGATTCTTGATAAGATCGTCTCATGCAGTGGAGAAGGTGCAAAAGGGCAAGCGTATGATCACCGACCTTGATGGATTTCATGGAGAGCTCTTCCTTGAGATCCAATTTGAGCAACGCTCACCTCAGCAGTTCACGCTATTTTCCCTAGGGCGCGACTGTTCGATTCACCAGTGATTCACCTCAGAGTAGTAGTATTTTGTATTTTACACTTGTAGAAGTTCTTAAAATATAGTCTTTGTTTTAAAATATTTTCTACTTTATTTTTACGCTCGTTAGTTCTTTACTTCCCATCATGTTTTGCCTGCACAGTTGCTTCTTTAACATCAATTTTTCTATCATGGGATTGAGTGTTTGCCCGAGATGTGCAAATGAGTAAGTCTGGGGGTGTGATGAGTCCCATTTATATACACATTTATGGACTCATCTGGGCCGTATTTCAAGTCGATGCACTACACTTTAGGAATGTTTTCGATCATATTTGTTATTCCTTGCTAGGTGCACTCATAGGCCCATTTCGGTGTGCATTTGCGCTCCTTGTTATTGGGGGTAAGCACATGGTGCTCCCCATCCATTTCTCTATGTTTATCTTGTGCTGTAGGTGTTTTCCCAGCTATTTTATCTTGTATACAGTTGGTCGGATCATCAAGTCCCCCCCCAGAATTCATGATTGTGTGCAGCGCACGGTCGTGCGTTTCATTGACGCATGGACGGTTGCGGTCGTGCGTTCTCATCTGGGCAGAAAATGGGAGATCTGAGTTTGGTCGTGCGTTTTGACGCACGGGCGGAATTTCCCGTGCGTGAGTAAAACGCACGGTCGCCTGTTTCTTCCTGTTTTTAGCTTTTCTGAAATTACCCGTGCGTTTTGACGCACGGGCGGATTTGCCCAGGCGTGAGTAAATCGCACGGGCGGCGCAGCTTCATCTTCACGCCAGTTTTTATCATTAATTATCGCACGGGCAGCGCACGATCGTGCGTTCGCCCGTGCGTGACTAAAATTCTGCCCGTTTAGTATTTAAAGCAGGAAATCTGCAGCATTAGAGTGGATTCCGGGGAGACCGATTCCCCTCGCGGGAAAAATGCAAGAACCCCGCCATTTTCACCCCTTCCACCAGAGGAGACAAGAGGAGGCCATTTCCAGCTATCTCCTTCGCCATTCCTCCATATGAGAGCATTTGCAAGCATTCTTCGCCACTAGTTCAAGCATTCTTCGCCGAGGAGACCATAGAAGCGCTGAAGATCGTTGGAGCGGTGACAGCCACCTTCGAGTCCGCACACCAACTGAGGGCCGAGCCCGGAGAGAGCCAGATAACCTCTCACTCCGGCCGAGAACCCAAGACGCGGTGACATCTTCTATGTGGTCCTTTCTAAACTTTGATGCTTGTGCTTTCTCTTTGTGTTGTTGTACGAAAGCTTGTTAGGTTAATGTTATGTATCCTTGCTTGTGTTCATGTGCAATGATGATGTGGTGGTGTGAATAGCTTTCGTTGTTGTTGTGAAAGCCTAGGTTGTTTGTGTGTGAAGACATCTAGCAATTGCTAGTGGTGATGTTGGCGAAGAGGTGAATACGACCCTCACAAAATCCCGCACTTTGGCCATTTCACCCACATACCGAAGTGCGACATCGCGACCGCTGCACTCACCCCCACTTTGCGAAGAGGTGTGTGAGACCCTCAACCGTCACAGTTACTTTTCGTCCACGCGCTTTCCGAAGCACGACATCGCTGCCGTTGCATCCATCCCGCCTTGCGAAGCGGAGTTTTGACCCGCATCTTATTTCTGCAATAGCTTTGGACACCAATCACAACGCCCTTGTTTCTACTTTCTTTTACTCATCAAAACAATTACCTCACTCTACTTTCTTGTCACCATATCCTGCATTCCTCAAGAGATCGACATTCGGGGAAGCTATTCCCTATTTTATTACTTGAGCGACCGGTGCACTGTCGTCGTATCGCATTTCGTGCTTGGTAATTAGCGGTGCTGAAATCGCGCCATCAAATAGAATAAAGTAAAACTAACTAAACAAACTAGATAAACTAACATTGCAAGAAAGGTAAGATAACTACTGGGGTTATTGTCCTCCCAGCATGATTTATTCAAATTTAAAATAGTTCTAGCTAATGGGTCTATGAAAAGAAAGTGCACAGGTAACTGTTCTAATATCTTTGCCGGTAACGGGTACCGATACGGCGATAAAACAGTTACCCCTCTACCTAAATAATAATACCTTCTTAACACAGGTAGAGGAAATAGGAAGTAAGAAGAGGAGGAAGGCTGGTCCTCACTCGTCTCACCACAAAATAAATCTTTGCCTAGCAAGGTGTCATCTCCAAGGAGGCAGCAGGAGGAGAAGGCAATGAGTGGAGCTTCCTCTATGGAGGGGGGATCAACCTCCTCACATAAGAGGATACAATCATCATTGACTTGAGCAAAGTGCTCCAAGTCCTCCTGAAGTACCTATGAAGACTCGACCTGCACAAGCTCGAATAGAGAAAGGGGATCAAGAAATAAATAAGAAGAAAAACATGAATAAAAATCAATCGAGGGAGTGGTCCTGGTCTCACTCACGACAAGATCCAAGGATAGATCACTATCATCATCGTAAGTATCATAGCAAGGGGGGCCAGTGAACTCAAGGGCCTCGGTGGTGAGTTGGGCCTCCTCGTCCCATGAGGAAGTGCAAGCCTCCTCATCAGAACGAGCATCCTCATCATCCCACCGGGGTGCAGCCTTGGGCTCAGAATCATCACCTTGCTCAATTTCTTCGACAGGATCATAAAAAATGTGTGTAGAAAAATCTTGCAAAGAAACTGGAGGAACAAAAATATTTGGCTCCTCCGCAAAAAGATATGCTAAAGCCTCCCCGATGGAAAGAATACTTTCCTCATCCCACTCAGGTGCATCCATAAGTTCGACATCCTCTCCTTGTTGGCCAACAGATGAGTGATCATTATCACTAGGAGTGAAGCCATAAACAGGGAGAGAAGAACCGATGTGAGAATTAAGCTCAAGGGGTGAGTAGGAAATTGCCCCCACGGGTAAAGAATGAGTGGTAGGGACAATGTTGTCATGAGTGGAGGAGCCGCGGTCAGGATTGAAGATACTAGGACAGTCCCTCAATTCATGACCCTCTCCTCGACACAACAAGCACAAAAGGTTCCTAAACTTCCTAGCATTTAACTCCTTCATTTGGTCTATATAATAAACCATCTTGTCGTAAGTGCTAGGAGAAATATCCCATGAAGACATTTTCAATAATTATAGCAGATAAAATGAAACTGAAATTCTTTGCAAGGAAATTTATACAAACTAATAAAACTCCTTGGATTAAACTTGCCTAAAACTTTAAAATAGGAGAGAAAGAAATCATAACAAACAATATATAATTAAAAAGCAAACAAAAATAATTAAGAGGCTATACACACTGGAAGAACTACTATCTCTTGTCTCCCTCTACAGCAACTCACACGACTGTGTTCCCCGACAACGGCGCCAAAAACATGATGCGCAAATGTCGCACACCGCTATAGGCGGTAGCTAGACCGCGGCACGAAACGGCAGTTTACTGATCGTTCAAGTAATATAAAATGTGGGAGTGAATCCCCAAGTATCGATCTCGAAGGAACACAGTAAGGTGGAGTTAACTATTGAGGAAGGACTTGAGATCGAAGTCCTTCAGTCGAATGGATGCGAAAGGGAGTGATTTGGTTTGTGGGAAATAAAGGAAAATAACTACAACTACTCCTATGCAATGACGCTATGCAATGCTTCGCTTGGCGGGATGGATACTAGGCAGGCCTTGAGCACACTATTTCGCAAGGGCGGATGGACGAGTACGCAAGCGAAATCGAACTGTGCAGGCCTTGAGCACGCTGCTTCATTAGGCGAATGGATTACACGGGACGCTATGCCACGCTTCACTAGGCGGATGGGAGAGTAGGCATGCGGAGTGAGGGTCGCAAGCACCTCGTCGACAAGCACGCCACTAGCAATTGCTAGTGTGGCGAACGAACACGATGGAGGAATGGAAAATGGATGGGGGCGCACCTCATACACACATATAAACAAAAGATAATTTCACATAGACATGAAATATCTTTATATAGCAAGGTTTATAGTGTTCATCATCAAAATACAAAAGATCTAACAATTACAACAATCAATACAAAGAAGAAGCAAGTGAGGAATCAGCCGAATCTGAATCATTGTTGAGGATTCACGGATGGAATCGCTGGGTTCTCAATCTGCGTCCATGATCGGTCCTCAACTGCGTCCGTGGTAGAGAAGGCTATCACTACCTTCCAATGGCCCGTCTTCTTCGTGTCACAATCCAGTCGCACGACCAAGCTTTCTTCTCCTTGGATAATGGTGGATGTAGAGCTAGATCCTTCTCTTTAGAGCTTGAGGATGATGGAGGAGGCCTAGAGGATCTCCGGGCTCAAGATAGGCATGAAGAATAGTCCCGGAGCACCTCCTGGTGGTGGAAGATGATGCAGGGGGCGGAAGAGACGAACAGGGCTCGAAAACGGCGGAGCTGGAATGTCATCCGACCTAATTTCACAGACTGCGTACTTATAGAAAACAAGGCGCACGATCAGTGGTGCACGACCAGTGGTCGTGCACACTGGAAGTTGGTGGTCGTGCGCAATGTGGCCGAGAACCTGCAAGATAACTTTACAGAAAATAATAAAGCACACGACCAAACGCACGACCAAATTCAGAATGCTATTTTGAGCCGCAAATGAACGCGCATGGTCGGTGGCGCATGATCAGTGGTCGTGCGCAATAGAACCAGTGATCGTGCGCAGTGTTCCTGTACAAATTTGTACCGGGAACACCAGCACGACCCCTGTTCTAGCATAAACACTAATCAAAACCACTGAAAGTGGCACATAACACAGCATGAAAGACAGTAAGAATGATAAACATGAAAATACACAGAAACGGGCCTAGAAGTGCACTTAGCGTGGAATAATAGACGACTATCAAATATGAACGAAAACATATCTATAGTGTAGTGCTTTGACTAAATAATCGGCCCAAATGAGTCCAAAAATGTTTATATAATTGGGACTCATCAGATACCCAAGTGGTACCACCCATAGAATAAGTGGAAGCCTTAGGTACCCAGATTTGCTTTATAGTATTTTGTTTTGCTTTCCTGCAAGAGCTAGATGTGTGACCTAACCTATAACTGTTTGCATATGAAATATAGGGGGTTGAGACACTTTTCTGGAATTTTTTTATTGCTGGAAGAAATTGGATTTACAGAAGAAAAAGATTTTGCAAAAGAAATCATTAGATTTTTGTATGAGGTGCTAGCGCCAGCGTTAGTGGCTAGCGCCGGGCGGTAGCCCTCAGCTCGATATCCGAGCCCAAATTTTCCAGAACCATAGCACTGGTTCCCTAAAATCATATCCAGAGAATTTTGGCCCATTCCAAATTTTTTAATGGCCATGGTGAGATCATGAACTTGTGCTTTAAGTGAAGAATTTTCTTTCACAAGCATGACACACATATTTTCAAAACCTTTTTTATTATTTTTTATTTGCAAAAGAGAGGCTTCTAATTTTCTTTCTAATTCCCCCTTCTCTTTTGTAAGAGTTTTGGCATGTGAGAGGGCTTTAGAAAGTGACTCTTCAATATCTTTTGTCGTTTTAGTGGAGTGATCACACTCTTGGCAAGAAACCTTTCTCTTTTCTAAAACAATTTATTTTTTGGAAAGCTTTTGATTTTATTTAATAAGAGATTCATTTTCACGATTCAATAAAAGATTATCTTTCTTATTTTTATCAAAAGCTTTGCAAGTTTCAAGAAATTCATTAAACAATTCACCATAAGTGGGAGGAGTTACCTTAGTGTCGCTATGAACATTGGTGTCGTCATTGTCGTTTCCTTGTCCCATGAGGCACATGTTTGCTTCCTCATCTTCACTTGATAAAGACCCGCTTGATCCTTTGGAGGAGGAGGAGTCATCCCATGTTCTAGCTTTTAGCACCTTCCTCTTTTCCTTCCCTTTGTGCCGCTTTTCCTTTTTCTCCTTCAAAAACTTTGGGCACTGGCTCTAAATATGCCTGGTCTTCCTGCAGTGATAGCATTCTGGTCGAGGTCTTTCTTCTTCATGGTCGCTTTCATTTTCCTTCTTTGAAGATGACCCTTTCCATCTTCCTTCTTTTTGGAAATATTTCCGGAAGGTGTTTCTCCTTTACGGATTTCTCATGAATTTTCGGAAGTTCTTTACCAAAAGGCTTTCTTCATCTTCATCCTCATCCTCTTGACACTCCTTCTTTGATTTTATTGCCAATGCTTTCTTCTTTGGCTCCTTGTTGTATTCATCGTGTTGGATCTTGAGTTCTACCTCATGGCTTTTGAGATTCCCAATGAGGCTCTCAACTTGGAGCATTCTTAAATTGCGCGACTCCGAGATAGCCGTCACCTTTGGATTGAATTTTGGAGGAAGGGATCGAAGAAGTTTTTGGACCAAGTCGCCATTGGAGAAGGTCTTTCCAAGAACTTTAGAGGCATTGACGATCTTGGTGAAGCGCGTGTACATGGCATCAACATCTTCACTTTCATCCATCCGAAACTTTTCACATTCTGACTCTAGTTGGAAAAGATTCGAATCTTTAACCTGTGATGTGCCATCATGAGTAATTTCCAAATGATTCCAAATATCATATGCAGTAGTATATGCGGAAATTCTATTAAATTCATTTCTATCTAACTCACAAAATAAAGCATTCATGGCCTTGGGGTTATTTTTGCATTTAAGTTTATCCTTATCATCCCACTTATCCTTAGGTTTTTCTAATGTTACTTCTCCAACTACAATTGTAGGAGGAGAGTATTCCTCTTCTACCATATTCCATACCTCAATATCTAAGTTCATAAAAAAACATCTCATCCTATTTTTCCAATAATTATAATCTGACCCAGTAAATAGTGGAGGTCTACTAATTCCCTGTCCCTCGGAAAAAGCGAGATTATAAGACGCCATTATTCCTGGTTTTTAAATCGTTTGGAATAACCTCTCTCTAATACCACTTGTTAGATCGATAGGCGCCCTTAGAGGGGGGGGGGGGGGGTTGAATAACGGAATAAAACTCTTTTTATAATTTTAAGGAAATTACTAAATTGTTTAGGAATAAAGGAGAGCAAAATAACAATTTAGCAAAAAGTAATTTGCAATAATAAAATTTAGGCAAAATGAAAGAAATCAAGTAAACACAAATATAGACATGATTGTATTATATAAAAAGTGATTACATAAATTTGATTTCAATATTGCTAGAAATCGGAGGCGTACAAGAGTAAATATCTTTTCCTTTTCTATACCGACTTGTATCCCCACAAACCGGTTGGCTTTAGCCTATCCTTCCCCGGATATGGCCTCAAGACGCTCTAGCCAATCCTAACCCAGGATATGGCCTCGAGCACCCCTAGATCTAATCTCCTAGACCTAGTCGCCAACTTACGCGGCGAATTACCTCCTAAGCCACGCAAGGACCTAGTCGCCAACACAAGGCGATTTTACTACAAAATTCACAATAATGAAATAAAGTAAATAACAAGAACCACCTCTATGAGATTTCTGAAGATGAGGATGAAGGATCGATGTAGCAAAATCGAGGCTGAAGCGATCATTCTTCGGATGCAGCGTGACAGCTTCCTTCTCAACAAAACTTCTTTGGCTTTGAGTGGGAGATGAACTTTCGGCAGATTAACAGCTCTGGAATTTTGGCACAAGTAATCTCACTGAAAGCTCTTGCCAAAACGAGAGAGAGGCCATCAATTTATAGAACATGGAGAGAGTGTCTGCGGTAGCGTTCGTATAGAGCGGTAACAAAACCGTCGCGGCATGGCGTTGTGCGTATGAACTTGAGCTAGCGACAGGCGGTAGCGCTAGCGCTAGCGCTAGGCGCTATCACTAATGCTGGCAGTAGTGTATGTTTCAGAAAGTTGATTTCAGCTGCTTTCTACCTGTGGAGTATTGCACCTATAGTTCCTGCACACTATAAACACATGACAAGCAAGATCAAATACAATATGGGATTTGTTATTCTCAAACAAAGGGATGTGACACACATGTCCAACAGCCAACACTACCTGCTCTTGCCTCTCTTCCTGGAGGGTTCTGTCCTCCGTTCTTCTCTCCCCAATGTAATAACCCTTTTGCTGGTCTCTCCTGCCACTACTTCCCTGGTCCTCTGTCGGCCTCTTCCTACATCGAACAATGTACTGGTCGGCCTATAGCTTCTTGGCCACCTCCAGGACCTTGGCCAGGCTGCCGTCAGAGACAAAGAGGAGGGCCTGCCTCAGGTCATCACAGAGGCCCATATAGAACCTCTTTGCATAGCCCGCATCGTCCAACTGATACGAATCCGCAAACCGGGCTAGGTGTGTGAACTACCGGTGATACTCCACCACTGTCCTGCTACCCTGCCTCAACTGTAAGAACCTATCTTCTAGCTCATCTCTTGCTGACTGCGGTACATAATTTTCCAGTAGCATTATCTTGAACTCATCCCATGAGATGTCAGCCGCCTCCAGTCCATCATATGTGGTGTCTAGTAGTGACTTCCACCACTTCTTCGCATGAGATTCCAGGCACGAAACCATTAGGTGTACCGCCACACCCGTCGGGCACTGTATCCCTTCCACCATCTCGTACATGATGTCTACCCACTCCTCAGTCAGAACCACTGTCTCTGTCCCAAGGTATGATGGAGGGGAAAGACCTCGGAAAGCACTCATCCAGTTGGCCTCGGGGTTTGGTTGAGCAGTCGGTGCCTACTGTGCCCTGAATGCCTCCAGTATGACAGTCAGTGTCTGCCCCATCTCCGTTTGCTGAAATGGAGTAGGAGCCGATGGTGGTGGGACGACGTTTGGATTCGATGGCACTCCATGCTGTGGGGTAGGGTTCGTCGTGGGCTATAAAAGAAAATTGACACTTGTAGGAGGGTTTGCCTAAAAATTCAGTTAAAAGTGGTCTTTTCATGTGATTCCCCACATAGGCACACCATTGCTTCCGCTGCTTAGTTTGTCCTCAAGATAAACTCACGCAGGGTGGCCCAGGGTTTGTGGACTTCTTTTCTTCGGATCGAGGTTTGCTCTGATACCAATTTGTAAGACCCCATTTTTTTCATTTGAAAACCCGGGTCTTATGCCCAGAACCGCGGCTTTGTAGTGGCACCATCACTCGGGAAGGTCGCCACTACAAAACGCTGATTTTGCCAGCCAATCCCCCACCCCTCCCCCGGTTTCTCCTAGGCACCGAGCAGGAGGAATGAAGCGAAGTACAGCAAGGGGTATAATCAATAACAGGTGATAGTGAATCTAACTACGGAAGGGTTTATCGCTATGCAACATATAGTACCGTGAGTAAAGCAGTAAGAGGTAAAACAATAACAAGTAAGCAATAGTAATAAGTAAAGCAGTACTATGCATAACAGTAATAAGGAAACAGTATGAAGGAAGTGTAACCTGAATTTATAGGAATGTCCATACAAACCTATAGACCAAGGGATCGTTTAGCAGGGCCTATCGTATAAAAAGTCCCATAACCGATTTATTCGATAGGGGTATAGGTTGAAGTGAAATGTTTATGCCATGTCATGCAGGGTTATGCAGTTTAATGTTATGTTCATACAAGTGCAACTTACACACTTTGACTCTATGCGCACAGACCTTTAGTTCCCCCTTTTTGGAGCTAGCAAAACTCCCAGGATACTCCTGTAGTGGAAAACGGAAGCGGTGGGTTTGGCCTCGCCCACCCATAGGTTGGTATCTGCACAACCTAACCTAGACTTATCGTACGCCTCAACGCTAAGAACACAACAGCGGAGCTCCTGCGTACTCTTACTGGCTAGTCCACTAGACTTTTCTTTGGTAAAGTGTTAGCCACACTTACCGAGTCAAAGTATCAACGTCGATACGACAACCGTCAATACTAATGACCAACCACCTTTATGCACATACAATATGTTACCATCTATCTCTGAGCCCTAAGCTCCCCGGGCTAACCTGCCCGTTACCATAACCTTCCCAGCCACCAGCTCGCCGGACCAACCCGTCCGTACCTACAAGCATTACTGAGTCACAAGCTTACCAGACTAACTAGTCCGCTGCTTCAACCATGAGTCTACCGCTCGTAAAACCAAACCAACTAACCTCCCGGAACCACGGGGTGTGGGTGTGTGTATTATTAAGTTAATCTTGCACCACCATTTATTCCTGCACTTTAGGGTTAACCATGGAGTTCCCGAGGACTACCCTATGAGGGCTCGCAGCGGTACTAGGAACTATAATGGGATGACACCCCAAGGCTCCCTTTCCAAGGCATTTAATGTTATTGGCAATCTACCCATAAAAATACCCTTCTTGTCATTACACTTGGATTACCCTAAGTATTTTATTACCATCTAAGGGGAAAGACGATCTTTCGTCGGTCCCGAACATGACCTTACTCCTTAGCTTGTCAGGTACACTCAACATATAGACCCCTAAGTGTGACCTCACAACTTCTCTACCAGACTAGGTACACCATCTACCTTCCATTCCCACCTAATGATCCATAAATTACTCAAGTTTTACAGTTTTACTATACACAGACCAAATGAGTTATATGAGTTGCATAAGAGGAGGTACCCCAATTATTCATCCAACTGACTCAAGATTATTACTGGGAGTCTATCATGATATTTTAAGACTAAATCCAGAGGATCATATTTTTCCTTAGTTATTTGGCATTTATTATAATTTCTCCAACATTGGCCAAGTATGATATTGAACATGAGTGTAAGGTCTTCTTATGATATGGCCCCCATAAAATTATGAAAAATCTATGAAGTCAAAATAGCAGTAAATACAGAATTTCACAATTTTGCAGTAAGGGGTTGGCCTCTAATTATAATATTGAATAATTACCCCAAATTAGAAATTAAATAAGTAACCACCAAAACTACTTGTCCAAAAATTATGGGAAAATTACCAGACTTTTATATTAATCAAAAAAGTCTACTGACTAACTTTCAGAATTTATCAGAACTAATTAGTCACAAAATTAAATATTCCAAGTTAACCCATACTAGGGAAAATTGCGAACTTACCTACTGATAAGTAATTCCAAAAATTATACAAAAATTCACAGAGCTCTCTAATGCCGTAAAATCTCCTACCACCAAGTTTCATATTCTTCCAGATGGTATTTGTCCCTCATTTATTTAACATAATCCTAAGACAAAATAGATGACTTGTGAATGAAGTGCTAATTAAATCAACTCAATAATTACACAAAAATTACCAGAGGTCTATATCATGATTATGAGGGTACTACCAAACTTTTACCAACATCCAAGATAATTTGAGCATGTAAATTTCTCTTATAAGAAGGTTCCCTAAAAAGGTTATAACCTAAATCAAAGGGGATAAGGGTTCCTAAAATTCTCATAAAATTTCCTAGTGCATATTTACACCCTATGAACTTATCTACAATGTTTCATGACCATTCAAGGATATATATGACCTTATGACCTTCACAAGGCTCAAAGTTTAACCCTAGGGTTAGAACTAGGGTCCTAGGGCATATCCACCCAAAATCACCCCAAATTATTCATGTGGGTGTTTTATGTGATCCTAAACTAGTGGCCAAAGTTTCACATTATCTTGATAAGATTTGACCACCTAATTCCATAATGTGCACTTTTGACCTAGTTTGACCAAACTTGGGTTAAATTATTATGCAACCAAACCAGTCCCAATTGGGCTGAAATTTTTACCAGGGTCATATAATAACCCTAAAGTGCACCCACCAAAATATGGAGGGGATTAGAGTTCTATAGACCCTGTAATTAAATAATATTTTAATTATTAATTTTTTACAAAACTTTAGACAAAGGTACTCCAAAAATTCCCATCATTGGATATGTTAAGGGTGTAGGTTTAAATAGCCTATGTTTCAATTTTCATGTCAATATCATTTCCCTATCAAAAGTTATTCAAGAAATAGTGGTTGTCCTATCCTAGGGACCAGTCCCACCAAAATGTCCCTACAGGGAGCTACAGTGCACCTTTTGGACTGAAACAAATTTTAAATTAAAGTACACACTAAGGGATACAACTTCGATGTTGGCCACGTTTTCATCAGAGGAGCTTAATTATTTTCTACAATTAATATAAGGTACTGTATAATATGTGACATAAATACAATTATAAATATAACATGTATATTGATCCTTGCACAGATCTTGAAACATGATGTGTGGCCACAGCTCTTCTTCTTCCTCCAGCCGACGGCTAAGGATGGCCCATCCTGGAAGGTTTTGGAGGTTGATTTCCCAACCACGTATGCATGTTCCCGGCCTGGCAATGCCACCACCACCTCCGTTGAGGTGGTGGCTGGCGATAGGGGATGGTTGGCCGGCCGGAGGTGGTCAGAATCGGGATTTAGAGGAGGGCCAAAAGCTCGAAAATGAGCCTCTTTCTGTGACTTGATCTGAGCCCGATTTGACTCACATCAAGTCCCAAATCGACAGAGATCTAGCAATAGAGGAGGAGTGGAGGATCGGACCTGTGTGGTGGCCTGAGGTCGTGGATTTCGGTGGGTTGCCATGGCCGGAGCTCGAGATTTTGGTGCCATGCCTCCTCTGGTCTTTAGTGCACAATCCCTCTTGGAATTTTGAGGTTTTCTGCCTCTCACTCCTCTGAAGGTGTTAAAGAGCCCAATTAGAGGCAAGATGGGGGTTTCACATGGTGGCCATTAATGGCCCTTGATGAAGAATTTTAGTTTCATGTGGGGGAGGTGAATTAGGCATCAATTTGGCCGGGAGAAGGCTGGAAACTCCTCCTCTCCCCAAGAGGAGATGAATGGTGCCATTAATGGGGGAGATTGGAGGTTTCTTCTTCCTCCCCATTAACTCCCCCTTCTCTCTCTCTCTCTTTCAAATTGGGCTTTCTCTCTCCTGGCCGATTTTCTTAAAATTGAATGGCCAATTCAGTAGCACCCAACCCCATTAGGTGGTGGAACACCTCAAATGGGTCTAGCCAAAGAGGATTGGGCTTGATTAGGTCAACATAGGTTATTTTGAATTAAATTTGAGGTAGAGTTGATTTTGGTCAATTTTACCATTTAGGTTGACCCCAATGGGTGGCTAGTCTCCCATTGGCCTCCCTTAAGAGATAGGAATGTCTAGGTAGGGTGAATTTAGCAAGGTGAGGGACAATTGACCCTTAATAGGTCACTTTGACCAAAATAAGGCAAGGGTTGACTTTGATAAAATTGGCTAAATTGGAGGCCCCATGATGGGGGTTTTTGTTCCATTGCGTCCCTAGTATCATTATAAGGGTAGGGGGCAAGGTCAATTTGGCATGGTGGATGCCAATTGGCCCTAATTAAGCTACTTTGACCAATTTAGGGTTACGGTTGACTTTTGTCAATTTGGCCTCTTTGGTTGACCCCAATGGGTCCCTGGTGCTCTAAGGGTACACCTAATGGGTTAGGGATGTTATGGTGGGGTCAAGGGAATCAAGGTGAGGCCCTAAAGTCCAACCCTAGGCTTGGTATCTGAAAATTGTTATTTGTAGACCACATGGGTTTTCTTCTTCTTACCTAAGTTCACATGATCTTAAGTGCTTCCTATGGTTCTGTCATGACCTAGTCATGACAGAACAAACTTGGGGGTCTAGTTGTTTGCTGGATGTTACACCAGTCAACACTTAGGAATTTTTGGACTTTCCAGATTAGAACCAGTGTGTCGGCCGACTTTCTAGTCGATAAGAATTTGTTGACTGAGCCTCTAGTCGATATTTTCTTGTACTTAGAAACTTTTCTGCATTGAAATAGTTAGAACATAATTTGTCAACTAGATGCTTGGTCGACATAGCATTTTACATGAAACTAAGGGCTAAATTTTTCAAAGTTAAGCAATATATATTGGGATAAATCACAAAATATTGCTAAGTGAAAAATAGAGTAAAAATAGATTTAAGTAAGATTAAAAATAAATCTATTCTATGTTGAACATTGCAAGTTTTATTTTAAAATTATTAAACTTAGCTTCATCCAGCGGCTTCGTAAAATGTCTGCTATCTGTTTCTTTGTAGGCATGAACTCCAAGAAAAGGCCCCCCTTCTCCACATGTTCTGATATGAAATGGTAGCAAATATCTATGTGCTTTATCCTACTTTGCGAAACTAGGTCCTTGGTAATAGTGATGGCACTAGATGAGTCCCAGAACATTGGAGTCTTCTTGATCTTCAAGTTGTAGTCCTCCAGTTGATGCTGAATCCACAGAAGTATGGCACAACAGCTGCCAACTAAGATGTACTCTGACTCAGCCGTTGATATGACCACACTGGTTTATTTCTTGCTATTCCAAGAGATGAGTCTTCTTCCCAGGAACTTGCTTGTGCTAGATATACTTTTTTTATCTTCCTTGCATCCTACAAAATCTGCATCTAAAAACCTATAAGCTCAAACTCATTACTCATAGGGTATCGCAAGCCAAGATTAGGTGTCCCTTTAGGTATCTCAAAATCCTCTTTGTAGATGTGTAGTGAGATTCCTTAGTATTCACCTGGTATCGGGCACAAATGCATGGGGAAAACATTATTTCAGATCTACTAGTAGTAATGTAGAGCAGAGATCTAATGATGCATTTGTACAAGGTTTCATAAAAAGGTTTCCCTTTTTCATCTTTGTCAATAGAAAATTTTGATTCCATTAGAGTCCTCATAAAGGTCGTACTCTCCTTAGAGAACTTTGTCCAAATTCAGATTGTTTCACCAGGAGGCCTAAGAAATGCTTCAGCTCTCCTATACTCCTCATTTCAAACTTCCCTAGCATCAAATCAGCAAACATTTTGCAAAGGTTGTCATTAGTTTATCAAAATATAATGTCATCGATGTATTATTGCACTAGCAATATCATGTCTTTGACTTCCCTAAGGAATAATGTCTTGTCTATCTTTCATCTTGAAAACTTGTTATCAATAAGAAAGTTAGAGAATGTTTCATACCAAGCTCTAGGTGCATATTTCAACCCATATAGAGCTTTTCTTAGAAAATAAACAAAATCAGTATGAGTTCGATTGACAAAACCTCTTCCTTAAGATCTCCATTATGATCTCCATTAAGCAAGGGTGATTTCACATCCATTTGATATACCTTGAATCCTTTGTGAGCAGCATATGCTAGGAACAATCAGATAGCCTCTAGTCTTGTAACAGGAGCAAACGTCTGATCAAATTCTATAACTTTGTCTTATCTGTATCCCTTGGCCACCAGTCTTGCTTTATTCTTTATAGTCACTCCATTTCCATCAATCTTGTTCCTGTAGACCCATTTTGTTCCAATGATGTTTTGATCTTTGGGTCTAGGTACCAATTTCCATACTTTGCAACTTTTGAATTGGTTGAGCTCCTCTTGTATAGCCATAATCCAGGAGGGATCGGTGTTGGAATATATGAATTTTTTTCGCCCAATCTGTGATAAGAAACTGCGGTGCAATACCTCATTATGTTCATTACTCCATGTTTGCACTCCTTGGTTTAATTCTCCAATTATTTAGTGTGGTGGATGATCTCTCTGGTGTCTTACAGCCAAAGGGAGTCTTCTTCGAATCTCCGTTGCTTCTTCTTCATCAGTAGGATGATCTACTTCAACTATGTTTACTACATCCTCTTGATTCTAAATTTCATTTTTAGTGGTATCATCTGGTCAGGTTGCATCTTTAACTACTTCATGCTCACCAATGGTCAACTCCTTGAATTTTTCTTCTATACCTGTAACAAATGAAATAGACGAGCTTCCATGCATCATGCTCATTTCATGAATTGATTCTTCCATAACCAGAGTTTTCTTATTGCAAATCCTATATGCCTTATTATGGGTACTATAGCCAACAAAAATATCTTCAAAACATTTTTCAGCAAACTTAGTAAGATAGGTTTTTCCATTGTTTAACACAACAATTACTTCCAAAAATCCTGAAATAGGACAAGCTTAGTTTTCTGCCATTAATAATTTCATAAGGAGTCTTATGATGATCTTTGGTGTTTAAGGCTCTATTTTGCGCATGGCAGGCTTATTGGCGCAAAAATTGTATCTCTAAAACTCACACTTGGAGGATATGGGGGAAGATTGTGGAGTGTAGGTTACTTTGGATGGAGGATGTCAGACAAGAGATCTCTGAGAGAAAAAGCTACTTCGATTGATCTCAGAAGAGGTTACCAGAGAGGTCTAAAGTAGGTCAGGGTGTGAGGTAGAAAGGGTTACAAAAATCAAGATTTCTTGCACAGGTTGCAGGCTGGAGGCTCGAAGCAAAAGTCCCATTTCCGGTACCCCTACCCCTCTATTTATAGATGCTTACGCTGCCCAAATGGGAAGATCTATAAATTATGGGTTGCCCGGGGTACATGAGAACCGGGGCAGAGACAGGGGCTGCAAATAGCAAAAAGAGGAAAAAAATTCAGACCGCTCGACCTGTCGATCTCACTGGAATCTGGCTGCCTGTGCCTTAGGAGAAAAGTTAGAGAGGAAGCAGGCGGTCTGGGCGATGTCCCAAAACTGAGAACGTTGTGGATGACCATTCTGACCAAAAAAGAGAGGTCGCGGACTTCCGGGCAAACATGATCACCATACATTTTCAAGTTTCGCTGGAACATTAGAAATGTTCGCATTTACGACTGAGACCGCAAACGCCATAAATCTGGGAGAATCTATAAATACGACTTCAAGGGTTCAGAATCCAAATCTTTCTGGAAGGAGCTGCGAGCTTGTACTATCATCGATCACTCTTTTTCAGACCGAAGCAATCTATGAATAGTGGGCATGATGTCAATTCTGACAAAGAGAGCACAGACTAAGGGGCCTCCCATTGTAGCTTATCCAATGGTAAAGGGTAAAGGAAAGTAGACTGCTTTCTCTAAGAATGCATTGGCAGTCAAGGCATCCAAGGCCTCGACAAAAGCAGATGCGGCAAAGGAGACCGTCATCTGTCGCCCCAAGGCACTGCGACTAGAATTGCTAAAGGAAGATGCGGTCTTGTCGGCCTCTAATGTTGTCGACTTGTCAACCAACTCTTCAGGGCCTCCTTTGATGAATCTTCTAGGTGTCTCTATCACATTTGACTGCCACAAATCAGAGAAAATTCTCAGCCAGGTCGCTGTTTTGATCTGCGAGACCGCTTCTACTAAGGCTATCGAAGCTTAGATACAAGAGAAGAAATCTACGACAGAAAAACTCAGGCAGCAGATCGCAGATAAGAAGGAAGCTGCAAAAGGAATAAAGAGAAAAGGTACAAATTCTTCTGTTCAAACCGCCAAGAAAAGGAAAGGTGGTGAAAATAAAGAAGTGACCTCTCAGGAGACGGTCACACTCCCTGAAGTTGGTGGTCTTGGACATCCTCCAGTGGATGTCTCTAAAATGGTAAGTGGGCAAGTCGATCTCCCTTTTCCTACTGCGGTCTCAGTCTCTTCTAGGGGAGCAGACTAAAAGTTGATTGCTTAGCTTGATGATGATTATTCTAACGTCCCAGTTCATTCGATCTCGTAGGTGTTTAACCCTTTCGATTCTGAGAATCTTCAGGAGGCCATCCAAGAGCGAGAGACCGCTGAAAGGAAGAAGACTGTAGATGAAGCGGCCATACAGAGAGTTGTGGCAGAGAAGAGTTAGGAAGAAGAGAAAGAGAAGAAAGAAAGGGAGGAGAAGGCAGCGCATACCGCAGCAGAGAAGGAAAGGAAAGAAAAGGAAGAGGAAGCGGCGCTGATCGCCGCCGAGAAGAAGCAAAAGGAGGATGACGAGAAAGCATTGCAGATCGTTGTAGATAAAGATAAGAAGGAGAAGGAAGAGAGGGCGTCGCAGGTCGCTGCTGAGAATGAGAGGAAGGAGAAAGTGGAGAAAGCAACTCTAAACGTTGTAGAGGGAGAGAAGGATGAGACGGGGGAGAAGAAGAAGGAAGTCATGAAGAAAATGAAGAAGTCTGCTGAGGAGGAGAAGAAGGAACAGGAGGAGAAAGAAGAAGGGGTCTGGCAGATCAAGAAAGAGAAGGCCGCGCTGTCTGTCGGTCTGAAGAATCTTTCCTCTGATCAAGAAGACAAGTTGGACAAGGCAGCAGCAGACCGCGTGACAGCGGTCTCTGCCCTGTGGATTGGTAAGGTGAAACTGATTGCGAGATCGAAAGATTTTATTCCTCTGCCTGCTCTTCGACCTAGATATCCAAAAGAGCAGCGTGAGGTCGTCATCATTGAAACAGATGACATCCTCATCAGCAATGCATAATTAAGAAGAAGAAGGAAAGAAGGAGAGAGGTTGCAGAAGAGGGAATTGGAAAGAACGTACCTTGAGCGCTTAAAGGGATCAGACCACCATATGTTGACCGCATACCATGCGGTCACAAATGATGTTGAAAGTACATTACGTGACTGCGTTCTTGTTTTCTTTCCAAGTATTTTTTTTGATCGTAGGTGTTGATGAGGTCGCGGAGACTCCTGAAGAAGGAGAGATCTTTCAAAAGATGGTAATTCCCCCGCAGCTTGCTGACATCCTCAAGCCAGTGTTTGAAGATGTCCGAACGATGCGAGCTTGCTGACATGAGTATTTGACTAGAAACACCGGAGTCAACATTTTATTCCACTACATAATTTTAAGAGCTAGCACAATCATTTTCCAGACTACAAAAAGAAATGAGTTATACTCATGACGCACTAAAGGTTAAGTACGCGGTCAAGTGGGTGCAGACAAAATGAACAAAAATAATTTAAATAAAGACTTCTAGCATGCTAAATAAATGTGCACGTGAGTGGGTACACAAAAAGGTCTCCCCCAGACTTAAACTATGCCTTAAGATATTCTAAAACAAAGTTATGGGAAGAGGGTACCCAATGCTCAACAAGTAAGCATGCTGGAAGCCTGGAGTGAAGCTCTACGAAGAATCACAACCACCGCCATCACAAATAGAAAATACCTGCAAGTGGTTGTCTCCGCAAAAATAAACTAAAATAAAATCTAACTAACTAGTTAGAGTAGGTGATAAAATAAAAGACAAGAAAAAGCAAGATAACTACTGGTGTTATTGTCATCCCAGCACGACTTATTCAGGAAGGCGAGGGTCTTAGCTAATGGGAGTATGGAAAGAGAAGTGGACAGGCAACTGTTCTAATTTCCGTGTTGGTAGCGGGTACCGATATGGTGATAGAACCACTACTCCTCTACCTAAATAATAATACCTGCTAGACACAGGTAGAGGAGAGAGAAAGAAAGAGGTGGAGGGAGAGTCCTCCACTGTACTTTCACCAAAATAAATTTCCTTGCCTAGCACGGTGTCATCTTCAGGGAGGCAGCAGGAGGGGAATACAATACATGGCATATCCTTTGTAGATGGGAAATTAACCTCCTCACACAAAAAGATGTGCGCAGCACTGAATGGTGCAGTTTGCACCACCTCCTGCATAACCTATGAAGGCTTAACCTGCATAGGCTCGGAAAGGGAAGGGGGGGTCAAGAAATAAAAGGGAAGAATGACATTAACAATCAAAAATCGGGGGAGGGGTCCCGGTCTCACTCCCATTAGATTGGGGAAGTAAAATAATGTCGGCATTGTTGACAATGCCGCAAGGTTCGGTGGGATGAATGGTGACCTTCCCCAGGAGTTGGACTTCCTCCACCAGTGCTGAGGAAAAATCCTCTTCACCTAGAAGGTTGTCCTCCTCCATAGGAATAGGCACAACACAAAGATCGTCCGCCTCCTCTTGCGATGCATCTTCAACAATGTTATCAAAAATAAATGTAATAGAATGCACAATAGGGGGAGGAATAGGGCTTGGAAAAAAGTCAAGCACCGATTCCTCATAAAGAATCGAATCTATGCATGGTGATATATGTACAGGGGAGATGGGCTCAGCTATGACAGAGCCTAGATCATCCACACATCTGGTGACTGTGTCCACATCATACCCTTCAAAACTTGAAGGTTAAATGGGCACATAGCCAGATGTTGAAGGTTTGCTTCCAGAAGTAGTAGTCGAGACGATCCGGATATCCGGCTCGTCATCCTCGTCCATTTGGTGAAGGAATACAGCACAATCCTTCAAAGCATGATCCATGCTCCGACAAAACAAGCACTGTTTTGCATTTTTCTTCAGCTCAAATTGAAGCGGAGATGAATGCGAAAAGGGCATGTGCGGAGCGGCTGAGTAGCCGTAGGACTTACGCACACAATACGGAGTACCAGACGAATTTGGTGCTCCATGTACTGGGCGTTGAGTGCTAGGGTTACTATCTCCCTTTGGACATCTATCACTAGCATGAGATATATCTCCACAAAAGCGGCAACGAATATTAAACGAAGCCCACATAGTGTGAAGATGAAAAGATTCAAAATAAACACGCTATTGTGCAAAATAATACACCCAACAAAAATTTACTAAGCAACCTAATACAAACAGTAAAATAGAATAAGAAGAAATAAAACAAAAAGGATGCAATACACAAATGGAAGGGCTTTAATCTCAGATTCTCCCTCTCCTGAAAACTCACACGACTGTGTTCCCTGGCAACGACGCCAAAAACTTGATGCGCAAATCTTAGCACACCGCTATAGGCGGTAGCAAGACTGCGGCACGAAACGGGAGTGAACCGGTCGTTGTCAAGTAATATAAAATGAGGGAGTGAATCCCCAAGTATCGATCTCGAAGGAACACAGTAAGTTGGAGTTTACTATTGAGGATGGACTTGAGATTGAAGTCCTTAAGTCGGATGGGTTGCGGAAACGGGGGGTTTTGGTTGGTGGAAATAAAGAGAAAATACTACAACTACTCCTATGCAATGCCGCTATGCAACGCTTCGCTTGGCGGGATAGAGACTAGGCAGGCCTTGAGCGCGCTGCTTTGTTAGGCGAATGGATTACACGGGCCACTATGCCACGCTTCGCTTGGCTGATGGATGAGTAGTCTTACGGAATGAGGGTCGCAAGCACCTCATCGACAAGCACGCCACTAGTAATTGCTAGTGCGGCACACGAACATGACGGTGGGATGGAGAATGGAATGGGGCGCACCTCATACACACATATAAACAAAAGATAATTTCACATAGACATGAAATAACTTATATAACAAGGTTTATAGTGCTCATCATCAAAATACAAGAGATCTACTAACTACAACTACCAATACAAAGATAAGGAGAGCAAGAAATCGACCGAATCCGAAGTCTTGTTGAAGATTCACGGTTGGAATCGCTGGGTTGTCAATCCGCGTCCAAGCTCGGTCCTCAACTGCGTCCGGGGTAGATAAGGCTGTCACTACCCTCCAGTGGCCCGTCTTCTTCGTGTCACGATCCGAAAACGACCTAGCTTCCTTCTCCTTGGATCTTGGTGGATGTAGGGTTGAATCCCTCTCCTTAGAGCTTGAGGATGATGGAGGAGGCCCAAAGGGACAAACCTCAGTGGAGATGGCGAAAATGGCGCAGCTGTACGGCATGTACGGTCTCTCAGTTTAGGTTGAAAGTTGCAGCTTTTATAGAAAAAGATCAGAAAATAGGTCACGCACGGTCGAACGCACGACTGTGCGTTGCCCGTGCGTTATTTAATGAATAAACTGTCATGACGAAGAAGCAGCAGTGCCCGTGCATTTCCTTCGCGCACGACCGAATACGCCCGTGCGTCAAAACGCACGGGTAAATTTAGAAAAGCTAAAAACAAGGCTGAACAGGTCAATCGTGCGATTCAATCGCGCACGGGCAACTGCCCATGCGTAGAGACGCGCGATCAAAATCAGATCATCATTTTCTACCCAGATGAAGGCGCACGACCGCAGCCACCATGCGTCAATAAAACGCATGACCGTGCGTTGTACACAGTCATGATTTCTGGGCAAAAGGGGATGGATCAGCCACCTGCGAGCATAGCAGCCCAGCTGGGAATACACCTCCAGCACCAGCATAAAAATAGAAACAAAACGATGGGGAGCACAGTGTGCTTAGCCCCAGCAACGTAGTGTGCAATTGCACACTACAACACTCACTTCAAGCACAAGTATGAACAAGGTAAAAATAAACAAATACGAACAAAAACTGAAGTACAAAAGCAAGAAAAGCAGCCCGAATGAGTCCGAAAAACAATATATAAATTGGACTTATCAGTATCCTAAAATTCCACCATACGAGCTTGGCGAGCTACTACTACATAAGGTGCGAAATCACTCTGCTATCTATGGTCATGGAAGATTTACATCTTGAGCTTCAAGTCGAGGGGGAATCAAGTAGGATCCGTCGATGTCTCGCTTTGTAGGGTTTTAGCCTTCTATAATAATCTATCTTGATGCTTGATGAGTCCCAATTATATACATATTTTTGGACTCATTTGGGCCGATTTTCTAGTCTTTGCACCACACTTTAGGCTTGTTTTCATTTATATTTAATAGCCGTCTATTATTCCACTCTTAGTGCACATGTATGACCATTCTTGGTTTGATCCCTTGTTTTCCTATAGTCCTGGAGGTTTTCATGCAGGTTCATGGATCGTGCGATGCTCGGAGTCTGTTTGGGGGCAATTTCTGCCTAAAATGCCACTAATCGTGTGTTTTCTTCATGCACGATCAGTTGCTCGTGCGCCTCTGATCGTGCGAGTTCATTTGCTGCCCAAAAACAGCTTCGGATTTTGGTCGTGCGTTTGCTACGCACGATCGTGCGCTTTATATTTTTTCTGCAGTTTTGTTTTGCAGGTTTCGGGCACAGGGCGCACGATCACCAGCTTTCAATGCGCACGATTAGTTGATCTTGCGCCACTGATCGTGCGCCCTATTTTCTATAAATATCCAGCCCGCGACCATTCCAGCTCCGCCGTTTCGAGCCCTGTTCGCCTCTTCCGCCCCCTGCACCATCTTCCACTACCAGGAGGTGCTCCGGGCTTGTTCTTCACGCCAATCTTGAGCCGGAGCTTCCTCTCGGCCTCCTCCTTCATCCTAGAGCTTCAAAGGAAGATCTAGCCGCCATTACTTTCAAGCAAGAGGAAGTTTGAAACCTCTACCGAATCGTGAGATGAAGAAGACGGGTTCGTTGGAGAGTCGTGACAGCTCTCTCTACCCCGGACGTAGTTGCGGACCGAGCTTGGACGCGGATTGACAACCCGGCGATTCCAACCGTGAATCTACAATGAGCCTTCGGATTCGGTCAATTTCTTGCCTTGTTCTTCACTTATTGATGTGTATATGTTGTGGATCTTTATTATTATGATGAAGCAGCACTTAAACTAGCTTATATTTCTATATATTTCATGTCTATGTGAAATGTTTTGTTGTTTGAGTTGCTTGAGGTGCGCCCCATTCCATCCTCCATCCCGTCGTCACGTTCGTGTGCTGCACTAGCAATTGCTAGTGGCGTGCTTGTCGACGAGGTGCTTGCGACCCTCATCTGTATGCCTACTCTTCCATCCGCCTAGCGAAGCGTGGCATAGCGGCCCGTGTAATCCATTCGCCTAACGAAGCAGCGCGCTCAAGGCCTGCACAGTTCGATTCCGCTTGCCTACTCGTCCTTCCGCCCTTGCAACGCAGCACGCTCAAGGCCTGCCTAGTCTCCATCCCGCCAAGCGAAGCGTTGCATAGCGGCATTGCATAGGAGTAGTTAGTGTAATATTTTCTTTTTATTTTGCACAATCCAAATCCCCCGTTTCCGCATCCATCCGACGTAAAGGACTTCAATCTCAAGTCCTTCCTCGAACGTTAACTCCACCTTACTGTGTTCCTTAAGAGATTCGATACTCGGGGATTACTCCTCGTTTTATATTACTTGAACGATCGGTACACTGCCGTTTCGTGCCGCAGTCTAGCTACCGCCTATAGCGGTGTGTGAGATTTGCGCATCAAGTTTTTGGCGCCGTTGCCAGGGAACACAGACGTGTGAGTTTTCTTGAGATGGAGAGCCGAGAGATAGTAGTTCCTCCAGTGTTTATAGCCGCCTTATTATTTTTGTTTGCTTTTTAAATTTATATTGTTTGTTATTTTTTCTTCTCTCCTATTTTAAAGTTTTAAGCAAGTTTAATCCAAGGAGTTTTATTAGTTTGTGTAGATTTCCTTGCAAAGAATTTCAGTTTCGTTTTATCTGCTTTTATTGTTGAAAATGTCTTCATGGGATATTTCTCCTGGCACTTACGACATGATGGTCTATTATATAGACCAAATGAATGAGTTAAATGCTAGGCAGTGTAGGAACGTTGTTTGCTTGTTGTGTCGAGGAGAGGGTCATGAAGTGAAGGACTGCCCTAGTCTTTTCAATCCTGACCGCCGCTCCTCCCCTCATGACAGCATTGTCCCCATCACTCACTCTTTACCCATGGAGGCAATCGTGCCCTCTACCCCCGATCTTATTTCGTGCATGGACTCCTCACTCCCTGTGTATGGCTTCACTCCTAGTGATGATGATCACTCATCCGTTGGCCAACAAGGAGAGGAATGGGAGCTCTTAGATGAACCTGAGTGGGATGAGGAAAGTATTCTTTCCATCGGGGAGGCATTAGCATATCTTTTCGCGAATCTTTTTGTTCCTCCACAAGATTTTTCTACACACATTCTTTATGATCCAATCAAAGTGAAGGAGTGGGGTTATGCTTCTGACTCGGAGGATGCTCCAAAGTGGGATGAGGAGTTTGTTTTCCCCGAAGGGGAGAATGAATACTTTGAACACGATGGTGCACCTCCGTGGGATGAGGAGGATACTCTCTCTGATGAGGAGGTTTGCACTTCTTCATGGGACGAGGAGGTCCAAACCACCATTGAGGCCCTTGAGTTCTTGGGTTCCCCTCGCTATGATACTTACGATGATGATAGCGATCAATCCTTGGATCCAGCTGGGAGTGAGACCCGGATCACTCCCCCGATTGATTTTTATTCATGTTCTTTTTTTTTTTTTTTTTCTTGATCCCCTTTCTCTATCTGAGCCTATGCAGGTTGAGTCTTCACAGGTACCCCAGGAAGACTTGGAGCATGATGCTCAAGTCAATGATGAGAGCATCCTCTTCTGTGAGGAAGTTGATCCCCCCTCCGTAGAGGAAGCTCCACTCATTGCCTTCTCCTCCTGCTGCCTCCCTGGAGATGATACCTTGCTGGGCAAGGATAGTTTTGGTGAGATGAGTGAGGATTCCTCCTCTTCTTACTTTTTATTCCCTATACCTGTGACGGGCAGGTATTATTTATATTCGGGTAGAGGCGTGACTGTTCTATCGCCGTATCGGAACCCGCTACCGACACGCATATTAGAACAGTTACCTGTGCATTTCCTTTTTCATAGACCCATTAGCTAGAACTGCTTTAAATTTGAATAAGTCGTGCTGGGATGACAATAACCCCAGTAGTTATCTTACTTTTCTTGCAATTTCAATTTATCCAGTTTGTTTAGTTAGTTGCATTTCTTTTTAGCATTTCTGCTTTCTTTTGTTTTTGTGGAGCTCACCCTTGCAGGTACTCATTGCAAATTCTGAATGGAGGGTTTGCTTCAGATTTCCACGCATCTTCTGGTATGCTCACTTGCTGAGCATTGGGTAACTTCTTCCCTAGCTTTCGATTTTGATTTTCACTGTCATATCATTATGTTGTATTGTTTAGATTAAGTCTGGGGAAGAGCCGCTATATGTTACCCACTGCACGTGTACATCTCATTTGCATACTAGAAGTTTTTTAATTTTAGTTATTTAGTATTGTTCATCTTCATTGTACACCACTGCACCCACTTTAGCGCGCAGTCGCTTGTTTGTATGCTCCCGTATATTCAATTCTTGGATGTGATGTAGGAAGTGCTGTATTAGCCGAAATAATTGCAAGATGGAGTGGAATGTTGACTCTTGTAGTGCTCTAGTTGAATACTCGTGTTTGCATAGGGATTTGAGTAGAATTAGTTTTTATTTATGCTTCTAATTTATAATTTGTAGATTTGCATAGATTTTAATTTATTTTACTCGAAATGGTGAATGTGGTTGAATCGTGCGGTAGCGTGGTATTGTGTGTAGGCGAATGTGAGATTCGTGTTGCTCGAGTCGGGAGGAAGGATTACCTTTCTCGGGGGCTAAGAACTTGCCCCAAGCGACTCTCGAAGCATGGGTGCGAATGACTGGCAAGTTGAGCGTGACATAGGCCATCTATTTGGCAAGCTTGAGCTTTGTTCTACCATTCCTATACGCTAATCGTTGCTAGCCTATTTTGTGCCTACCCGATCTTTTGATTCAGCTCCACCATACTTCACCAAGGCCTAAAAGCTAATCCTATTATCACAACCAAAAATTAAGCTAAAAGCATTTATGAATTGCAATTTTTCAATGCGGTGCGGTGATGCGAAACTTCAGTGTTGATGTGGAAGTTTTAAAAATGTGTATGTGCTGAGAATTGTGCTAATTAATTTGGGGATAAAAAGAAAAGAAAAAGAAAAAGAAAAAGAAATATATATATATATATTTATCCCTAGCGCTTTAATTGAAGCATATTTTGGTATTGATTGTTGTAGGCCGTGTGCACACCCGGTTTCAAAGTCAAGTGTGGGGGTGTGTTACACGTGTATTATTGGGGCTGCTATGATTTAGCACTTTTGTATGCTCATTTGGGTTGCGATTAGCCTTCACGTTTATCTTTGCATTCCAAACCGTAACCCAAGCCACTTGTATACCTAAAGTCCTATCGATTCGTCTTGTGAGTTCACTAGCGCCGTGGAGAGAGTGTGACCGAGCGAGCATATGGTTCTCGACGTTGATGGATTTCAACGGAGATAATTCCGAGTTCCGGTCTTGGGTAACATTCACCTGCGTGTCTAGCTTACTTTCGTACTACGACGAGATTCAACAACATTCCATTTTTGAGTAAAAATAAATTCCTTTTTACGCATTTACACTTTTATAAAGTAGCTAGCATATGTAAAAACTTCTTCTAATGAATTTCTATGCACACTAGTAGGAAACTTCGCATTTTATTCCATGTTTGCAATTTTTTTTGGTTAGCTATGCTTTTCCTACTCCGCCGGATATGTTTGCTCGGGACGCGCAAATAGGTAAGTCTGGGGGTGTGATGAGTCCCAATTATATACATATTTTCGGACTCATTTGGGCCGATTTTCTAGTCTTTGCACCACACTTTAGGCTTGTTTTCATTTAAATTTAATAGTCATTTATTATTCCACTCTTAGTGCACATGTATGCCCATTCTTGGTGTGATCCCTTGTTTTCCTGTAGTCCTGGAGGTTTTCATGCAGGTTCATGGATCGTGCGATGCTCGGAGTCTGTTTGGGGGCAATTTCTGCCTGAAATGCCACTGATCGTGCGTTTTCTTCAAGCACGATTAGTTGCTCGTGTGCCTCTGATCGTGCGAGTTCATTTGCTGCCCAAAAACAGCTTTGGATTTTGGTCGTGCATTTGCTACGCACGATCGTGCGCATGGTCGTGCGCTTTGTATTTTTTCTGCAGTTTTGTTTTGCAGGTTTCGGGCACAGAGCGCACGATCACCAGCTTTCAGTCCGCACGATCAGTTGATCGTGCGCCACTGATCGTGCGCCCTGTTTTCGATAAATATCCAGCCCGCGAAATTAGGTTGGACGACCATTCCAGCTCCACCGTTTTTGAGCCCTGTTCGCCTCTTCCACCCCCTGCACCATCTTCCACCACCAGGAGGTGCTCCGGGCTTGTTCTTCACGCCAATCTTGAGCCAGAGATTCCTCTGGGCCTCCTCCTTCATCCTAGAGCTTCAAAGGAAGATCTAGCCGCCATTACTTTCAAGCAAGAGGAAGTTTGCAACCTCTACCGGATCGTGAGACGAAGAAGACGGGTTCATTGGAGAGTCATGACAGCTCTCTCTACTCCGGACGTAGTTGCGGACCGAGATTGGATGCGAATTGACAACCCGGTGATTCCAACCGTGAATCTACAACCAGCCTTCAGATTCGGTCGATTTCTTGCCTTGTTCATCTCTTATTGATGTGTATAGGTTGTGGAGCTTTATTATTATGATGAAGCAGCACTTAAACTAGCTTATATTTCTATATATTTCATGCCTATGTGAAATGTTTTGTTGTTTGAGTTGCTTGAGGTGCGCCCCATTCCATCCTCCATCCCGCCGTCACGTTCGTGTGCCGCACTAGCAATTGCTATTGTCATGCTTATCGACGAGGTGCTTGCGACCCTCATATGTATGCCTACTCTTCCATCCGCCTAGCGAAGCGTGGCATAGCGGCCCGTGTAATCCATTCGCCTAACGAAGCAGAGCGCTCAAGGCCTGCACAGTTCGATTCCGCTTGCCTACTCATCCATCCGCCCTTGCGACGCAGCGCGCTCAAGGCCTGCCTAGTCTCCATCCCGCCAAGCGAAGCATTGCATAGCGGCATTGCATAGGAGTAGTTAGTGTAATATTTTCTTTTTATTTTTCACAATCCAAATCCCCCGTTTCCGCATCCATCCGACGTAAAGGACTTCAATCTCAACTCCTTCCTCATTTGTTAACTCCACCTTACTGTGTTCCTTGAGAGATTCGATACTCGGGGATTACTCCTCGTTTTATATTACTTGAACGATCGGTACACTGCCGTTTCGTGCCGCAGTCTAGCTACCGCCTATAGCGGTGTGCGAGATTTGCGCATCAATGCTTCCTTTTCGATATATGCAATACACGAGGTTACAACAAAATCATCATAATGCTTGCAAACAAAAGGAATGAAAGAAGTGAAAATACAAGATTTCAAGAAAAGAAACGCTTGAGATCATCTCCACTCCATGTATGTGATATATCTTCACCTTCATAATCTTGGAGACGATATGCACCATTCTTGAGCACTTTTTTGATTATGAATGGGTCGGCACAATTTGGATTGAGCTTTCCAACTGAGCCAGATCTTGCTGCTGCATCCACCTTCTTGAGGACTAGATTACCAACAATAAAATATTTGACCCTAACATTCCTGTAAAAATACTTGGCCTTTCTTCTCTTTACCTCATGTTGCTTGATTGTTACTATATCTCTCTGTTCTTCAATGAAGTCGAGGCTGAATTTTAGCTCTTCATCGTTTCCTTCCATCCAGCTGTCTTGATTCTGCTGAGATAGTAATCCCCTAGGACTTCTTACTTCAAACTCAACTGGAATAAGAGCTTTCGAGCCATGAGATAGTTTGAAAGGAGTTTCTCCGGTAGATGAGGTTGGAGTCATCCTCAAAGCCCATGATACCAAAGGTAATTGATTTGCCTAATTGCCTCTGAGGTTCTCCACCTTCTTTTTTAAGAGATTGATTATCAATTTATTGGTAGCTTCTACCTGACCGTTACTTCTAGGTTGATGGACAGAAGCAAATCGCACTTCGGTGCAGATTTGATCACAGAAGTTTATAAGACTAGAGTTGTTGAATTAAGGACCATTATCTATGATAATTGCCATAGGAATTTCATGTCTGCATACTATCTCTCCCCAGATAAAATTTCTCATAACCTGATTAGTGGTTTTAGCCAACGCTTTTGCCAGGATCCATTTGCTAAAGTAACCGATCATCACCAAAATAAACCTAAGTTGTCCATTAGCCAAAGGAAAATGTCCAATTAAATCCATTCCCCAAACCACAAACGGCCAGGGAGTTGCGGTAAACGACCAGGGAGTTGCGGAAAATGGCCAGGGAGTTGCTATCGACTTGAGCTGTTGAGATGGTTGATGCTGAAGAGGAGCAAACTTCTGGTATTGAAGACACCTCTTTTCAAATTTCTCTGCATACTTCCTCATTTGAGGCCAAAAGTAACCTTGCCTCAGAATCCTTTTTCCAAATTTCTAGCTCCTGAGTGACTGCCATAGTCTTCTGAATGAACATCTCGAAGAACAATTGGAATCTCTTCCTCAGAGACACACCTTGCCAGAGGCGAGAGAAAAGTCTTCCTGTAAAGTACCCCTTCAACAAGATAGTAATAAGCTGCTCTCAATTTAAACCTCTTCCTATCTCTTACACTTGGGTGGAATACTTCAGTTGAGAGGTAGAGAATGAAGGGATCCTTCCAGGATGGATGCTGATCTATCTGCATAATATCTTCCTCTTCAATAGCTGGATGAAATAGTTCTGAAGTGGTTCATCCCGAAAGGAGACAAAACTTGGCCAACTCATCAGCTTCTGCATTTTCTTCTCTATGAATGTGTTGAATAGTGATGACCTAGAACTTGCTTATTTAATTTTTTACTAGAGATTGAAATTGTTCAAAATGTGATCTCTTGTCTCAAAGGTTCCATTCATCTGATACGCTGATGCGCAAATCTAGCACGCCACTATAGGCGGGAGCAAGACTGCGACACGAAATGGCAGTGTACCGATCATTCAATTAATAAAATGGGTGAATTTCCCCAAGTATCGATCTCTCGAGGAACATAGTAAGGTGGAGTTATCTATTGAGGAGGGACTTGAGATCGAAGTCCTTTAGGTCGGATGGATTGCGGAAGGGTTGGATTGGATTGTGGAAAATGAAATATAACTAACTACTAAATTACTATGCAGGGCGCAATGCACTGCTTCGCTTGGCAGATGGAAAAAATGCAGGCTACTTTGCACTTCTTTGCTAGGCGGATGGGCGAGAAGGCAAGTGGATGGAGGGTTCGCACCGACCGAAATTGAAAGTGTTAGTAATGGAACGTTCACCTAGAGGGGGGGTGTTAGGTGATCTTGGTTCTTTTTGATAAAATAGTGTGAGTTATGAGTATTTAAGCACAGCAGTAAAATATCACACACAAAAAGCACAACAGACGACACACGATCTATAGAGGTTCCTCAAGACAGGGTGTCTTGAGTAGTCCTCTTTCCCTCTACGCTTACCTAGCAGTGTGTTAGGCTCAGCAAAACTGCGCCAAAAGCTTCAGGCCCTCAAGCCTTACAACACAGACCCGCAAGTCCCAACAGCCTAGGCCCGCAAGCCCCTACTGCCCCGAGCCCGCAAGCTCGAGACTTAGGCCCTCAAGCCCTACACAGCACAGGCCCGCAAGTCCTGTACCTACAGCCTAAGCCCGCAAGCCCCTACTACACCCGAGCCCTCAAGCTTGACAAATCGCACCCGCAAGTGCACTGCCCTGGCCCTCAAGCCTCACAGCTCTCCAGCCCTCAAGCTAGAAAAAATAGGCCCGCAAGCCTTACAAAGAATACAGTAATGAAAGACTGTTGCTTCTGCCGGATGAAGATCGTCAACTTTAGCCTGTTGAAGATCGGCTCCTTGAGATTAAAGAAGATGCTTCTGAATCAGATCTTGAGTGCACGGTTCTTCTTCAAATCTCTTCTTAGCCTGATGAAGATTGGTAACTTAACAGTTGATGAAGATGACTGCTTCTTCTTTTTCTCTTTCTTTCTTGCGCCGCTAATACTGTTCGATTCTCTATATGCGCAAGTTCTTTCTTATTTTTCTTCCTTTTAGGCCGACCTCTTATCTTTTTTATAAGACTGTGAGGCTCTCAATGGTCTTCTTGAAAAAGTTCCTTAAGTGTCAGACACTTCATTCCTTAAGAGCACGCGTAGATTGCTGACAGCTTTAAATGCTGATAGACATTCAGGTGGCGACATTAAGTACTGTCAGGCAATCAGACGGCGACATTAATTACTGACTGCGTGTCTGCAATATTTGAATTCTGACTCGATGATATTTCCATCTTCATGCCGATACAGACAGCATCTCGTCGATAGGATCAACATCTCGACAACAGGCCCTTGTCGATGCCTTTAACTTAGGTAGACGTCAAATTCTTCTTGCTTCTGCCACTGATGCAGGTGTCTCGACGATAAGAGACATTCTGGTGATTCTGCATATACGACGATATGTTATCATCAACTGTGTCATTGAGATCTTCTTTCTGTCATCGTAATCATGTTGTTCTCTCGATGATATCCTTTTGTTGAAGAACTCTTCGACACTGAACTTCTCTTTTGACTTTTCGACAACAGGGCTTCTTCATCTTCTCGGCGACAAGGCTCCGTCACAGTGTTCGACGAACACGCCAAGTATCAGCGGTCGATGAACACGCCAAGTATCAGCGTCGACGAACACGCCAAGTCTCAGCGGTCGATGAACACGCCAAGTCTCAGCGGTCGATGAACACGCCAAGTCTCAGCGGTCGACGAACATAGTTCTGCGTTCGACGAACTTTGGTCTTCTTATTTCCTGAGATTGATAAGCTAGAGAAATGATCAAATACAAAGTGAAGTATTCTTGACTTGGTGACTTCTTCAAAGCAGGAATCATGTGGGCAAGATTCCCAACAATCTCCCCCTATTTGACGAAGTCAGAATCTCAATTCAAGACTACTTTCACTTGGAGAGAAAAAAAATTTATAATTTTAACTTGTGAGCATGTAAGATTGTGCTTATCTTTTGCTGAACTTCCTGAGTACATCAAGCTTGTAAGCTTGTGGCTCCCCCTCGATTTGATGTCTCTTCTTTTATGGCCCACCTACTTATCTTCTCCCCCTATCTTTGAGGTCTTCTTGAGCATCTTGTCTTGAAAATTTGATGCCCTTTCCTTTCTCCCCCTTTCTGAATTCTTTCCTAGAGCTCTTCTTTAAGTAGATAATAGTACAAGGCTCCCCCTTGCTCGGTTATAGTTCATCCAAATCCTGAGAGATTCCCTAAACAATCATCTAGAAAGGGATTAGTGAAAAATAAATAGAGGATTACTCTAAGTTCAACATTCCCAGTTGGAATTTGAAGAAGTTGAACTTAGATTCATCTAGGGGCTTTGTAATATATCAGCCACTTGTTTGTCTGTTGGGACAAACTCAAGGGTGATATCTTCATTTTTCACATGCTCCCTGATGAAGTGATACCTGATCTCAATATGCTTAGTCCTGCTGTGAGAGATAGGATTCTTAGCAATTGAGATTGCGCTTGAAGAGTCACAAAACAGGGGTATTTTGGTCATCTTTAGGTTGTAATCTTCAAGTTGATGTTTGATCCATAGTAGTTGGGCACAGCAGCTTCCAGCCGAGATATATTCTGATTCAGCTGTTGAGATTTCCACACTGGTCTGCTTCTTACTGCTCCAAGAGATCAGTCTTCCACTAAGGAATTGACATGTCCCTGATGTACTTTTCTTGTCTTCCTCGCACCCTGCATAATCTGCATCTGAATAGCCAGTTAGTTCATAGCCATTGTTCCTAGGGTACCATAGGCCAAGATTTGATGTACCCTTTAGGTATCTTAAGATTCTCTTGACAGAGACATGATGAGATTCCTTAGGGTTCACCTGATATCTAGCACAGACACATGTAGCAAACATTATGTCAGGCCTACTTGCAGTTAGATAGAGCAAGGATCCAATCATGCATCTGTACTTGGTTTCATCAAAGGGTATGACCTTCTCATCCTTGTCCAGAGACACATTGGTTCCCATTGGAGTCTTCATTGAAGAAGCACTCTCCAATCCAAATTTCTTCACTAGCTCCCTAGTGAACTTGGCCTGGGAGATGAATATACCATCTTCACATTGTTTCACTTGGAGACCTAGGAAGTATTTGAGTTCACCCATACTGCTCATCTCAAACTTTCCCTGCATCAAGTTGGCAAACTTTTTGCAGAGATTGTTATCTGTAGAGCCAAAAATGATGTCATCCACATAGATCCGCACTAGCAAGATCTTGCCCTTCACTTCCCTTAGGAACAATGTCTTATCAATCTTTCCCCTTGGGAACTTGTTCTCTGTTAGAAAGCTTGATATGGTCTCATACCAGGCTCTAGGAGCCTGCTTTAAGCCATAATGGGCTTTTCTAAGAAAATAAACGTAATCAGGATTAGTGGAATCTACAAAACCTGACGGTTGCTCTACATATACCTCCTCTTTGAGGTCACCATTTAGAAAGGCTGACTTCACATCCATCTGATATACCTTGAATCCTTGGTATGCTGCATAGGCTAGAAACTATCTTATTGCTTCTAGTCTGGCTACTAGAGCAAATGTCTAATAAAAATCTATCCCTTCCTCTTATCTGTAGCCTTTTGCCACAATCCTTGCTTTATTCTTGGTGATGATTCCATTTTCATCCAACTTGTTTCTATAGACCCATTTAGTTCCTATGATGTTCTGTCCTTGGGGTCTTGGAACCAATTTCCAAACCTTGCATCTTTTAAACTTGTTCAGCTCCTCCTGCATTGCTGCAATCCAAAATGGATCCTGATTTGCTTCCTCAAATTTCTTGGGTTCAATTTGAGAGAGAAAACTCAGGTACAATGCTTCATTTGCAGCTCTGCTCCTTGTCAGCACACCTTGGTTGACATTTCCTATTATCTGCTCTTGGCGATGATCTCTTACTTGTCTCAAGGCAGTTGGGAGTATACAGGGTACTTCTGCATCAGCAAATTCTTCAGGTTGCACTTCTTCAGCCGTTTCTGAGCTTTCTGCAGGTTCTTCCTTGATTTCAACTGTCACTTATTGATTCTCATTTCTGAGTGAAGTATCAGCATTGGCTTTAATGGATAGCTTCTCTATTCTCTCCATTGTACCTGCATTCACTAGAGAACTAGACCAGCCCTTATGTATAAGGCTAGTCTCATCAAATACCACATGAACAGATTCTTCCACTTCTTGGTTATTGATGTTGTACACTCTATAGGCCTTGCTATGAGAGCTGTAGCCAACAAAAATTCCCTCACTGCTTTTCTCAGCAAACTTAGTTAGCTTGGATTTCCCATTATTAAGGACATTGCATTTGCTTCCAAAGATCCTAAAGTAGGATACGGTTTGTTTTCTGCCCTTCATTAACTCATAGGGAGTTTTCTTGTGGTTTTTGATAATGGAAGCCCTGTTTATCACATGACAAGCTGTATTGATAGCCTCTGCCAAAAAGTATTCTGGTAGGGAGGAGTCACTTAGCATTGTCCTACTAGCTTCTATCAAGGTTCTGTTCTTCCTTTCAGCAACCCCATTCTGTTGAGGAGTTCTAGGTGAGGAGAATTCTTAGGAGATACCTAGTTCTTGGCAGAATTCTGTCATGGCCCCAGGCTGAAATTCTGTCCCATGGTCACTTCTGAGTATGACCACAGTACAGTCCATCTCATTCTGGATCTGCCTAACAAAGTTTTTCAAGATATCTTGGTTATCTGACTTCTTTTTGAGGAAGAATACCCAAGTGAAACTTGAATAGTCATCAACAACTACAAGTGTGTAGGTCTTCCCTCCTAAGCTATGAACTGACACAGGACCAAACAAATCCAGGTGCAGTAGAAATAGGCACCTAGTGGACTCTTTGTTAGATATGCTTTTAAAGCTGGTCCTAGTCTGCTTTCCAAGTTGGCAAGCTTGATATGGACCATCATTGATGCACTTAATGTCAGTTCCATTTCTAACTAGGTTTTGTGAGAAAAGCATGCCTATTGTCTTATAGTTGATGTGTGCAAGTCTCTTGTGCCATTGAATATAGAGAGCCTCTTTAGCATCAGCCACAAGACATATGGGCATGGAAGAATTTGTATTGAGAAAATTTAAACAATAAATATTCCCACTCCTAGTGCCAGTTAAGGTAGCCTCAGAATCTAAGGACTTCTTAATTAGACACTTGTCCATGTGGAAGGTAATAACAAAGCCAAAATCACAAAGTTGACTTATGCTTATGAGATTGTGTTTCAATCCCTCCACATAAGCCACCTTTGTGATTGTAACAAACCCATTTGAGATGCTGCCATAGCCCCTAGTCAATCCCTTTTCTGAACCTCCAAAAATCACTATTGGTCCATTCTCCACAGGGGTGAACTCTTTCAAGTACCTTCTGACTCCAGTCATGTGCCTGGAGCAGCCACTGTCCAAATACCAAATTGGAGATTGGTTGGCATTTGGACCTACCTGCAAGACAAATTACTTCCCCTTAGGAAGAAAAAATGGATTGGGTCCTCGGATTCTGTTAGGTTGGTATAAAGGAACACTAAACCATGAGGGGTTCTGCATTCTCTTTGCATTGAACCCTATTGGATTGAACCAACAGTCCAAGGCAATGTGGCCTACTTTACCACAACACCAACATTCATGTCTGTTGTATCTTCTCTTCTGCTTCACCATCTGAGTGGGGTGGCAGTGCTGATGAGCAGAGGAGAATCCTTCTTGCCTAACAGATCTTGGGTGAATCTCATATGTGTGAGTATGGGGTGGAATCGGTCTCACCACATTTTGATTCACCTTCTTGGGAACAGGCTTTGTAGGAACAGCCTTTTCCTTACTTTTTATTGTTGTTGCTGCAGGTCTGTGGGCTGAAGGACTTGACACCAGCACCTTCTTGTAAGAAGGTCTATCTTCAGAATCTTTTCCCTTAACTGTCTCCTGATTAAAACCAATACCAGCTCTGAACTATCCAGAGAAGGTGTCAATGATAGGCAGGATAGTTTTGGGCATTGAGAAGCTGGATGCCAGTTTCTTCTCAGCCAACAACATTTCCTCAAGGTCCTTAATGACCATGTTCTTCTGTCCTAACTCGGCATTTTTAAGCCATATGGCTTCCTTGAATTTGTTCACTTCCTTGCTCATAGCATCCATCTTCTCAGATGTCTCCTGGAGCTCAAATTGAACAGGCTTCAAGGAATCTAACTCCTTGGTCTGGACTTTGAGGTGTTTCTTACAACCCTTGAATGCTTTCCACAAGGCTTTGTATTGCCTTATTAGCTTAGATTCAACTTCATACTAGGATCTTGAGGCTGTGATGTTGGCAGCAGACACATCCTCATCATCATGCAAAGAATCTGCCACTGATTCAGAATCAGAGGTAGATAGGGAGGCTCTGTGATTTACCTTTCCAGGAGAGTTGTCATCCTGGTTGCCTTCATTGATGGACATCAATCCAATAAGTGCCTCGTCCTCAGTCCCAGAGGAGGTTGAGTCATAGTCACTCAATATTCTCATCTTCTTAGCCACGAACCCTTTTTCAGAGTTCCTCTTGCTCCTTGAGCTTCTTCTTTCTTCATGGTTCCTTGACTCCTTCTTCTTAGAGGGACAGTTTGCATCCATGTGACCTATTTTGTTGCAGGAATAGCAAACAGTATTATTTAAATCATGTCTACTAGAGTTGGATATGTACCTGTCCTCCCTAGGAGCTTTGGATCTATCACGATGGTCAGATCTTCTGGAGCTTGAGGAGGAACTTCTGTTGTTGTCCCTCCTCCTTCTGCTTAGCAACTTTCTGAACTGTTTTGAGAGGAGTGCCACCACTCTATCAGTTTCATCAGAATCAGAGGAGCTGGCTTCTGATTCCTCAGTTCTCTCAGATCTATTCTGAGATGCAGAGCTCTTGCTCTTGGATCTCTGGTGCTCTCATCCTTTAGAGCCACAGATCTCTCTTTAGAGCTCACTCTTGAGCTTTCTTCTTCAGCCTTCCTGGTGTTGAGCTGAAGTTCATGAGACAACAACTTTCCATACAGATTTTTGGGCTCCATGATGCCCAGCTGACCCATCTCTCTGATGGCACAGATCTCGATGTCCCATTCTTTTGTAAGTGATCTGAGAAACTTGTCGTTTAAATCAGAGTTGGTGAACTCTCTTTCGTAGTTTCTCAGACCATTCGCAATCTTGAAAAATCTCTCATATCAGTTGGAGATTGTTTCATTCTTTCCCTGCTTGAAGGCCTCGTACTCTTGGTTGAGGAGGGATTTTCTATCATCCATTACCCCTTCAGAACCCTCCATCTATACGATCAGGGAGTCCCACATCTCCTTGGCCGTTTTGCATTGAATTAGGTTCTAGAGGGTTGAATCATCTACAACACTTATAATAACATTCTGTGCCCTCTTATCCAGGCTTGCCAAGGATAGCTCGTCCTTGGTCATGTCTTCATATTTCTTTATCACCTTCCGTGTTGGATCAATGGTGGAAGCGGTTGTGGGGATAAAAGGACCTTGTTGGACTGTCAGATAGATTCTTGGATCGGCCGCTTCCATGAACAGCCTAACTCTTTCATTCCAGATAAGAAAGTTCTCCTTGGTGCAGATCGGAAGTTTCATAGATCTCATCTCCCGATTTTGATCTCCACCGGCCATGGTGAGTCATTCCTCGATCTAGATCAGACGGGTAAATCTTCCTTTGATCAACCTCGCTTTGATACCACTTGTTAGTAATGGAACGTTCACCTAGAGGGGGGGGGGGGGGGGGGGGGGGGGGGGGGGGTGGGTGTTAGGTGATCTTGGTTCTTTTTGATAAAATAGTGTGAGTTATGAGTATTTAAGCACATCAGTAAAATATCACACACAAAAAGCACAGCAGACGACACAAGATCTATAGAGGTTCCTCAAGACAGGGTGTCTTGAGTAGTCCTCTTTCCCTTTACGCCTACCTAGCAGTGTGCTTGGCTCAGCAAAACTCCGCCATAAGCTTCAGGCCCTCAAGCCTTACAACACGGACCCGCAAGTCCCAACAGCCTAGGCCCGCAAGCCCCTACTGCCCCCGAGCCCGCAAGCTCGACACTCAGGACCTCAAGCCCTACACAACACAGACCCAGAAGTCCTGTGCCTATATCCTAAGCCCACAAGCCCCTACTGCACCCGAGCCCTCAAGCTCGACAAATCGCACCCGCAAGTGCACTGCCCTAGCCCTCAAGCCTCACAGCTCTCTATCCCTCAAGCTAGACAAAATAGGCCCGCAAGCCTTACAAAGAATACAGTAATAAAAGACTGTTGCTTCTGCCTGATGAAGATCGGCAACTTTAGCATGTTGAAGATCGGCTCCTTGAGATTGAATAAGATGCTTCTGAATCAGATCTTGAGTGCACAGTTATTCTTCAAATCTCTTCTTAGCCTGATGAAGATTGGCAACTTAACAGTCGATGAAGATGACTGCCTCTTCTTTTCTCTTTCTTTCTTGCACCGCTAGTACTGTTCGATTCGCTATATGTGCAAGTTCTTTCTTCTTTTTCTTCTTTTTAGGCCGACCTCTTATCTCTTTAATAAGACTGTGAGGCTCTCAACGGTCTTCTTGAAAAAGTTCATTAAGTGTCAGACGCTTCATTCCTTAAGAGCACGCGTAGATTGCTGACATCTTTATTTGCTGATAGACATTCAGGCGGCGGCATTAAGTGCTGTCAGGCAATCAGATGGCAACATTGATTGCTGACTGCGCGTTTGCAATATTTGAATTCTGTCTCGATGATATTTCCATCTTCATGCCGATACAGACAGCATCTCGTCGATAGGATCAACATCTCGACGTCAGGCCCTTGTTGATGCCTTTAACTTAGGTAGACGTCAAATTCTTCTTACTTCTGCCACTGATATTAGTGTCTCGATGATAGGAGACATTCTGGTGATTCTGCATATACGACGATATGCTATGATCGACTGTGTCATTGAGATCTTCTTTCTGTCATCGTAATCATGTTGTTCTCTCGACGATATCCTTTTATCGATGAACTCTTCGACACTGGACTTCTCTTTTGACTTTTCGACGACAGATCTTCTTCATCTTCTCGGCGACAAGGCTCTGTCACAGCGTTGGACAAACACGCCAAGTCTCAGCGGTCGATGAACACGCCAAGTCTCAGCGGTCGACAAACACGCCAAGTCTCAGTGGTCGATGAACACGCCAAGTCTCAACGGTCGATGAACATGCCAAGTCTCAGCGGTCGACGAACTTAGTTCTGCGTTCGACGAACTTTGTTCTTCTTATTTCCTGAGATTGATAAGCTAGGGAAATGATGAAATACAAAGTGAAGTATTCTTGACTTGGTGACTTCATCAAAGCAGGAATCTTGTGGGCAAGATTCCCAACAGAAATTCAATTGAATATCAGTTGAAAGTGATTGGTATAATCAACCACGCTTTGATACCAATTGAAAGTGAGGTTAGATCTTAGATTTACTCTAGAGGGGGGGGGGGGGGGTGAATAGAGTATTAAAAACTTTTCACTTAATTTTATTGCGGAATTAAAATAGTGATATATATATATGTGTATAGCAGAGTGATATATAAAAACTAAATAAAGACAAAGCACACATCACATAGAAAATCACAACACAGAGGACACACAAGGATTTTTATAGTAGTTCCCCAATAAACCTGGGTACGTCTACTCTTCTACCACACTTGGTAAGATCCACTAGGTTTTTGATTAGGTGCCCTATCACCAAGGGGTTTTGATCAGGTGTCCACACACCGAGGAGCTTTTGATCAGGTGCTCTAACCAAACCAGAGGTTTTTGTTCAGGTACCCTGCCACCAAGGGGTTAACTTTTGAAGGGAGTTATAACCCTGTACAAGAGGGGATAAGAAGGGTTTGCATGTTCTTCTCTGTCAATATTCTGAGAGAAGACTCTAGTGGATTGATGATGTTGTAAAGCTCCCCCTGTCTGATATGAAATGTTTGATAGTAGTTGGATGGAAGCTTTCTCTTGAATAAATTGATCTTCCCGTAGCTGATGAATCTGGAAGAATAAGTTCTTCAGATTATTGTTTCTCTTTGAAGATCTGTTATAGCAGCTGATGACTGAGAGAGTAGAGTTTGATGTTCTCAGTGAATGAGTCCTGCTTGAGGAAGAAGATGAAGATCTGTTAGATTTCTTTTTTTCTTTCTTCCTGTAACTTTCTTTCTTTCTTTTCCTGTATAGAAAATATGTAATATGTTCTGTTTATTTCCTGTCGTGAAAACTGTAAGTAATAATACTGTATATCTTCTTTCCTTATTCCCTTTTGAAATCTCTGACAGATTTGACAAATCAAATCCCTTATTTTAAGGAATAAAATATTCTGAAGATAAATGTACTGTACAGTAGATCTGATATGCCACTTATCTTTTTCCTTTTCCATGAACGTGTCCATTTCCGCTAAATGTCAACGCCTATAATCTCGGAATAATAAAAGGAAATATATTAACCTTACTTATCTGGAAGAATAGAGCCGTTGCTGAGAGATCTGAGTTCAGAGAATGGAATAATATAATCTGTTTGAAATACTGAACTGAAATAACACATTTCGTCGAGCGCAGAGCTGAGTTCGTCGAACTCAGAATGAAGTTCGTCGAACTGAAAAATTCTTCGAGCGCTGAGCCGCTGAATAAAATCGTTGACCGCTGAACTGAGCAAATCCATCGACCGCTGAGACTGAATAAAAACGTCGACCATTAACTGAGCAAATTCATCGACCGCTGAGACTGAATAAAAACGTCGACTGCTGAGGGCAAGCCGTATGTCGAATGCAGAGTGTAAGTCGTTCATCGAACGCAGAGTGTAAGCCATTCGTCGAACGCAGAGAGCAAGCCTTTCGTCGAACGTAGATAGCAATTCGCCGAACGCAGAACCTGAATGTTTCTTGAGTTCTAACAACCTAAACCCTTGACCCATTGACTATACATTGGGGTCAACATAGTCCTAATTAGCAGATAGTGATCCTAGCCCAAATCAGAAATAGGGTTGTTCCAACAATCTCCCACTATTTGGGTTAGGACACTAATGGACAAAAACTGAAGCAAACAAAACAACAGAGCATAAATATATCTGATAGATTTTAAATATTTCATTAGATATAAAATATATGATACTCTGAGTTCTGAAACATTTCAATGAAAATAGAAATAATAAGAAAAAAACCTCTTGACTTTCTGAAATCTACTTTCTGAATTCTGAAATCTGATATTGTCTTTCTCTGAGCTGTAGCACTAACTGATTATCTGAATCTGCTTTGAATCTGTTGCTTCTTCTATATCAAAAGCTGTATTCAGAATCTGAACTTTAACATGAAAACTTTATCTGAATTTGCATTAAGCTGGAACAAATATTGCATCTGAAATTGCAACGTATGTAGCTTCTTCATAAATCATCTCTCCCTTGAGAGCATCTCCCCTTGAGACTGGAGCTTCTTCAGCTTCTCCCCTTGCCTAGTTCTTAGAACATCTCCCCCTGAGCAACTGCATCAAATGGAGCTTGTTCATAGAACTTGTTGGAACAACCCTATTACTGATTTGGGCTACGATCACTATGTTTTATCTAAGGATCAAGTTGACCCCATTGTATAGTTTAAGGGTCAAGTTTTTAGACTGTTAGAGTTGCTAGAAGAACTTAAGGAAAATTTAAGTTCCCAGTGTTCGATAAATGTCGAGCGGCGTTCGACGAATGCCTAGCTTCGTTCGACGAATTTGTCTCAGCAGACTGAAGTATTATGGCCAGTTCCAGCGCTCGACATTCTCTGAGCAGCGTTCGACAAATGGCGAGCAGCGTTCGACGAATTATAGCCAGATCTCGACAAATTCTGTATTAAAGCTTAGTTCGACAAATACAGGTCCAGATTATTTATATCAGTTATTTGTCAACACTCTGAACACAGATCGACGACTCCAACAGATATATTCAATACTTTTGGACGTATTCAAGGCAGGCAAGTAAGGATATTATATTATTCAAATAATATCCTTATTTCCTTTGTTCCAATACAAAGATAGCTGTTGACAATTAATGCAAAGGAGTATTTCACGGCTAAGGAATTAAAGGACCTGACAAAAGTCGTTTTGTCTTTGTTGTTATTCCAAGAAAGAATTAATGACAGATTATTCTATTCTAAAAATAGAATATATCAAAGACAGACATTCTTATCTTATCTCTCCCAACAGAATTCAAATCAGCCTTCTTGCAGAATACAGAAAAACAACAAGGATAGAGAAAGAAAGAAGAAGAACATTCAGTCTACTATTCTCAGTCTTCTTCTTCTTCTTCAAGCAGCACCCATCTTTAATCTGAGAACATCATCTTCAAGATCCATCTCTCAGATATTATCTGCAAGTCCAAGTCTTCTACAAGAGCAACAAGGAATCTGAAGAACCTGTTCTTACAGATCAATCTGCTACAGAAGATTTGTGTCTTCAAGAGAAAGCTTCTCCAACATCTGTCAAATACTTCAATCAGACAGGGGGAGCTTTACAACAAGTCCACTAGAGTCTTCTCTCAGCATCTTGACATAGAAGAACACCTGATGGCAAGACACCTGATCAAAAAATCCTGTTGGTTTTGAGCACCTGAACAAAAGCTCTGTGGTGTGTGGACACCTGATCAAAATCACCTTGATGTTAGGGCACCTGATCAACCCTCCTAGTGGATTCCTACCAAAGGGTGGTAGAAGAGTGGACTACCCAGATTTATTGAGGAACCACTATAAATTCCTTGTGTCTTCTGTGTGTGTTTATTTCTTTGTGCTGTGCTGTGTGCTTTTATTTATTCAATTTTTCTGATTTTATATTTATCTCACACTGCTTACACATATATATAACACTATTTTAATTCCACTATAAGAACTAAGGAAAAGTTTTTAATACTCTATTCACTCCCCCTCTAGAGTAACTTAAGATCTAACCTCCACTTTCAATTGGTATCAGAGGTTGGTTGATATTATTTATAGGCTAACACCTGGAACACAAAGATCAATTAGATCTTAAATAAATTTAGAGTTTTTCTTTATCTATTTTTTGTTAAAAAATCATGGCACAGAACAAGAAGTACTCAAGCACAAGACCTCCAATGTGCAATCTTAGCAAGTTTGCACTCTGGAAAGCAAAGATTAGGCTTTATATGAACTCTATTGATGAAGAAATTTTCAATGTTATTCTGACAGGGCCTCCAGCACCAACAGCATCAACCAGCACTGAAGCTACAAGAGACAATCATGCTGTCCCACCTCCTGAGTGGACAGAAACTCAAAAGAAGCAAAGAAGTGCAGATGCTAAAGCCATGAACATATTGGCTCAAACTATGTCTGATGACATATTTCAAAAAGTGGTTGAATGTACTTGAGCTAGAGAAATTTGGATTTCACTAAATAACATGGTTGCAGGTTCTGCAGATGAAAGAAAGGACAGAAGATCACACTTGATCTCTCTGTATGAAAACTTCAAGAAAGGAGACACAGAGACAGTGGCTGACATGTACAACAGACTCAGTCTCATAATTAATGAGCTGAAATATCTAAACAAAGTGATTTCTATCACTGAAATAAATGATAAGATTCTAATGTGCTTCCCCAGCACATGGGATTCTTGAATCTGGCCAATCAAGGAAGCCGGAAGTTTGAATGAGATTACCACTGAAGCTTTGTTGGGCAAACTCAAATCTTATGAGCAGCTCATCAATTCTAGGGAAGTCCACTATATCTCCAGCAACAAAGAAAGAAAAGTGCATAGCTTTCAAAGCAGCTGATGCAGAAGAAGAAAAGACTCCACAAGATGAGGAGTTTATGAGTCTCATAGCCAAGAGATTCTACAAAATGGCTAAGAAGGACTTCAGAAAGAAGGAGTCTAGATCAAGAGAAAAGCAAAGGTATGACAAATCAACTCTTAAAGAAGTTATTTGTTATGGTTGGAGGAAACCTGGACACTACCTGACAGAATGTCCAGAAGAGAAAAAGAAAGAAAAGAAAAAGGAGAAAGAAGAGAAAAGAAGCTCCAACAAATCTTCCTCACACAAGCACAAAAAGAAGGGAAGAGGATTCATTCTAGAATCCTGGAGTGAAACTGAATCTGAACCATCATCCAATTCATCTGATGATGATGAAGAAAAATCAAATGAAAGTGACAAATGTCTGATGGCAATATATGACTCAGGCAGTGAGTCAGGACATGCTTTCTCATCCAGCTCCAGTGATGATGAGGAAGAAAGAACATTCTGCATGATGGCTATCAATGCCTCAGGACATAATTCTGATAAAGAAAAATCAGACTCTGAAGCAGAAGATGATGCAGATCAGGTATTATCTCATTTTGATTTTACTTCAGTTGAATTCAAGGCTGAATTCAAAGTCCTTTGCTTAGACTTATTAAAATATGTGAAAGAAATAATCTCACTCAGAAATAAGCTAGCTGACATGAAAATTATAAGTGAAGAAAATATAAACCTTAAAAAGGATTTGGCTACCTCCACGGAACATATTGTTCTCATTGAGAGCAAGTTGTCTGAAGCCAAACTGTTTGAAGAATCCCTAAATTGGAGAAGTATCAAACTGATGGACATAACAATCACAGTTAATGCTAGACTTAATAGCAAACTGGGCTTGGGTGCCTCATCAAGTGAGCCACATCTAGTTAAGAAGAATATATTATCTACACCCATAAAATTCATATCTGCTAAAAGCAAAGAGGTTGTAGAAGCAAATAAAGATGTTTCAAGCAAGTCAGTTAAGAATAAGAGAATTCAGAAGAATTCGTCGAACGAAGCTCGACGAAAAGATTCAAATTTGTCGAACGGAGATCGACGAAAACTGAATACAGATTTTCAGTATAGTTATTACATGGACGACGCTCGACGAAATCATGTACATTCGTCGAATGGCGATCGACGAATTTACCCAAATTTGTCGAACAGAAACTATACACAGAAATTCAGGAATTCTAATTCTAAACACACTAAAAATCCTTTTACTGAATGGATTATACCTCCAAGGAGATATCATCCACAAGGCTATAAGGATCAGCCTGAAATGTCCTTTATTTCTGAATATTATGGACAAACAAAAGGACCCAAGGTAGTCTAGGTCAAAAACAACTAGTTTATTTTTCTGTCTTTGCTGGTACATAGTTATCCAAGGATAAAAGAATATTGGTACTTGGATAGTAGATGCTCAAAGCATATGACAGGAAACAAGGCCAACCTAAGCAATTATAAGGCAAAGCTTGGACCCAAAGTAGTCTTTGGAGACTCCAACTGTGGACAGACAAAAGGGTATGGACAAGTCAAAGTTGGAGCAGCCACATTCAAAGAAGTATCATATGTCAAAGGTCTCAAGCACAACATCATCAGCATAAGCCAGTTATGTGATGAAGGTTATCAGGTAACCATTAACCCTTCCCATTGTCTTATTACCAATAATAAAAATAAAAATGTATTATCTGGTATTAGACAAGGAAACATTTATTTTGTCAATTTTGACTCTGCCAATACTGACATCTGTCTATTTAATTCAATAAGTAAGACAAATGAACTATGACATAAAAGGCTAAGACACATTAACCTTAGGACTATCTCTAAGCTTTCTAAGGACAATCTTGTCAGTGGACTGCCTTCTGGTTCATACAAGAAGGAAGGACTTTGCAGGGCTTGTCAGTTAGGTAAGCAGACTAGAAGTAGTTTCAATTCTTTATCCAAGAGAGATTCACCTAGGATTCTGTACTTATTGCATTTAGATCTTTTTGGACCTACTACTATACAGAGCTTAGGAGGGAAGCATTACTCTCTAGTTATTGTAGATGACTTCTCAAGATTCACTTGGGTGTTCTTTCTTAGGAACAAATCTGACACTTTCAAAGTTCTAACAGACTTTCTCAGGTCCATCAAGACTGAGTACACTACTTTAGTTGCATTGATCAGAAGTGATCATGGTACTGAGTTTGAGTCTCTTCTGATGAGAGAATTCTGTGGAAAAGAAGGGATCAGACAGTGTTTCTCTGCTCCTAGAAGCCCTCAACAAAATGGGGTAGCTGAAAGGAAAAATAGAACATTAGTTGAATCAGCAACTACATTGCTTGCTGATGCTCATTTGCCACTCTCCTTTTGGGCATAGGTAGTGAACACAACAAATTATGTGTTGAATAAAAGCCTGATACATAAGCTTAAGGGTAAGACTCCCTATGAACTACTCAAGAATAAAAAGCCTATGGTTAGCTATTTTAAGATTTTTGGTTGTAAATGCTATGTGCATAATAATGATAAGAAATATCTAAGGAAGTTTGAAGCTAAAGCAGCTAAAGGCATATTCCTTGGATACTCTCTATCTAGTAAGGCATATAGAGTCTACAACAAATCTACTCTTAAAATAGTGGAGTCCATGAATGTTTCTTTTGATGAAACTAACCTATTGAATGAGGAGAGGAATACCACCTCTACCATAAATACTTTGCAGGTATCAGATTTATGTGGAGAGCTAAGTGAGCTAAATCTAGAGAAAAGAGATTCTTCACCTCCAACAACTCAAACACTTGAAGATAGTGAAGAAGAAGATCATCCAGAAGATCTTGCTGACAAATCAATTCAAGTGACAGCTGATCAAATTCCCCAAGAAGATATCATTGCTGAACAAACTCCAACTGTTGAGCACATCACAGTTAGAGATCATCCAATATCACAAGTGATTGGTGATATTTCATCAGGTGTCCAAACAAGGAATCAATTAAATCAGAACATGATGCACACATGTTTTCTCTCTCAAATTGAACCTCAATCTCTACAAGATGCAGAACAAGATCCCAACTGGATCATTGCTATGCAAGAGGAACTCAATCAGTTTGAGACAAATCAAGTATGGGATTTGGTTCCTAGACCAAAAGACCATCCAGTGATTGGCACCAAATGGGTCTTCAGGAACAAGTTAGATGAACAAGGCAACATTGTAAAAAATAAAGCAAGACTGGTAGCTCAAGGATATTCACAGGAAGAAGGCATTTATTATGATCAGACCTTTGCTCCTGTTGCAAGATTTGAAGCAATCAGAATCTTTCTTGCTTTTGCTGCATATAAAAAGTTCAAAGTATTCCAAATGGATGTAAAGAGTGCTTTCTTAAATAGAGAAATCAAAGAAGAAGTATATATGGAACAACCACCAGGTTTCATCTCTCCAACTCAACCCTCTTTTGTATTTAAGCTTAAGAAAGCTCTTTATGGTCTCAAACAAGCTCCTAGAGCATTGTATGAGACTTTAGCTAGTTTTCTTTTGGAAAACAATTTCTGTGGGGGCTTAGTAGATAAAACCTTATTTTTCAGGATACATAAAAATAAAACATTGCTAGTTCAAATATATGTAGATGACATAATTTTTGGCTCTACTAATTCAAATTTGTGCAAAAGATTTTCTAATCTAATGCAATCTAAATTTGAAATGAGTAGTATGGGTGAGTTATCATACTTCCTTGGTCTTCAAGTGAAGCAAACTCCAAATGGAATCTTCATATCCCAATCTAAGTATGCTAAGGAATTAGTGAAAAGGTTTGGTATGTCTGATTCTTCCACCATGAAAACACCCATGTCCTCAAATGTTGTTGTTGATAATGATGAATCAGGGAAACCTGTTGATTCAAAAGTATATAGAGCAATTGTTGGCTCACTACTTTATTTAACAGCTAGTAGGACTGACATAATGTTTGCTACCTGTATTTGTGCTAGGTTTCAAGTTAACCCCAAAGAATCTCACGTAATTTTATTAAAAAGAATTTTGAGATATATAAAGGGTTGCCCTAATCTAGGACTTTGGTATCCAACATCATCTGAATTTGAATTAACTGGATTCTCAGATTCAGATTATGCAGAGTAGACAGGAAAAGCACATCAGGAACTTGTCAGTTTCTTGGTGGTAGGCTTGTGTCTTGGTTTTGTAAAAAATAGACATCTGTGTCTACATCAACAGCTGAAGCTGAATACATTGATGCTGGCAGTTGCTGCTCACAGATGTTGTGGATACAAAATCAACTTCTAGACTATGGTGTCAACTTAAATAATTCAACTATATTTTGTGACAATACAAGTGCAATATCTATAGCACAAAATCCAGTTCTCCATAGTAGGAGTAAACACATAGAAATTAGGCACCACTTCCTTAGGGATAATGTGGATAAAAATAAAATTTGCCTACAATTTATTCCTACTGATTTACAAAGAGCTGACATTTTCACCAAGCCATTGGATGAAAAGAAGCATATCTTCATTATAAATTAAATAGGAATGATAGATGGAGACTCAATCTGTTAAAAAATTAACATTTCTATTTATCCCCCAAATTCGTCGAACAGATGACGACGAATTTGTATCATTTGTCGAACGGTGGTCGACGAAACCTTTTATCTTCAGAATCGATAAAGAAAATTTCACCTGTCGAACGGTGGTCGACGGAAAATATAATTTTGTCGAATGGCGTCAGACGGAGACCTAATGTCTTTTCGACTTCTGTTTTTATTAGGTTTTTGCCGAACCCCGCTCCTCAAATGCGCCCCTTCTCCGATCTATATAATCTCTATTTTATTTCTTAATAGATCGCGCCTACATAAATTGTTTCCCTCCAGTTCCCCTCTGCACTTGATCTTTCTGTCTTGCAGGTACAAATGGCGATTTCTCAAGCCGCGCTCTACTCGATGAAGTTCGATGCCGAGTTTGACATCGATATGGAATCTTTCGCTCAATCTGACCAAGTCTTCAAGGATATTCTTCAACTGTTTGAAGAGCAGCAGTTAAAGAAGTTAATGAGCATGAGGATAAAGCTGCACACAGCAGAGATTAAGGAATGGTGTTTTACGACTAAGCAGGAAGATGAAAGTCTGACAGGAACCATCTCAGGACATCAGGTCTCTCTTACCCCTACCATTCTCACTGAGGTTTTTGGTTTTGTGAATGGTGACGATGAATTAGAACTAAGTTCTGTTGAAAATGGTGAAGCATTGATTAAGATGGGTTATTCTACTGGAAACCCTAATCACCTGCTTAAGAAAAACTTATCTGTGGAATATAAGTTTCTTTCTGATATAGTTGGAAAAGTGTTGTTAGGAAAAACAACAGGTCATGATTATATCAATAGGCACCAATTTATGTTGATGGTGGCCTTAATGAAAAAGAAGAAAGTTAACTGGGGATCCATCCTCTTTGGATTGATTAAGAAGAAGATTTCAAAGGAAAATGTCTATTTTGGAAGAATTATAGGAATTGTATTGCAGGAAAGACACCAAGACCTTCTGGTCTCTCCCAAGGTGACCACTAATGCTAGCAAGAAGCTGACCTCAGCTCTCTTTGCTAAATGGGACAGGGTGTTTACCAAGAAGAACCCAGGAGCAGCTACACACAAGAAAACTTCTTAAGACACAAGGACTGATCCAGTCACTCCCTCAACCCTTCTAGAATCTCCTTCTCCTCCTGCTCTTGTTTAGTCTCCTCCTCTCCCGTCTCCACCTCAGAATATTTCCCCTGCACAATCTCCACCTCCAAATTCTCCCACACTCATTGGTGACATTCCATCCTCATCTACCCTTCTAACCCCTCATACTTCTCCACCTCCATCTCCCATGCATGATGACCATCATTTACTCATCCATCACTCTTGCCCTATTCCTTCTGACATTCCTCAACAACATGCAAATGTTGCAAACATCTTTGTACCCACTTCCATTCCATCCACTTCTCAACCATCTTCATCTCATCCACCTGAAATGCTATTTCTACATTTCCAAACTATTGCAGATCAAATTCGTGACTACATTATTCCCAAGATGGATCAAATCCTGGATGCAAAACTTGCTCTAGTCCATAAAATTCATTCTACTCTTGACTCCACCTTGGATGAAAAAATTGCTCCAATTCTTCAAGCAATTTCTGAGCTATCTTCTACTATATCTTCAATTCCTTCCTCTTTTTATGTCCCTTCTTCTAGGGGCCTAGATTTAGGTCTCCCTGAAGCTAGGCAGGGGGAGATGCCTTATGAAGAAGCTCTAGAAGCTCCTGTTTCAGAGGATACAGTTGTTATTGAAGAAATAGTTCAAATTTTTGATTTAGAAATGTTTGATTTGGTTGAAGCATCTGGAATACCAGTCATAGAAAAGATAAATAATATATACATTCATCCGTCCCTAGATATTATTTCCTTACTGTCCAAGCACAGTTTTGTTTCCTCTAATCTGCCAAAACATCAAGATTATTCTAGAGCAATTGTTCCTTATACTGCTCCCATTGTTAAGGTTTTGCTGAAAAAGATTATCAACAGTTTTGCAGTTCAAAGAGCAGATCCAGTTCATATTTCAGTTCCAGTTCAAAGTTATGCAAATGAATCAGTTGAAATTTCAGAAGAAATTATCAATAGTTTTGAATTCCCAACTTTTGTCTTTGATGAGTCACCAATTCAGGATTTTGATAAAATTTGGAAAGCAGAAGATGAAGCTTATGAAGCTGTAGAGCAAAGAATCAAAGCTCTTAAAATGGTCAATGATTTATATGATAATCCAATTCCTTCTTCTGATTCTAATGAAGAAGATAATGATAGTGATTCTGATGATACATTATCAAGGAAGAGAAAGAAAAGAAAAGCAAAGTCAAAGGCTGTTCCCAAGCCTCCAAACCCTGAGAATGATATCCCTTATTATGTTCTTAATAACATCACTCTTGACAAGGATACCCCTCATTGGATGAAGTTCTCCAGAAATGAGAATAAAAGAAGAAAGAAGATGAGGAAGACTGGTTACTATTCTGACAAGCCTGTCAAATATAACCATCCTCCTCCTCCTCCTCCAGCAGGATCAGCAGGCTCAGCAAAACCTTCTTCTACTTCTCAAAAGTTCACTACTCATCAATCAAGTAAACCAGCTAACACTAGTGGTTATCAGAGTTCCTGGTCTTCAGGATTTTCTTCAACCCCTTCCAAGAATGTTACCACAGAATATAAGCTTATGATATCTGATGGATCCTTGCACAGGAAATTAAACATTCCTTTTGAAAAACCTTCATTGTAAGCTATTGATTCTGATGATAGGCCTTTGTCCCCAGTGAATACAGAAATTGATGAAATAGCACAAAAGGCTAGATTCAAAGAGACAATTGCCTCAGCTCAGATTAATAAGGCAAAAGCTGAAGGGAAAGACCATTCTCAGTTCCAAACCATGTCAGAGTTCAGAAGAAAAGAGTTTGAAAAGTATAAGTCAAAGAACTTTTTCAATGCTGAAGAATTCCTAATGCAGTACCCACAAGCAATTGTTGTTCAAGCTAAATCTTAGACTGTTAGTGGTGCTCAAGATCTCTACATAAGCAAGAAGAAATCTGAAGATCCTAACAGGATAATCATCTTCAAACCAGCAAAGAAGTGAAAAAGGTTCAGACTTATTTATTTTGTTCCTGTTTAAACGTTTCGATTGTAATGAACTCAGAGCACTATTTTTTAATCTATCTGCTGAAATGAATTTTCATTCTGTCAGATATATCTTTTATGCTCTGCTGTTTATTTTTTTTAATGTATTTATTTGATTGATTGTCAAATAGTATCCTAACCCAAATAGGGGGAGATTGTTGGAACAACCCTATTACTAATTTGGGCTAGGATCACTATGTTTTATCAATGGATCAAGTTGACCCCATTGTATAGTTTAAGGGTCAAGTTTTTAGACTGTTAGAGTTGCTAGAACTTAAGGAAAATGTAAGTTCCCAGTGTTCGACAAATGTCGAGTGGCGTTCGACGAATGCCTAGCTTCGTTCGACGAATTTGTCTCAGCAGACTGAAGTTATATGGCCAGTTCCAGCGCTCGACATTCTCTGAGCAGCGTTCGATAAATGGCGAGCAGCGTTCGATGAATTCCAGCCAGAGCTCGACAAATTCTGTATTAAAGCTCAGTTCGACAAATACAAGTCCAGATTATTTATATCAGTTATTTGTCAACACTCTGAACACAGATCGACGACTCCAACAGATATATTCAATACTTTTGGACGTATTCAAGGCAGGCAAGTAAGGATATTATATTATTCAAATATATTCCTTATTTCCTTTTTTCCAAGACAAAGATAGCCGTTGACAATTAATGCAAAGAACATTTCACGGCTAAGGAATTAAAGGACCTGACAAAAGTCATTTTGTCTTTGTTGTTATTCCAAGAAAGAATTAAAGACAGATTATTCTATTCCAAAAATAGAATATATCAAAGACAGACATTCTTGTCTTATCTCTCTCAACAGAATTTAAATCAGCATTCTTGCAGAATACAGAAAAATAACAAGGATAGAGAAAGAAAGAAGAAGAACATTCAGTCTACTATTCTCAGTCTTCTTCTTCTTCAAGCAGTACCCATCTTTACTCTGAGAACATCATCTTCAAGATCCATCTCTCAGATATTCAGCTGCAAGTTCAAGTCTTCTACAAGAGCAACAAGGAATCTGAAGAACCTGTTCTTCCAGATCAATCTGCTACAGAAGATTTGTGTCTTCAAGAGAAAGCTTCTCCAACATCTGTCAAATACTTCAATCAGACAGGGGGAGCTTTACAACAAGTCTACTAGAGTCTTCTCTCAGCATCTTGACAGAGAAGAACATTATAACCCTTTTCTCACCTCTCCTGTACAGGGTTAATACTCCCTTCAAAAGTGTACCTCCTTGGTGGCAAGACACCTGATCAAAAAATCCTCTTGGTTTTGAGCACCTGAACAAAAGCTCTGTGGTGTGTGGACATCTAATCAAAATCACCTTGGTGTTAGGGCACCTGGTCAACCCTCCTAGTGGACTCCTACCAAAGGGTGGTAGAAGAGTGGACCACCCAGATTTATTGGGGAACCACTATAAATTCCTTGTGTCTTCTGTGTGTGTTTATTTCTTTGTGCTGTGCTGTGTGCTTTTATTTATTCAGTTTTTCTGATTATATATTTATCTCACACTGCTTACACATATATATAACACTATTTTAATTCCGCTATAAAAACTAAGGAAAAGTTTTTAATACTCTATTCACCCCCCCCCCCCCCCTCTAGAGTAACTTAAGATCTAACCTCCACTTTTAGAACTTCTCGCCCCGCCTAGTTTCAGGAAGGCCTGAAGCTAGGCCCTTGAAGAAGGGACATTTGATGGAGGTAGGGTAAGATGCAATCTGATTTCCAGATATTTGAGCTGATAATGTTGTTGCATTCTTTGACTTAAGGATGTGTACCCATTCATTTATTACTACTACTGGGAGTTTGATTCTGACACCAATTGAAAGGTATGCTTTGATTCTGATACCAATAAAAAGTTCAGGTTTTCTGATATTGAACTTGCAATTTCATTTGTATTCTCTGTCTTGAGAGTGTAAACTCATTCTTTTATTTCTGTAACTGATAGTTTGATCCCAATTGAAAGTCCTCTAATATTAGTTGAGGTCTCTAATAGTTTAATACCAATTGAATACCAATTGAAAGTGACCTCTGGTATTAGTTGAGGTCTCTGATATCAAAAGAAAATGAGTTTGATCCTGGTGGTCAATGACTTCTTAAGTTGTTGTTCTTCAAACAGTTGAAGAATATCTTGGAAGAAATGACTGCTTGAGATAGTGATTTTGTACCTGCAAAATGTCTCTGGTGGAGGTGGTGTTCCTCTCCTTATTTAATAGGTTAGTTCCAACAGTGCATGGACTCTTCTATTTTAAGGGTAGATTTGTTATAAACCCTTTATGCTTTATTAGAAGGAAAATATCCTAGATTTTTCTTTAATAGGATTCTATTAATATGATGTGTTGCTACAACTTTTAATGGATTCTAAGGAATTTCTAGATAGAGAATTTTTTATTAGCTTTGAATTGCTACAACTGTTAATGGATTCTAAGAAATTTTTATCTTCTCAGAAAAACATTGCCTGATACCTTCCTTCTTACAGAATTCTCTTATCGGAAGAGATTCAAAACTCAGAACAATGATCATTTCTGATCAATGCAACTAGAGTAGAATACTCAAATCTTGATGATCCTGAGAAAGTTTGTAGAAACATGAAGTTATCTGACTTTGTTCTTAAGATAAGAAAATTTAAGTGAATCTTATAACTTTTTGTTGATTACAATTGGAGTTAAAAATATTTTCAATAGGTCAAGCATTGTCTTATAGTTATTTATATTGGCTTTTGTATCTGTTAAGTGTATTACCAATTGAAATTTTCTTTTACCAATTGAAAGTTTTCTTTTATAATCATTAAAATATATGTTTAATAAACTATTCTGATTTTGTCGATCTCGGGTTGACAAAGTGCAGTGATTTCATTGATCTCTGATTAAGGAATAGTTATATAAATTCTCTGTGTTCAGAGTTTGTTGAACTCTGATTTGTTGAGCTCTGATCATAGGAAAATTATGTTTGATTTCTGTGTTCGGCTTTTGTCGATCTACGTTCGACGAAGTCATTTGATTTCGTCGATCTTGGTTCGACGAATTTTGTTGAACACACAAAATTTCAGTGATTTTTACTAAGTTTTCTGCTACTTATTTTTCTTTAGCATAGACAAATTTTATAGTATTTTTCTTTTGATTATTAGATAGATTAGATGAAAATCCTAAGCTAAGTTTGCTAGTGCTGGTGATATTCATTAGTTTAGTACTTTTCCTATTAAAAGATTGTTCAATCATTTCAGCTTTAATTGACTTATTTTTCAAGGAAATAATTTTCTCTTCTGATGTTTTCAAAGTATTTTCAGAAGTTAAATTTTTTATTTCTGTTAACTCTTTTCTGATGGATGTGATTTCTTTCTCAGATTCTAATAAATCTGTACATAGCATTTTAAAATCTGATTTGAATTTTTTCGGAGTAAAATCAAAACTTGAAATTACCTCATTTTCATCAGATTCAGATTCTGTATCTAATTTGTGGTTTGACCCATATATGGCCATCATGCAGAATTCTATAGCTTTTTGTTCTTCTTCTTCTTCACTTGAACTAGATGATGATTTTGTATCTGCATCACTTGATGTGGAAGAAGATTCATCTACCATTCTTATGAGGGAGTTCCAGATGTCTCTTGCTGAAGTGATATCAGCAACTCTTTGATAAATTTCATTTGACATTGCTTGAGCTAATATGTCAATAGCCTTTGCATCAGCACTTTTCAGCATCTTTTGAGCATTTGTTGATGTTGATGAAGTTGAAGGTCCTGTCAAAATAACATTGAAAATATCTTCATCAATAGAGTTCATGTACAATCTAATCCTTGCCTTACGTAGTGCAAACTTACTGAGATTGCACATAGGAGGTCTTGTGCTAGTATATTATTTATTCTGTGCCATGAGTTTTTATCAAAAATAAAATAAAACTCTAAAATAAATTTAAGATCTAATTGATCTTTATGATTCAGGTGTTAGCCTGTAAATAAAATCAACTACCCTCTGATACCAATTGAAAGTCAATTGAATATCAGTTGAAAGTGATTGATATAATCAACCACGCTTTGATACCAATTGAAAGAGAGGTTAGAACTTAGATTTACTCTAGAGGGGGGGGGGGGGGGGGGGGGGGTGAATAGAGTATTAAAAACTTTTCACTTAATTTTATAGTGGAATTAAAATAGTGATATATATATATGTGTATAGCAGAGTGATATATAAAAACTAAATAAAGACAAAGCACACAGCACATCACACAGAAAATCACAACACAGAGGACACACAAGGATTTTTATATTAGTTCCCCAATAAACCTGGGTACGTCTAATCTTGTACCACACTTGGTAGGATCCACTAAGTTTTTGATCAGGTGCCCTATCACCAAGGGGTTTTTGATCAGGTGTCCACACACCAAGGAGATTTTGATCAGGTGCTCTAACCAAACCACAGGTTTTGTTCAGGTGCCCTACCACCAAGGGGTTAACTTTTGAAGGGAGTTATAACCCTGTACAAGAGGGGATAAGAAGGGTTTGGATGTTCTTCTCTGTCAATATTCTGAGAGAAGACTCTAGTGGATTGATGATGTTGTAAAGCTCCCCCTGTCTAATATGAAATGTTTGACAGTAGTTGGCTGGAAGCTTTCTCTTGAATAAATTGATCTACCTGTAGCCGATGAATCTGGAAGAATAAGTTTTTCAGATTATTGTTGCTCTTTGAAGATCTGATCTAGCAGTTGATGACTGAGAGAGTAGAGTTTGATGTTCTCAGTGAATGAGTGCTGCTTGAGGAAGAAGATGAAGATCTGTTATCTTTCTTTCTTTTTTTTCTTTCTTCCTGTAACTTTCTTTCTTTCTTTTCCTGTACAGAAAATATGTAATATGTTCTGTATATTTCCTTTCGTGAAACTGTAAGTAATAATACTGTATATCTTCTTTCCTTATTCCCTTTTGAAATCTCTGACAGATTTGACAAATCAAATCCCTTATTTTAAGGAATAAAATATTCTGAAGATATATGTACTGTACTGTAGATCTGATTCGCCGCTTATCTTTTTCCTTTTCCATGAACGTGTCCTTTTTTGCTAAATGTCAATGGCTATAATCTCGAAATAATAAAAGGAAATATATTAACCTTACTTATCTGGAAGAATAGAGCCATTGCTGAGAGATCTGAGTTCAGAGAATGGAATAATATAATCTGTCTGAAATACTGAACTAAAATAACATATTTCGTCGAGCGCAGAGCTGTGTTCGTCGAACTAAGAATGAAGTTAGTCGAATTGAAGAATTCGTCGACTGCTGAGCTGCTGAATAAAATCGTCGACCGCTAAACTGAGCAAATTCGTCGACCGCTGAGACTGAATAAAAATGTCGACCGCTGAACTGAGCAAATTCGTCGACCACTGAGACTGAATAAAAACGTCGACCGCTGAGGGAAAGTCATTCTTCAAACACAGATTGTAAGCCGTTCATCGAACCCAGAGTGTAAGCCGTTCATCAAACGCAGAGAGCAAGCCGTTCGTCGAACGTAGATAGCAATTCGTCGAACGCAGTGTTGAGTTCGTCGAACGCAGAACCTGAATGTTTTCTTGAGTTTTAACAGCCTAAACCCTTGACCCATTGACTTTACATTGACACATAGCCCTAATGAGCAGATAGTGATCCTATCCCAAATCAGAAATAGGGTTGTTCAAACAGAAGTAAAGTGTATTATACGCGCTATTAGCACCACTTCTCTTGGCGAGTGGAAGATTAGGAAAGCGTAATGGACCAGTAGTCAAGCAAAATGGAAGAGTAGACTTGCAAAATGGAAGAGTAGGCTCACGTAGTTGAAGAGTATGCTTGCATAATGGAATGGAGGGTAGTGGCGGATGGAAGATGGAATAGGGGCGCTCCTCACTTACATAAACCACAAGATAATTTCACATAGACATTAAATAAACTAAATAGCAATAATAAGGTTTAGCAATCATCGTCATACAACTAAGGAATCAAGAGAGAAAATCCTATAATACGAAGGGGGTAAGATTACAACCAAAGGAATGGAGACTCGTCGAAGGTTCACGACCGTAATCTAGGGTTGTCAAGCCTTGTCTGAACTCAGACTCCATCATCCGTCCGGGGTCGAGAAGAGCTGTCACCTCCTTCTACATTTCTCGTCTTCTCCATCAAGCACATTCAGTTCTGACCTAGCCAGAGAACTTCACATGTTCAGTAAGAGATCCATCAAAATGGAGCTTGGAAGCACGCGAATGATGGAGGAGGCCAAGAGGATGCTCCGACTTTGGATTTGCCAGGAAATGGTGGTCAGAGCTCCTCTTTAAGGTGGGCGGCGATGGAGTGGCGGAAATGGCTGGACTGGAGCTCTGCGCGGAAAAGAAGATTATTCCTGAATAGGATGAAGCCCATCGACTTTTATAGAAAATAGTCAGAAATTTGGTCTCGCACGATTGAACGCACGACCGTGCATGGACCATACGATATTAACCTTAGAAAATGCCCAAGAACAAGATGAAGGAGCGCTTGTGTGATTTTATTCACGCACGATCAAAATCGACCGTGCGAACAAAATGCACGGGCAAATACAGAGCACTTGAAAAACAGGCCAATAGAAGGAGATTGTGTGTTTCCTTCATGCACGATTAAGTCCAACCGTGCGTGAAGCAAACACACGGGCAATAAATATTTAAATTTTTGGACAACAAGAGAGGCTCGTGCGATTTTACTCACGCAAGGGCAAAACTGCCCGTGCGGGAACAATATGCATGAACGGGGGCAGATCACTATCCTGAGCCACAGATGAGCGCGCACGGCCGAAGCGATCGTTCGTCAAGGAAATGCACGACCGTGCAATTTATGCAGACATGAAATCTTGGCAAAATAGACGATCTTCCCACCTGCATAGCAAAACATACAACTGGGATTACTGTTCCAGCACAATCCAAAGAAAGAAATAGAATGGGGAGCACTACGTGCTTACCCCCCACAACATAGCGGGCAATTGCGCACTACTACGGGCCTAAATAGTGCACTTCGAGTAAAAGTGTTTATAATTGAAATATAAGCAATTATGGACTACAAGTGTAGTGCACAAGAGTGAAATCTAGCCCGGATGAGTTCGTAAAACACTATTAAAATCGGACTCATCACACCCCCAGACTTAACCATTTGCACATCCCGAGTAAACTCTCCCTTATGCTGACGAGAAAAATGTTAGTTTGCTTAGTAAATGTGGAGGCGGAGTACAATGCGAACTCGCATACTAACGTACATGGAAATACAGTAGAAGGAATTTTTAGTTATACAAAATAGTTTAAAAATATCTAAGAGGGTAATGATATATTATTTCTACTCAAAAGTTGAATCACGGTGAATCGCCCGGTCACGCGTAGGAAGAAAGTAGACAGGTCGCTGAGGCAAGCATTGCCCAAGATCAGTGCTTGGAACAATCTCCATTGAAATTCATCAATGTCGGTGGCCATAAGCTTACCCATTCACAAACTCTCCACGACACTCGTTTGATTCATTGCGTGAGTCAGTAGGAATTTTAGGATAGAAATAGGGCTTTGGTTTCGGTAGGGAAGACAATGATAAACATGAAGGCTTACAGACAAAACCCAATTGAGCTAATACAACTAAGTTAACCAAGCGGCCACAATACGTGCGGGTGCACCACACCCCCAGTCTTGCACTTGAAAGCATGGGTGTGTGCACCACGTACTCCAAAAATAAATCTCAAACAGATTTTCAATGAGCTCATTCTCATTTTTTTATTTTCATTTTCAATCTTTTCAATTTTTTTTTTCATTTTCTTTTCTTTTTATTCATTTTCAGCAAATATTCAAATGAACACATCCATGTTTTATCAAAAATTATCATCTCATCAACACCCTCAAACTAAACTTAATAGAACATTAAAGCTCGGGTTTGGGTGTGCTACTAAGATTATCTTTTGGCTTTGGTGAAATGTAATTGGAGCTGAATCAAGAGGATGGTAGGCACAAGTGGCTAGCGAAGAATAGATGATACGAGCGTACGAAAATCTCAAAGTGGCCAAAATGATGTCCTACGACACGCTCACGCACTGAACTAACTTATACCTATGCTTCAAGTGTCGCTTGGGGCAAGTTCTTAGATACCGAGAAAGATAATCCTTCCTCCCGACACGAGCAATGCGAGCCTAGCAACCATCTACACACATTCCTATTCTACCATTGGATTCACACCAGATTCACCACTTTTGAGTAGAATATACAATAATTACGCAAATAGTAAAATATAAAACTATAAGCATAATGAAAATTTTATTCTATGTGAATTTCTATATGAGACGCGAGTACTCAACTAGAGCATTATAGGAGTCAACATTTTACTCCGTCACACAATCCTAAGCTAATACAATGATTTTTCCAGCATGCATTGACATGAGTGCGTGTAGTGGGTAACAAATACATCGGATCTCCCCTAAACTTAATCTAAACATTCCAATACCAGATATAACAATAACGACTAAAAATATTGGTATGGGAAGAGAGTACCCAATGCTTAGAAGTGAGCATATCAGAAGATTGGCGTGTAAACTAAGACAAAGCCACAACATCCGCCTTCCAGAAAAAGTACCTGTAGGGGAGACAACTGAAAAAAAAACAAATATAAATACTAAATTATTAGCAGATTAGAGCAATAATAACAACCAAAATTGGGTTGTCTCCCAGTAGCGCTTTTGTTTACTGTCCTTAAGCTGGACTCAATACATGCATTATGCAATTTTATAAGATTGTCTAATAATAAAAAAAGCAAAATTTAATAAATCCTAATTTATATTACATGCTCAACTAAATGATCTACTATAAGTTGATTTAAAGTAGTAACTACAAATGAAAGAAATGGGTTTGAAGACCCAATAGCAGTGAAGAAGATCAGAAGCTTTCCATCTCCAAATTTCATCTTTCTTCACCTTCTTCATCTCCTCCAATCTGCGATCATTGATGAAATAACGCTTGCCACCCTGCACCTAGTATTTCAAGGAAAACACAAGCAATGATGATGCGGTGGAATAGGCGATTGAATTCATGATTGCCATCTACTTTCCCTTCCAAGACTTCCACTCAGAATCACCCAAAAATGGGTCCAAAAACTCATGCACCTGCAGGGGAATATACGAAATTTCAGAAACTCAAGCAGGCGGGGCAGCAGGAAGGATGAACATATCAATATCAGTATTACATGAATGATGATTAGGAAATTAAATGGACAAAGAACTAAAAAATTCAAACACAGGAGGAGTGGCCACTGTACAACCCCGTATTCGCCGAGTGGTCCCACACCAGACTCATGGGCGCCAGAAGGAGAAACGAGTGGTGCAAGTAACCATTCACATAGGCCAAAGGGGGATTTCTCCCGAAGAGCTGATGAAGCACTCGCTGGCGAGAAGGCTCTGGAGTGCGGATAGACAGGCGATTGGGGGTCGAAGCCCCGCTCACTCGGGGAATCAGGAAAAGGCGAGTGGAGCCTCCACGGACCACTCGCCCATAGCAAGCGAATGGTGCCTTCATAAACCACTCACCTGGGGAGGCGTGTGGTGCCCTCAGGGATCACTCGCACAAGAAGATCTGAAGGGGAAATGACCCAGATAACCCTTGTGGGCTGCCAATAGCTCCTCAGAACAGCAGAATTAGGCTGTTAGCAGACCAATTTGGGGTGCGGTTAGCAAAACCAAATGGCGGATTCATGTTATTTGCAGACCAGCCTAGAAAAATCTATAAATAGACCTTTAAGGGCACCTTGGAGGAGATCAGATCTTTTGAGATCTATCCTCCAGGCTATTTTTGGAGTTGGCTGTTAGTGCCCTCCAAGGTGCCCGGCTGAGCATTGGTTTGAGAGGGGAAGCTCTCTAAGATCTTCCGGGTGTGTGGCGGGACCTCCTCGCTACAGCCATGGGTCTGTTCCAGATTTTCCATCCACGATCAAGAGAGTTTAGGGAGGGAGAAGTAAGCGCAGGCTACACCCCCCCAATGGGTCCGAACTCAGAGACCGATTGACGGTTTCAACATTTTTAGTGTGGTGAGCGTGGACCGTAGCCAGTGCAAGAAAATCTCAAGTTAAGCTCGATGACAGGAGATGGAGGAAGTGGTTCTGACCCGGGCCACTCGCAGCCAATAGTAGCAGTGGAGTGGCTGGAGATGTTCGAGAAGTTCAAGCGAGAGGTCATGTAGACCATGCAAGTAGCTCTCGACGGAAGGGGCGAGTGCGAGATGCCCGTGGTCCCGGTGGTTCCGCCCCAGCAGATCGGAGAGAATGCTCCGGGCCAGCTACTGGGAAAGGAAGTCGCGGCGGAAGCAAGCACGTGAGATCTCCCCGGGCGGCAGCTGTTCAGCTGCCCGGCGAGTGTGGAGGTGTGTGAGCTGACTCTGCACGATAGGACCACTCGCCAAGCAGGGGAAGGGAGCCCCTTCTGTGAGTTTATCCTCTCGGCTTCGGTGCCAGAGGGGTTCAGAGTGCCGGAGATATCTTACTATACCGGCAAAGATGACCCAGTCCTGCACCTGTAGTGGTTTGAGGACATGGTCTCGATCCTTCCAATGACAGATGCCTTCCAGTGCCGGCTCTTTGCCACCACTCTGAAGGAGAAGGCGAGGGACTGATTCCACCAGCTTCTCGTGGGTTCCATCTACGCCTTCGAAGACTTGCGGTGGAGCTTCAGGTTGCACTTCTCCACGTCAAAGAAGAGGAAGAAGGATGCAGAGGCACTCTTTAAGATCAAGCAAGGGTCTGAGGAGTCATTGGCCCATTACGTGGATAGGTTCCAGCAGGAGGTCCTCCTCGTGCAAGAGGGACCAGGGTTCACCCTCTAGATGGCATTCATAGTGGGGCTGTGAGATGGGTTCTTTAAAATGGACCTGAAGCGGAAGGCCCCTCTATCCTTTGAGGAACTGATGGAGTGGGCAGCGGAGGAAATAGAAGGGGAGGCCGCCAAACCGGAGTTCTATAAGAGGTTGGCAAGGATGAGGAAGCCGGAGGTGAGACACCAGGAGGGAAGAAGAAGGGAAGAACCTAGAGGTCAGGGGTTTCGGGGACAGCAGCGGGATTGGGGGCACCAGGAGCCCAATAACCGGCTAGCTTGGAGGCCCCAGGAAGGACCGGTGAGAGGTTAGGAAAGAGATCACCAACGTAGGGGGGATGTAAGGGTCAATCACCCGGGATGGAGGCAAGGTCCAAGACCCCCTCCCCACCCCTGAGAGCAAGCCATGGCGGTAGGCCGAGGAAGGGGAGAAGAGGAGGAAGAGGAAGAGGAGGAAGAGGGGGCAGGGTGGCGTTGCCTTACTGTGACTTCCATCGGGAAGAAGGTCACGCGACGGCTACCTGCTGATGCGCAAATCTCGCACACCGCTATAGGCGGTAGCTAGACTGCGACACGAAACCGCAGTGTACCGATCGTTCAAGTAATATAAAACGAGGAGCAAATCCCTGAGTATCGAATCTTGAAGGAACACAGTAAGGTGGAGTTTACTTTTAAGGAAGGACTTGAGATCAAAGTCCTTTAGGTTGGATGGATTGCGAAAGGGGGGATTTGGTTGATGGAAATTAAAATAAAATAACTACACCTACTCCTATGCAATGCCTCGCTAGGCGGGATGGAAACTAGGCAGGCCTTGAGCGCGCTGCTTCACAAAGCGGATGGACGAGTAGGCAAGCGGATGGAAGGGTTAGTGCGGAATCGAACTGTGCAGGCCTTGAGCGCACTGCTTCGTGAGGCGAATGGATTACATGGGCCGCTATGCCATGCTTCGCTAGGCGGATGGACGAGTTGGCAGGAGGAATGAGGGTCGCAAGCACCTCGTCAACAAGCACGCCACTAGCAATTTCTAGTGCGGCAACACCAAACACTCACACCATAATCACCACGAAAGCACACCTCAAGCACTCATAAAGCATGAAAACATTTCATAATATACAACAAGAAGTTCAACAAATATAGAGTGCAACATCTATCGTCCGGGGTAGAGGAGGGCTGTCAATTCCTCCCAATGGACCCGTCTTATCCGGTAAACTACAATCCGGCCACGTCCGATGCGAAGAACTCCTAGCTTGGCGATGAATATGAGTGTAGAACCCTCTCCATGAAGCGCTTGGATGATGCGAAGTGGCCTCGGGCTAAAGGGGGAGGAATAGTGGAAGAAAATGGAGCAGTCGCCCCTTCCGGCGGAAGAAATCGCGGAACAAAATCGAATGCTGAAAACCTAAAAATCGCAGTTTAAATAGAGAAGTTGCAGAATTTTGCTCATGCACGACAAAACGCACGACCAAATTCAGAATGCTGCTTTGGGACAAGAATGAATGCGCACGGTCGGACTGATCGTGCGTCAAGGAAACGCACGACCGTGTGATTCATGCAGGCATGAAATCTGGGCATAATGGATGATCTACCCACCTGCACAACACCAAATAGCAATCACATAGCTGGGAAAACACCTCCAACAACATCATAATATCATAAAAAGAATGGAGAGCACAATGTGCTTACCCCCAATAATAAAGCGTGCAAATGCACATCGAATCGGCCAATAAGTGCACTTTGCATGGAATGATGAAATGTGATCAATAGAAGCATTTATGAGTAGTAAGTGAAGTGCATATGCGAGAAAACTATCCTGGATGAGTCCATAAAAGTTTATATAAATGGGACTCATCACACCCCCAGACTTACCCAATTTGCGCGTCCCGAGCAAACAAATTCTAAGCAAACGGGGAAAGGAGAGTAGATGGCTCAAAATTATAATATAGAGTACCATGCGAAGTTGCATGCTCATGTGCATAAGAAAAATAATAGAGAAGGTTTCTCATTATACACAAACAGTTTAAAGATTTTTAAAAGAGTAAAAGCATATTACAACCACTCAAAATGGTGAACTACGGTGAATCATCTGGTCATGCATACGGAGAAAGTAAATTAAGCGCTGAGATGAGCATTGCTCAAGATTGGGGTGCAGGACAAACTCCACTGAAATCCATCGATGTTGGTGACCATAGGCTCGCCCGGTCATATTCTCTCCACGACACTAGATTGGTTCATAGTGTGAGTCGGTAGGACTTTAGGTTTTAAATGGGGCTTGGGTTATGGTGAGGTAAACAAAGATAAACACGAAAGCTGAGCACACCTAAACCCAAATGAGCAAGTGCAAAACACTATCCAAGCTGCCACAAAACACGCGGATGCACCACACCCCCAGACTTAGACTTGGATGCATGGGTGTGTGCGCCGCCAACTCCCAATATTTCAAATAATATTCAATTTAGTATTTTTTTCCATTTCAACAATATTTTTTTTCAATCAACATATATATTTTTTTCTTTCTTTTCTTTTCAGCACATATTCAATGAACACATCCACATCTTCACATTATAATTCCACAATCAACGCCACCAAAATAAAATCTAAACAAAATGCTCGCATTTGGGTGTGCGCTAGGATTGGCTTTGAGGCCTTGGTGAGGTATAGGTGGAGCTGAACCAAAAGGATTGGGTAGGCACAAAGGGGCTAGAGAGGGAAGATAGCAGGAATGGCACAAAGGCTCAACCGGTCCAAAATGATGGCCTACGTCATTCACACGCACTAGAACTATCCTATGCCAATGTTTCAAGAATCGCTTGAGGCAAGTTCTACCACCGAGAAAGATTATCCTTTCACCCGACTCAAGCAATACGAGTCTAGCGATCGTTTATACACATCCCTATGCTACCATTTGATTCAAACCGGGTTCACCATTTGAGTAGAGTAAACAACATTTACACTTATAGAAAATACAAAACCATAAGTATAAAAAGAAGTCTAATCTACACAAATTTCTATGCAACCGAGCACTCGACTAGGAGCACTACTAGAGTCAACATTTTACTCCGCTACATAGTCCCAAGCCATCATCTAGACTTTCCCAAATATGCAGAAGAATTAAATTCAACTCATAGCATGCATACAGATGAGTACGCGCTCAAGTGAGTGCTGTGGTGTGCAATGGAGATGAACAATACTTATAAAAATGAACTAAAATGTACTTTTAGTATGCAGTGTCATGTGCACATGCAGTGAGTAACACATAGCGGCTCTCCCCCAGAATTAATCCAAGCAATAAAAGCAAATGATGTAACCATGAAAATTAAATAAAATACTAGGGGAAGAAAAGTTCCCCATGCTCAGAAATGAGCATGCCAGAAGATTTGCCGTTAAATTCTGTAAATTTAGCTCCAAGAGTCTGCCACCAAAGAAATTGTCGCACACCTGCAGGCAAAAGACTCCACGACAAAATATATATGTAAAACTAAACTATTAGCATGTTAGAGAAAAATAAAAGCAACAAAAGCTTGGGTTGTCTCCCAGCAGCGCTTTTGTTTACAGTCCTTAAGCTGGACTTAAAACCTGTATTATGCAGTTTTAATAACATTGTCTAAACATAAAAGAGAAAACAAAAATATCCCAATTATTACAAGCATGCCAAAAAGATCAACTGTAAGCTGATTTAAAATAGTAACTATAAATAAAAGAAATGGGTCCGAAGAACCAACAACAGCTGTCCAGAAGATCAGTAGCATTCCATCTCCATATTTCATCTTTCTTCATCCTCTTCCTCTCCTCCAATCGGCAGTCATGGATGAAGTATCGTTTACCACCCTGCACCCAGTCTTTCAAAGAAAAAGCAGGCAATGATGATGAGGTGGAATAGACGATTGATTTCATCCTTGCCATTTGCTTTTCCTTCCAAGACTGCCACTCGGAATTACCCAAAAATGGGTCTAGATATTCAAGCACCTGCAGAGGGATAAATGAAATATCAGACATTAAAGAAGGCGGGTAAGCAGGAAGGATGAACTTATCAATATCATCATTTAAAGAAAGAGGATTAGGAAATAAACTGGATGAAGAACTAAAAGAATGAAATAAAGGAGGAGTGGTCCCGGTTTCACTCCTGGCAGGTTCCAAGGATAGATCAATGTCGTCATCATAAGTATCATAGCGAGGGGGGCCAGTGAACTCAAGGGCCTCGGTGGTGAGTTGGACCTCCTCGTCCCATGAGGAAGTGCAAGCCTCCTCATCAGAAAGAGCATCCTCATCATCCCACTGGGGTGCAGCCTCAGGCTCAGAATCATCACCCTGCTCAATTACTTCGACAGGATCATAAAAAATGTGTGTAGAAAAAGCTTGCAAAGAAACTAGAGGAACAAAAAGATTTGGTTCCTCCGCAAAAAGATCTGCTAACGCCTCCCCGATGGAGATAATACTTTCCTCATCCCACTCAGGTGCATCTAGGAGTTCTCATTCCTCTCCTTTCTGTCTAACAGATGAGTGATCGTCATCACTAGGAGTAAAGCCATACACAGTGAGTGAGGAGTCCATGCACGAAATAAGATCGGGGGTAGAGGGAATGATTGCCTCTATGGGTAAAGAATAAGTGATAGGGACACTGTTGTCATGAGTGAAGGAGCGTCGGTCAGGATTGAAGAGACTAGGATAGTCCTCAATTCATGACCCTCTCCTTGACACAACAAGCAAACAGGGTTCCTACACTGCCTAGCATTTAACTCCTTCATTTGGTCTATATAATAAACCATCTTGTCATAAGTGCTAGGAGAAATATCCCATAATGAAATTTTCAATAATTAAAGCAGATAAAATGAAACTGAAATTCTTTGCATAGAAATTTACACAAACTAATAAAACTCCTTGGATTAAACTTGCCTAAAACATTAAAATAGGAGAGAAAGAAATAATAACAAACAAAATATAATTAAAAAGCAAACAAAAATAATTAGGCGGCTATAAACACTGGAAGAACTACTATCTCTTGTCTCACTCTACAACACACTCACACGTCTGTGTTCCCCAGAAACGGCGCCAAAAACTTGATGCGCAAATCTCGCACACCACTATAGGCGGTAGCTAGACTGCGGCATGAAACAGCAGTGTACCTATCGTTCAAGTAATATAAAATGAGGAGCAAATCCCCGAGTATCGAATCTTGAAGGAACACAGAAAGGTGGAGTTTAGTTTTAAGGAAGGACTTGAGATCGAACTCCTTTTGGTCGGATGGATTGCGAAAGGGGGGATTTGGTTGATGGAAAGTAAAAGAAAATAACTACAACTACTCCTATGCAATGCCTCACTAGGCGGGATGGAAACTAGGAGGGCCTTGAGCGCGCTGCTTCACAAAGCGGATGGATGAGTAGGCAAGCAGATGGAAGGGTTAGTGTGGAATTGAACTGTGCAGGCCTTGAGCGCACTGCTTCGTGAGGCGAATGGATTACATGGGCCGCTATGCCATGCTTTGTTAGGCGGATGGACGAGTAGGCAGGCGGAATGAGGGTCGCAAGCACCTCGTCGACAAGCACGCCACTAGCAATTGCTAGTGCGGCAATACCAAACACTCATACCACAATCACCATGAAAGCACACCTCAAGCACTCATAAAGCATGAAAACATTTCATAATATATAACAAGAAGTTCAACAAATATAGAGTGCAACATCATCAACATAAAGAAGATTACACTAACAACAGTAGTCCAAGAGGAGAAAAATGCAAGAGATACAACTGAATCCGGAGGCTTGTTGTAGATTCACGGTAGGAATCATTGGGTTGTCAATCCGCGTCCTAGCTCGGTCCCAGCTATCGTCCGGGGTAGAGGAGGGCTGTCACTTCCTCCCAATGGACACGTCTTCTCTGGTAAACTACAATCCGGCCATGTCCGATGCAAAGAACTCCTAGCTTGGCGATGAAGATGAGTGTAGAACCCTCTCCTTGAAGCACTTAGATGATGCGAGGTGGCCTCGGGTAAAAGGGGGAGGAATAGTGGAAGAAAATGGAGCAGTTGCCACTTCCGGCGGAAGAAATCGTGGAACAAAATCGGATGCTGAAAACCTAAAAATTGCAGTTTAAATAGAGAAGTTGCAGAATTTTGTTCATGCACGACCAAACGCACGACCGTGCGTAAAAACGCACGACCAAACTCAGAATGCTGCTTTAGGCCAAGAATGAATGCGCACGGTCAGACTGATCGTGCGTCAAGGAAATGCATGACCGTGCGATTCATGCAGGCATGAAATCTGGGCATAATGGATGATCTACCCACCTGCACATCACCAAATAGCAATCACATAGCTGGGAAAACACCTCCAGCAACATCATAATATCATAAAAAGAATTGGGAGCACAATGTGCTTACCCCCAACAATAAAGCGTGCAAATGCACATTGAAACGGTTAACAAGTGCACTTAGCATGGAATGACGAAATGTGATCAATAGAAGCATTTATGAGTAGTAAGTGAAGTGCATATGCGAGAAAACTATCCCGGATGAGTCCATAAAAGTGTATATAAATGGTACTCATCACCTGCACAGAATTTCTAGAGGTAAGGGGAAGAGGCCAGTAGCAGCAGAGGCCTGTGAGGATCGAAGAGGTGCTACCCGGAGATGAAGAAGACATATGCGAAGATAAGATGGACGTGGGAGCTAGGGGAGGGGTTGGAGTGATCCATGGTGGGGTGGGAATAGAAGCGACTCGCAAGAGAAGCTTCCAGGCGATGTTCAGGAGAAGCATCGCGTTGACCTCCCAAACCCCACTCCCTTCGGAGAAGCTCACCTTCTCGGCAGAGGACATGCCAGACTTCGAAGACCCATTCTGCGATGCCCTGGTGATTCAGGCGGCAATTAAAAACTTCACCGTCTCCCGAATTTTTGTGGACAACGGGAGTTCGGTGAATGTTATCTTCAAAAAGGCCTTTGACGTGCTGGAGGTAGAAGCGAAGAGAGTGCAAGCCTCAGATGGAACCTTGTTTGGGTTCTCAGGGGAGAGGAATGAAGTTGAGGTAGGAGTCGGCCTCCAGGTGACTTTGGGAGGGGTTCCCAGGAACTGCCGGTTCGTCATTATTGACGCTCCGAGCAACTACAACGCCATATTTGGATGCCCTCTCATCAGCACCTTCTGGTGCATTCCCTCGTCCTTCCATCAATGCTCAAAGTTGCGTAGCGGAGGAGTTTAGGTCCGGATCCGGGGGGATGCAAAGGTTGCAAGGCAGTGCTATGTGACTATCATCAACACTATCTCTTGGATGGTGGAGGCTGAAAAGGTGGATCGGGAGACGAAGGGGAAGGAGGGTCCAGGTAGAGACAAGAGGAAAGACGAAGGAGAGAGCAGCATCTCAGGAGGGTAGAAGGTAGTGGATCCGGAGGAGCGTGTCGAGCCGATGGAGGAAGAGGCTTCAGAGGAAGAGAAGACCCTTCCCGAGGAGAGGGAGGAGAAGGGTAGATGGGAAGAGCCGGCCCATCTGGAGGCGGCTGATTGAGTGGTCGAGATGGAGGTTACCACCCAAGGAGGGAGAGTGGAAAAGGTGCGGATTAGCGGGGGTCTTGGCCCGGAGGACAGAAAGAGGATGCTGGAATGCATCCAGAGAAGCGTTGACATCTTCGCATGGAGCGCGGCAGACATGCCAGGCATGGATACGGACGTGGCCTGCCACTGCCTCAACCTGGAGCCAGGGGCCCGCCCCATCCAACAGAAGAGGAGGGCCATCGCCGACAAGCTGGAGGGGCCGATCCGCGAGGAGGTGGAGAAGATTCTCAAAGCAGGTTTTGTATCGGAGATCCAGTACCCAGGATGGGTCTCCAATGTCGTCATGGTGAAGAAGGGTGATGGCCGCTGGCGTATGTGTATCGATTTTTCTCTATTAAACGAAGCATGCCCTAAGGATTGTTATCCCCTTCCTCAAATCGACGCGCTGGTTGACTCAGCCATCGGTTTTTCTGTAATGTCTTTCTTAGATGCTTTTTCAGGTTATCATCAGATTAGGATGCATCCCCCGGACGTCAAAGATGTCTCCTTCATCACAAGAGAGGGGTGTTATAGCTATAAGATGATGTCGTTCAGACTAAAGAACGCAGGGGCGACATACCAAAGAATGATGGACCGTGTCTTCCGGGAGCAAAGGGGAAGGAACTTGGAGGTTTATGTATCTGACCTCATGTTGAAAAGCAAGAGCGTGAGCTCTCACCTCCAGGACCTCGAGGAGACCTTCCCCACCCTACGCAAGTACAAGATGCGGCTAAACCCCCTGAAGTGCGTATTCGGGGCCAGCAAGTGGAAATTTCTAGGACATCTCCTTACCCATGCGGGGGTGGAGCCGAATCCGGACAAGGTCAAAGCCATAATGGAGTTGAAATTGCCACAAAACGCTAAGGAAGTTTAACGTCTAACGGGGAAGCTCCCAGGGTTGAGTAGGTTTCTCTCCCGGGCCAGAGAGAAATGCTCCCCCTTCTTCAAGGTGTTGCGAGGTAACCAGAAGTTCGAATTGACGGGGAAATGCGAGGAGGCCTTCCAGGCCCTGAAGATCCAGCTCACCAAAGCTCCGCTACTCCAAGGTCCTAAGGAGGGGGAGAATCTATACTTGTATTTAGGTGTCAGGGCGAATAAGTAAGCTCCGTCTTGGTCCGGGAAGAGGGCAAGAAGCAGCTGCCCGTTTACTACGTTAGCAGGGTTTAGAAGAAGGCGGAACTCCGATACTCAATTTTGGAGAAGCTGGCCTTTCCTCTGGTCATCTCGACCAGGAAGCTCAGGCCATATTTCCAGGCCCACTCGATCCAAGTTGTGACGAACCATCCCCTTCGCAAAATCTTTGAAGGGGTGGAGCATTCGGGAAGGCTCGCAAAATGGTCAGTGGAGTTAAGCGAATTCGACATCACTTTTGTCCCCCGATTGTCGATGAAGGCTCAAGCGGTCGCGAATTTCATGGCAGACTATGTGATCGAAATGGAGGAAGGCCAAGCTCTCCACCACATCCCCTGGAAGTTGCTGGTCGATGGAGCGTCTGGAAAGAATTCCCTAGGAGGAGGGGTGGTGTTGGAGAGCCCTCAGGGGATGAAAATCGAAGAAACGTTAGTAATACACTTTCCCATCACCAACAGCCAGGCAGAATACGAGGCAGTAATCGCCGGCCTATGTCTGGCTCAGGAGTTGGGGGTTCACGATGTTGAAGTCCTCACGGATTCAATGGTGGTAGTCTCGCAAATCAGGGGTGAGTTCGAGGCAAGGGAGCCCACACTCAAGAGATATTTGGCCAAGGTAAGGGGTCTCATCGGGGCATTCAAGACCTTCTCCATTAGGCACATACCGAGGGAAGAAAGTATCCGGGCAGATCGGCTGGCCATGTCCAGCTCTCGGGTCGGAGGAGCTTTAACAGATCTATTTCGCCCTTCGATTGAGGAAGGGGAACTCATGGACATAGAACAACGCCGCTCGTGGAAGGACCCTTTCATGACCTTTATGGCAACGGGTGTGTTTCCAGAAGAGGTCCCATATCAAAGGCGCTTTCAATATAAGTCCGCTTACTACGTACGTCATGAAGGGGGCTTGTATCGGAAGACCCTCTCCGGACTCTTGGCGAGATGTGTCTCGGAGGAAGAAGCCCCGAGGGTCCTGGAGGAGGTTCATTCCGGCGAATGTGGCAGTCACTCGGGGAGCAGAACGTTGGAAGCGAGGATAATGAGGCAGGGATACTTCTGGCCGACCCTAAGCAGGGATGCGGCGGCATTCGCCAAGCAATGTCGAAAATGCCAACTGTTTGCCCCACTTCAACTTTTGCCGGCCCAGAGGCTAAGGAGCATCACTGCGCCCTGGCCCTTCGCCATATGGGGTATGGACCTGGTAGGACCTTTTCCCCAGGCCAACGGACAAAGAAGATTTTTCTTGTTTATGATCGACTACATCTCGAAATGGTTGGAGGTCAAGGCTTTGGCTAAGTTCACTTCCCAGGTAGTCCGCAACTTCGTATGGGGGGAGATTATCTGTCGACATGGGCTCCCTCAAGCCATAGTCACGGATAACGGTCCGCAGTTTGCCAGCGAGGAATTCATCAGTTTCTGCAGCCAGCTGGGGATAGACCTCAGGTTCGCATCTGTCTAACATCCCCAGAACAACGGACAGGTGGAGGCGGCAAATAAAGTAATAGTGAACCTACTCAAGAAAAAGGTGGAGAACTTGAAGGGGAACTGGGTGGAGCAACTCTCTTCGGTCTTATGGGCTCTAAGGACTACCCCCAACACCGCCACTAGAGAGACCCCCTTCAAGCTCTCTCATGGTTGTGAGGCCGTCATTCCCGTGGAATTTGAAGTCAAGAAGCCGCGGGTAAGGGCAGCCTCAGATGGGGATGAAGAATGGAGAACGGGAAACAAGGAGGAGCTGCGGCTCTCCTTGGACCTGATCGAGGAAGTTTGAGATCTCTCCACTGTTAGCCAAGAAGAAGTCAAGCGGCGGATGGCCAAGTACTTCAACAAGCACGTAAGGATCAAACAGTTCGAGAAGGGGAACCTCGTGTTGAAAAAGGTCGACACAGCCGGAAGATCAGCCACGGTAGGAAAGCTCAATCCCAATTGGGAGGGCCCCTATGTCATGGAAGAACCATTGAAGTCAGGGGGATACCGCCTCCAAAATGTGGAGGGCGAGTCCCTCAATCACATGTGGAGTGGTGATGAATTAAAACGTTTCTATCCCTAAGTCCATGTAACAATCATATTTTACTTCATAACTTAGTTTTTTATATATACATGTGCGATGTGATGGCTCACGTAATAATGAAAAAAGATCAAAAGGTTGGCCCCGAGCAGACCCACTGTCCAGGCTCACACCTAGCTTGTAGGTCTGAAGGCTCACTCAGTGGCAGGTTCCAAAGTTCCAAATGTTGGCCCCGAGCAGACCCTCTGTCCAGGCTCTCACCTAGTTGGCAGGTCCGAAGGCTCACTCGGTGGCAGTATCCAAAGTTCCAAAGGTTGGTCCCGAGCAGACCAGCTGTCCAGGCTCTCACCTAGCTGGCAGGTCCGAAGGCTCACTCGGTGGCAAGTTCCAATGTTCCAAAGGTTGGCCCTGAGCAGACCCGCTGTCCAGGCTCTCACCTAGCTGGCAGGTCCGAAGGCTCACTCGGTGGCAGGTTCCAAAGTTCCAAAGGTTGGCCCCGAGCAAACCTGCTATCTAGGCTCTCACCTAGCTGGCAGGTCCGAAGGCTCACTCGGTGGCAGGTTTCAAAGTTCCAAAGGTTGGCCCCGAGCAGACCCACTGTCCAGGCTCTCACTTAGCTGGCAGGTCTGAAGGCTCACTCGGTGGAAGTTTCCAAAGTTCCAAAGGTTTGCCCCGAGCAGACCCGCTGTCCAGGCTCTCACCTAGCTGGCAGGTCCAAAGGCTCACTCAGTGGCAGGTTACAAAGTTTCAAAGGTTGGCCCCGAGCAGACCCGCTGTACAGGCTCTCACCTAGCTGGCAGGTCCGAAGGCTTACTCGGTGGCAGGTTCCAAAGTTTCAAAGGTTGGCCCCGAACAGACCCGCTGTCCAGGCTCTCACCTAGATGGAAGGGCCGAAGGCTCACTCGGTGGCAGGTTCTAATGGTCCGAAGGTTAGGCCCCAAGCAGACCCGCTGTCCAGTATCTCACCTAGCTGGCAGGTCTGAAGGCTCACTTAGTGGCAGGTTCCAAAGTTCCAAAGGATGGCCCCGAGCAGACCCGCTGTCCAGGCTCTCACCTAGCTGGCAGGTCCGAAGGCTCACTCGGTGGTAGGTTCTAAAGTTTCAATGGTTGGCGCCGAGCAGACCCGCTGTCCAGGCTCTCACCTAGCTAGCAGGGCCGAAGTCTCACTCGGTGGCAGTTTCAAAAGGTCCGAAGGTTAGGCCCCGAGCAGACCCGCTGTCCAGGCTCTCACCTAGCTGGCAGGTCCGAAGGCTCACTCGGTGGCAGGTCCTAAAGTTCCAAAGGTTGGCCCCGAGCAGACCCACTGTCCAGGCTCTCACCTGGCTGGCAGGTCCGAAGGCTCACTCGGTAGCAGGTTCCAAAGTTTCAAAGGTTGGCTCCGGGCAGACCCACTGTCCAGGCTCTCACCTAGCTGGTAGGGCTGAAGGCTCACTCGACGGTAGGTTCTAAAGGTCCGAAGGTTAGGCCCAAGTAGACCCGCTATCCAGGCTCTCACCTAGCTGGCAGGTCGGAAAGCTCACTCGGTGGTAGGTTCCAAAGTTCCAAAGGTTTTCCTCGAGCAGACCCGCTGTCCAGGCTCTCACCTAGCTGGCAGGTCCGAAGGCTCACTCGGTGGCAGGTTCCAAAGTTTCAAAGTTTGGCCCCGAGCAGACCCACTGTCCAGGCTCCCACCTAGCTGGCAAAGCCGAAGGCTCACTCAGTGGCAGGTTCTAAAGGTTCGAAGGTTAGGCCCCGAGCAGACCCGCTGTCCAGGCTCTCACCTAGCTGGCAGGGCCAAAGGCTCACTCGGGGGCAGGTTCTGAAGTCTTCAAAGATTGGCTAAGTATGGAAGAAAAGTTCAAGACGAAAAATTAAGAGGGGGCAAGTCTCGACATGAGACCGGCGAATGGAACCCGTCGCTGGAACACTCGCTAACAGATAATATAGGTAAATATCGACACTCAGCCGGCGAAGTGCGCGACAAAAACTCCGGGAAATCTAAGGGTCGCGAGACGCCACACGATGGATGGGCGAAAACTACACTTAGCCGAGTGGCCCGCCTCTTGCTTGACGTAGACTCATGCGATACGACCACCCCAGGCGAGTGATCCGGGGGTGAGGGGGGAGTCTAATAGCTCGCGATTTGCTAGCATTGGCGAGATAGGACATGTTCCCTCTACAATGTGCCGAGCGGCTGCAACAATCGCGCAACGACGCAACATTCTAAAGAGCATAGTGAGACGCGGAAACATAATAGAGAAGCAATCGCAAATAAAGGCCAGCATTAACAAAAAAAAAGAGGGGAATCCCGCCCCGATATATTTCAAAATAAGCGCGTGGAATAAAAGTTCATCATAAAATACATTTCTAAGGGATTCCTAGGGCTACCGCCGGAAAGCCCGCGGCTTTCGTCTGAGTCAACGAGGATGGTCTCGTCTTTCCGCAGAGGGTCCTCATCATCGGGGATGGGAACTGGCACAAAGATGTCCGACACGACCTGGCGGGCAGAGAGCGTCTCGGCGCCTTCCTCAGGTATCCGGCATCACGAAGTACCTGCAGCGTGTGCTCAGCGCCATCTTGCGCACTCTCCTGTAGCAGCTCCTCGAACTCATAATCGGAGTAGAAATGTTTCTTGCTCCCTTGCCCAAGGGTCAAGGCCGCCATGTCTCGCAAGCGCTGGACATCGGCTTTAGACTCTCGAACCTCATCCTCCAGTCCAGGCACTCGCATGCAAAGCATTGCGGTGCTGGTGGTGTCCTGCAAAAAGGGAGATGGTAATCGCATACCTCCAAAATGGGGCGACTAGCGAGAAGGGTCTCGGCAGCCTCCAACTTGTGCTTCAGCTCCAAGATCTTCGCAAAAGCAAGAGATCGAGTATTCTACATGTCGCTAAGGTTCCGCACGAGGTTGACTCTGCGGCGCGAAGACATGTGCGTGAGGTCGAAGGCTCGGAGGAGAGCTCGCGAGGTCTCGTGATCAAGCACCAGGGTCTTTTCGGCATCAAAGACCTCCGCATCATCTCGGTCGTAAAGAGCATATCCAATGGCATGGGCCTCGCCGCTGGCCATCTCGGTTTCGATCCAGGAGGAATGGAGGGTGGAGAGCGATACCCTGTTTGCATTCCTGTCCCACTGAACGAGCGGGGCTCTGATGGGGTCCACAAACTTTTCGCCGTGCGCGAAATTTCAGTGATCTCTGGGCAGCGGCTTCGAACGAACCTCCTTCTGCGGAGTTGAGGTCTCGGCCGGAGCATTCGTGGCGGGAGCCTCGATCATGTTTCCCTTACCCTTTACGGGAGGGGGGGCCTTCTCCTTCGTGGAGGGGGATGTTTTATCCTTCGCGGAGGTGGGGGTTTTCGATTTCTAAGAGGAGGCGGCGGGAAGAAGAGCATCCGGCTTCCGCTTCTGGCCGCCAGACTTAGAGGATGCCAGGTCCTCCTGACAGTGCTCTGCGGCAGCCCGCGCGGCGGACAGGGAGGGTCCTAAGGCCGTCCCCGCCGGATGAGGGGGATGGAGAAGAAAGTCGCGTAATACGCAAAACTATGCTTGCAAATGACAACGTCAAGTGTACCGTATCGAATGTAGTATAGGTTTTTAAATCAAGGTCGTATTAGACTCGTGGCGGTTGAGTACTCTTACTTCAAGAAAATCTCTATTATTCTATCAAGTAGAACTTTTTGGGTTGGTTTTGCAAAAAGAAAACAAGAAGGAAGACTAGAATGAGAAAATAAAACTATTTTATTAATTGAGACAAAAGAATTACAAACTATGAAAAGGAAATTACAACAATCGAATTGAAAAGTACAAGTAGCATAAAGAAAGAGGATTACAAGAACTACTAAAACATGAAAATAAAACAAGAAATGAAAGTTCTAATCCTAAAAATTGGTCCCTTGAACATCTGGAGAAGCTCTCTTTTTATAGGCAAGAATTGGTGTTACATGCCCTCGGTCATGCCCGTGACCAAGGGTGTGTTGTTGGATCGGTAGGCGCCCTTAGAGGGGGGGGGGGGTGAATAAGGGTTTTAAAAAAAAACTTATATTATATTTTTAATAACTTTGAAAAAGCTTTGATTAGTAAACTAGAGAAGATCAAGACAAATCAAGTGAAGTAAAAGTAAAGACATGATTTTATTAACTTGAGAAGCATGATTACAAAACTTGATCTCTTATCGAAGCTAGAAATCAAAGCTAATAGAAAGACTCTTTTTGTTTTCTATACCGACTCGTATCCCCACGAACCGGTTGGCTTTAGCCGATCCTTCCCCGGATACGGCCTCAAGCCGCTCTAGGCAACTGTTCCCCGGATATGGCCTCGAGCACCCCGTAGACCTACACCCGAGACCTAGTCGCCAACACGAGGCGAATTTCTGTCCTAAGTCCTACCCAGACCTAGTCGGCAACACGAGGCGAGTTCACTAAACGATTTCAGAAAAGATATGAAATGAAAAGACAATAATATAAAAACTCCCTCTATGTAGATCTCTTGGAGAAGTAAACGAAGACGCAGAGTATGATCATAGTCGATGCGGTCTTTCGTCACGATGATGATGCATGTTGAAATCTTCTCCATGGATCTCCTTTAGTCTTTATGGATTTGTGGGAGTATCTCTCTGAACCTTCCTCTATCTGTTGTGGCACGAAGCTCTGGAATTCTGGATCTCTAGAGGATTAAGAGGATGGATCCATGATGTCCTTTTTATAGACTCAGCGCTAGTGCCTGCGCTAGCGCTACTGCCGGCGCTATCCCATATTAGGACACATTCTGCGCGGCAGAATCTTCAATCGGAGGAAATAATTTTCCCTTGCCAACGGTGCTCCTCGCTATCGCCGGCGCTATCGGATACTGCCTGGCGCTATCTCCCTCTATAAGTGCACCCGGCATCTGCGCTTAAGTAAATATTTCATCGATCGGAATTTCGTCGAACGCAGCTATGAGTTCGTCGAGCGAAATTTTGTTGAACGCATTTTTGAGCATTTCGTCGAGCGTCGCTGACAGTTCATCGAGCGTCGCTGACAGTTCGTCGAGCGTCGCTGACAGTTCGTCGAATGACAGCTAGCGCCTGCGCTAGTACTACCGCCAGCGCTAGTAGAGGTTTTGGATTTGTTGGCTTAACTTTGGGGGCAAGCTTCTTATGTAATCCTTGAGTCATGTGGACTTTGTTATCCTGCACACTTAAACACATAAGATCAAATACACATAGGATTTGTTATTCTCAAACCTAGGAGATACGGAAGACCATGGTCCAACAAACTCCCCCTTTTGATAATAACAAATCCATTAATGATAAATCAGAGCATTAACATATAAGCATGAAGAAACATACTTGTGTGTGTGTGAGAGTGATGACTTAGGATAATTTTAGCATTTAGCATTTAGAATTGCTCCCCCTAAATACATGCTCCCCCTAAGTGAATGCTCCCCTAATATGTAAGCTATCATCTTAATTAAGCATGTTAGTTTTATATTTTGATAGTAGATTAAATTTATCATGTTAGTTCTCCCCCTTTTATTATTAGCAAAAACGGGTAAGGAGAAACCATTTATAAGGAGATAATAAGATAAAGGCATGATCGAGCTTGGAGAGAAGGAAATGATAAGGAGTTTTAGAATTATTTTTATAGAGATAGATCAGAGTTTTTAGCTTAAAGTACTAAATATTATCATGTTAGTTTTTCCTTTTTATATAAGAGTTTTAAGCATAAAAAAATGTAATGATTTCCAAGTAACTAAGCTACCCAGACAATATGTCTACACCCTAGCCCCATACTAAGTGACGGATGGGCATGAGGAGCTGCATACATGTCGTAGGTTGGGGTGTTAGTCCTATATGCAAACACTAGATACAACTCAACCTAGCACTCTTTCCCCCCAGTGCCTCGCAAGGCCCCACTGGAACCCTCCCCGATTAAGGACAGGACATGACTAGAGATAAAGGTTATCTAATGTCTACAACCCTACGCCCCCGCTATGGTGAGATATGAAGTCATGGATAATAATTATCGGAAACATTTAGCTTTTAAATCTAATGACATAGCCTATGGATTTATATTTTTATTTGAATTTATAAAAAACACTCACATAGCTATTTGAAATCCATTAATGAATCGGAGTTTTTAGTGTAATAATATTTTCATAGAAATAAATCAGAGTTTAAACAAAAATTCATGTTAAAAGCAACCAATATAAAGTTTACCAAGCAAGTCTACCACTTGTTGCAAGAAAGGAATTTGAAGATTTAAGTGATGATGCAGACAAAAATGAAAGACTTTAAGTAATCATGAAAGCGCAAGGTAAAACAATTATATGGTTATGATGTGGAAGACTTATAGAAATACAAGAAACATCTTATTGTAATCAATGAATATCCATAGAAGATATATTAGTTAAATTGCAAAAAGAAGATGTTTTTGTAAATCATTTTTCAATTAAAAACTTTAAGTTTGATAATAAAGTAACCAAGCATGAAATCATGTTATCAAAAAGAGATTACTACAATGTTATTTTAATTCATAATTTCAAAACATACCAAACATTGTAGAAAACATGCTAGGTTATCTAGTGCATTTCATAAATAAAGAGTAGAATAGAATTTGCATTAGGATCCAATACTCATGAGAAGAAGTGTTATGGAAGATAATGATGTGCACATATGTGTATTTTGAATAGAGTAAACAAATATTTTAATCAAAAATACAAGAAATATGTAAAGTAAGTGCACAATAAAACAAAAATAATTTTACTTCCACGCACTTCAATGCACAAAAAAAATGTACAACTACCAAGGTGCTTTGCACAAACAATGCTCATTAAGTCTTATCAGGGTGCAAAGTAGTGCTTGGGGGATCACCTAGTTTTATTCTTCAAGATTGATTTTTATTGTGATCTGGTGTACTTAAGAATAAGTGTTTTTTATTTTGAAAGAAAGTTATGGTTTGCACAAGATACTTTACTATTCTTTCCAAGGTGCTCAACCTCACAACGCTTATTAAGACTTATCAGGAGGTTCAAGTAGTGCTTGGTGGAGTTATCTTTGTCACATTATTTTATGATTTTGTTTTGTACAAAGTTCTCAGAATACACTTGTTTTGCAAACCAATATAATTTATAAGAAAGATAACCACTTTTCTTAAAAAGTGCAAATAAAGGAGTGTAGGTAAGTTACTTGTGCAATTTTAATTCATTGTACTAATACAAAACATACATAAGCATTCTTAGATTAAACACATATGTAGACAATGCCAAAGTGAGTGAATACAGATCATTATCAAACATCAAACATTTACTCATACTTAGAGGCATGCTAAGCGTAGTTCTACACAACTTTTTCAATATAATTGATGCACATATTAATAGATATATCAAAGCATGATAAAACAATGTTCAAGATAGTTTGAAAAGATAAATTGCAACATTATAGAAGTTCTAAATAATAGATTAAATCATGCTTAATTTTCAATGAAGTCCATACAATATTTTTGATATTTTTGAAGAATAATTTTTATTTAAAGTTTGAACTCATAAAATTGATCTTGGACTTCCCGAGGACTACCTTGTGAGAGGTTCGCCCGGTACTAGGTGATATGATGGGATGATAGCCCAAATCACCCTTTCGCAAGATACAAGTAGAAAGTTAAGTTCAAAAATAACAATTTTTGATAATTTTTTTGTTTTATATTTTTGTATTTGATTTTTGCTTTTAGAAATAGAATTTAATCAAATGACAAAAAAACACAAAGGAAAAACATATAATTTTTTTTGTAATTTGGCTTTTGTATTTTTGTATTTGATTTTTAAAAAATGAAATAAAAGCAAAAATGCAGAAATGAATTGTACACATAGATTAATATATTTTTAGGGATTTTTCAAAATTTTAAAAATATAGAAAAAACACATAGGTACACTAGCGCCGGCATTAGCGTTAGCGCGGGAAATAGTACCCGATTTTTGATGATTTTGAAATTTTTAATTATTGTTCTTGATTAAGTGTCATAATAGTAGTTTCATGCTGAAATTTCAGATTTTTAGGAAATGTCTAGATAGTGCAAATTTCATGAAACATTAGCGATTTTGTATATGACTTTACCAACTAAACTTTGCATGAGATGACATGAATGAACAAATCAAATATGCATGATTTTAGTGATTAACCATAATGTTCATGCACATGAATACCATGAATAAGCCCTAGATGAGAATACCCAGCCTGTATGTCTTGGTAAACATATAGAGCCTAACATTGACACAAATATTCTTTAGTCAACAATGATAGTATGATAAGTTTGAGATTAATGTTATACCAAGGTTTGTTGATACAATGTTGCATGTATACAACAATAGAGATTCAAGTTTTAGACATAAAATAACGTGATGATTCTAATTTATTTATTCATATGGATATAGAGTTGATTATATGGTCTATGCAAAACATAATAGATTCATATAGTAATCATGATCACACACTATATGTTTCGAAGGAATAAAATCTTTTGTAGTTATATTTGATGTTTGACTTAGAAGATCATATGATTTTGCATGACTATTATATATGATCATTAATATTAGTTCATAGTGATTAAGAACTCGTAATTAATTATTCATGATAATGTACATGAGGAATTTTTAAGGAAAAATTCATATTCAACCTTTTCAAATTATTAGATAGAAACGTTGTAGGGTGAATAGTGAATATGAGAAAATATGTTTATTTTGAAGATTTTTGTAAATTTTCTCTTTGGTTTTGAATATTAAACAAATACATATTTTTTTGTTGATTTTTCAGAATTTTAAAATTATAGAAAATCAGAGACTTGGGCTAGCGCCGGCGTTAGGTCATAGCGCCGGCGTTAGGTCATAGCGCCTGCGTTAGCTCATATAGAGTGCTTATTTTGATCGTATAGCCTTGATTTTCATCGATTTTGCTTCCAATTTTTCTTAATTATGTTTTTGCAATGTAAGGCCAGTCTAATGAAGTGATGAGCGACGAGAAGAAATCACAAAACGTTGCGTAAGATAACATTAGTACATGAGTTTCATCTTCATTAGAGTTTCATATTTATTAAACCTTAATTATTGAGTTTTGCACAACATATGCATGAGTGAAATGATCATAAATAAGTGAAGAAATATTCATGCAATTTTTCAATTCTGATTTTAACATGATTATGATTAAACATATTTGGGGTAATTGACAATGACGCAAATATATTAACTACCTATGCAAAACATGCGCATTTTATAAATTTAGCCTAATACCCCTAAGATACACCTTTTAAATCCATTTTGACACTTATTTCATTTAGTCTAAATAATATCATATAACAAATTTAGTTTTTCAAATTTTATAAGACTTTTCGGAAATGGATTTAGAAGGATAAAAAAAAAGATAAGTAGATCACTTGAGAGATGATATGACTTTTTATTTAACTTTATTCAATTTGATTTGCTTATGAATTTTGATTTAATATGAGAAAGTCATATCACAAGTTATATAAAGTGATCATATCATAATGGTTCAAAAAATAAAAAGCAAAAACAAAAAGGAAATTAAGCATATCATGAAGTAGAGAATTGATATTTTATTTTGATTTGATTTCTACTTCATGCAAATGATTGGACACTAATGAATAGGATATTTTGGTATCCAAAGAGGACCGGGCGTGACGGTTCCTTTGGGTACCCAAATACATCGTGTTTGCTTTTGGGGAGATGGAAGTGAATGAGCCCTTTTGAGTGGAGTTTGTGTTTCATCTTTAACTTTGGGTCTCCATTCAAATCTTGGTTTAACATTATTTTTAGTTTTCAAATTTCCATAATCATTTACTTGATCATTTGGATCAAAAAGGTTTTTGAATTTTTAATTTGAAGGAAATTTGTTTGCATTTAATTTTAGGTTGGGAGAAACATGATTTTGTAAATTAAGGTGATTTTGATTTACAAATCCTTTATGTTCCTTACTCCCATTTATAAACTTAGGTAAGATGTTCATATTCATATTCAACTTGTTTTTAGATATAGTTTGATATTGAGAATTTGTATTTACAATTTTCATAAGCAAGTTGATTTTTTATTTTAATTCATCATTTTTAATCTTTAAATTATGTCTAGCTTTATTATAGGCGATTGTGCTATTTTTAAGAGTTGAAACAAATGAATCTATATGATCTTGATAGTTATTTCTATATTCATCAAATGTTTTATCCATCTCTTTAATTTCAATTTTATATTCTTTACACTTAGCACAATCATTTTCCAAAGATGAATTTTCTAAACATAATTTTTTATTGTGTTCTTTTATCAAAAGAAGTTCCTTTTCTAGTTCCTTGCATTTTTCTTTTAAGTCATCAAATTCCATACAAGGTGTGGTGTTTTCGACTAAGGAACCATGGATAAAACTAGATAAATTTGAATTTGATTGTTCATTAATTTTTGCCTTTAAATTTTTATTTTCTAAGCGCAAATGTTTATTAGCATTTTTTAATTTCTTAATTTTGCGCTTTGTAGTTTGAAGCAATTGTAATGTAGAAATAGAAGTACAGAAAATGGGATTTGATTTCCTTACATTGCTTTCGGGAGAGGCACAATTTGAGCATATCGTTTCTTTTACATCTTTTTGGCACTCCTCTTCCGAAGACAGTACTTCTTCTTCTTTTCCATTTAATGTGTGCTTCAAATGAGAGGAGCATTCTTGAAGACTTGTGCAAACTTGCATATTCTCTGGTTCTTGCGATTGTTCCTTACCTGTAGAAGGAGAATCATACATTTCTTCAAGAAATTTCCATACTTTGTATGCACTGGAAAAACAATATATTAATTTAAAAATATCTTGAGATAAAGCACAAAAAATATAATGCATAGCTTTTGCATTTAGGTGACGCTCTTGTTTATTTGATTCGTCCGCTGGTCTAACTATTGCTATATCCCATGCATTGATATCTAAACTTTTAATAAATCTTGCCATTAATAATTTCCACCCTTTATAATTTCTCCCTTCGAATAAAGGTGGTTTAGGAGATTTTTCTTCTTCATAAAAATTTACCCCACTAGTAGAAGCGAGATCATAAGACGCCATTATTCCTGGTTGTTAAGCCGATTTGGAATAACCTCCCTCTGATACCACTTGTTGGATCGGTAGGCTCCCTTACAGGGGGGGGGGGTGAATAAGGGTTTTAAAAAAAACTTATATTATATTTTTAATAACTTTGAAAAAGCTTTGATTATTAAACTAGAGAAGATCAAGACAAATCAAGTGAAGTAAAAGTAAAGACATGAATGATTAACTTGAGAAGCATGATTACAAAACTTTATCTCTTATCGAAGCTAGAAATCAAAGCTAATAGAAAGACTCTTTTTGTTTTCTATACCAACTCGTATCCCCATGAACCGGTTGGCTTTAGCCGATCCTTCCCTGGATACGGCCTCAAGCCGCTCTAGCAAACCCTTCCCCGGATATGGCCTCGAGCACCCCCTAGACCTACACCCGAGACCTAGTCGCCAACACGAGGCGAATTTCTGCCCTAATTCCTACCTAGACCTAGTCGCCAACACGAGGCGAGTTCACTAAACGATTTCAGAAAAGATATGAAATGAAAAGACAATAATATAAAAACTCCCTCTATGTAGATCTCTTGGAGAAGTAGACGAAGACGCAGAGTATGATCGTAGTCGATGCGGTCTTTCGTCACGATGATGATCCGTGTTGAAATCTTCTCCACGGATCTCCTTTGGTCTTTATGGATTTGTGGGAGTATCTCTCTGAACCTTCCTCTTTCTTTTGTGGCACGAAGCTCTGGAATTCTGGATCTCTAGAGGATTAAGAGGACGGAGCCACTATGTCTTTTTTATAGACTCAGTGCTAGCGCCTGCGCTAGCGCTACCCGCCGACGCTATCCCATATTAGGACACATTCTGCGCGGCAGAATCTTCAATCGGAGGAAACAATTTTCCCTTGCCAACCATGCTCCTCGCTATCGACGGCGCTATCGGATACCGCCTGCGCTATCTCCTTCTATAAGTGCACCCGGCATCTGCGCTTAAGTAAATATTTCATCGATCGAAATTTCGTCGAACGCAGCTATGAGTTCGTCGAGCAAAATTTCGTTGAACGCATTTCTGAGCATTTCGTCGAGCTTCGCTGACAGTTCGTCGAACGACAGCTAGCGCCTGCGCTAGTACTACCGCCAACGCTAGTAGATGTTTTGGATTTGTTGGCTCAACTTTGGGGGCAAGCTTCTTTTGTAATCCTTGAGTCATGTGGACTTTGTTATCCTGCACACTTAAACACACAAGATCAAATACACATAGGATTTGTTATTCTCAAACCTAGGAGATGCGGAGGACCATGTTCCAACACGTGTAATGGATATGATTGGTGCTGGAGCTGGAAAGGCATGTTCTGGAGTTATTATGAGGGTAATGTGCGCGTCACGCCCTAAGTCACGCCCGTGACCTAGGGCGTGTAATCTTGAAATCTTGCTGTTGGCGGGAAACTTCGGCGGGAAAGAAGCGGGAAGTGGCGCGGGATGAGTCATGCCCGTGACAGGATGTCACGACCCCTGGTCACGCCCGTGACCAGGGTCGTGTAACGCTTGATCTCAGCGGTTCTGCTTCGTCTCAGCGGTTTGCGGCCGTGACATTGGGTCACGCCCTTGGTCACGCCCGTGTCCTGGGGCGTGTACTTGGCAAAACTTCACGGAATTGACCTGGGGTGGTGGCAGTAGGTCTGGAACACATCTTTCGCAGTGACGCACTTAGTCACGCCCGTGACCTTGGGCGCGTACTTGACAATTTTGCTTAAAATGCCCAGAAATCCTGAAAACACACAGAAAAGGCTTAAGTTAGTTTATAAAATTAAAAGGGAACATATTAAATAAGAAAATACATATAAATTAAATAAATTCTTGTTCAAACTATATTAAAATTATACTAAAAGATGAGTACAAAAAGTACTCATCAAACACCCCCATACTTACTCGTTTGCTAGTCCCGAGCAAACAACTTTTCATAGGTGTAGAGAAATTTAAATACTAGAAAAAGAAATTTGAACTCAAGGAATAAAATGCGAAGTCTTACGCCTACGTGTAGAGATCCTAGTTGAAAGACCTATTCAGCATAACGATTAGCTTATAATTTTCAAAAATGCGATTTAATAATTTGCTTTTAAGTTGAAAGCTCGGTAAACTCTCGAATGCTATTCAGGAAGCGGGTAGCTTGTTTTCTAAGATCAATATTACCCAAACTCGAGTTTCGGGATAGCCTCCAAAGAAATCCATCAATGACGATGGCCATAGGCTTGCCCGGTCGCACTCTCTTCACTACACAAGTATAATGTCATAGTTTAAAGATCAAAATGGCTTTCATTAGGAGTGAAACTTAGCTTAGGTATATGATTTGGAATTGGAAATCAAAGAGATAGAACATGACGGCTAAGGATCACACTAAACCAAGGTGAGAGTTTCCCAAAATTATCAAAATTTAAACCTTGCATAAGAGTTGTCAAGAAGCAAAACATACAAAAACTCTCATTATTTTTCAAGCATAAGGCCATGAATAATTTTCTTTATTTTTCATAATTGGCCAACAAAATAATTTTTCACATTTTTTTTATTATAGCTCCAAATAAGAGGTTGCAACTTCCTTTTTTTCACAATAGAACCCATTGCAAAATTTTAATAAATCTCAAATATTTAGTGTGATCATGGGGTGGATGTTTTGGCTTTGGTGAAAATGAAAGGTGGAGGTAGCAAAGGAAATAAGGAAAGGCCCAAAGTGTTTAAACAATGAAAAGAATTTTAGAGGTGGGCAAACAGGCACAAATGATCAAAAGATGGGCTAAATCACTTCTAAAAACTATGACAACCCTATGCAAATGCTTCGAGAATCGCTAGAGGCAAGTTCTAGCCGTCGAGAAAGAATACCCTTCCGTTTAAAATGTGTAATATTTCTCTAGTAAGCTTCTACATACTCACTTGAATTATTCACAGATTCTACCGGATTCAAGGTAAGACTAAAACAAAGATTATTTGTTCGCAGTTAGAAAAACATAAATCTAATTCCATGCTGAATAGTTAATTTGACATAGAATTCTACAAACGTGTGCGCTTAACTAGGAACACTGCAAGAGTCAACAATTTTATTCCAAAATTCAAAATCTAATGGAGTATAAAAATTCCCTACGGCACTATACAAAAGCAAATCTACTAAGGATTTTGCATATGAGTAAGTGTAAAAATTCAGCAAAAATTTTAATTTTCTTCTTCTTGGACTTCCCAAGGTCAACCCAGTGAAGGGCTCGCAAGGTACTAGAGGTTGTGATGGGAATTCAAACCCAAAGCGTCCTTTCCAAGAATTTTTATTAGATTAAAAAAAATATTTATGTAATTTTTTATATTTTCAAATAAATAGAAATATAAAGAAAGCAATGTTACACCCCCATACTTAAAATTAAACATTGTCCCCAATGTTTAAAACTAAGTATGAAGAATACTTGAAAGAAAATAAACTTTAAAAGAAAAATACATAAAAATAAAGATAAGCAAGGGGTGCCTCCCAAGAGCGCTTTCTTTTTCCCGCCTTTAAGCTAGACTGTTAGTGTTAGGAAAAAGGAAATTTAAAAGAGAGGTGGACAGGCAATGCCCTTAATTCACGCTGAGGTGAATGTGCCGGCGTTAGTCGCACGGCTACTCCTCCGCTTAACAAGTGATTGTTCGTTTGTCGTTGGATTTGAATATGCAAATCCAAATCACCTATACATACCTGAGGTGATTTAAATTTGCTAAGATGAGCGGCATATGGATCTTCAATTAATTGGGGTAGCAACGGCTCATCTTTAACCTGAAAAATATTAATATTTAAAAAATCACAGATAAACGAATCAGATAATTTTTCGCAAGGAGGAGGCGCTTGCGAAAATATAAAATTAAGCTCCGGTTGTTCCTTTTCTAAAATAAAATTTTCATTAGGAAAGTCATGTGCATTACTAAGCGGAATAAAATTTTCAGACACAAAATTTTCATGAATTTTTGGTTGGATAGAAGAAATTCGCGAATATTCTTGACAAAGAAAATAAAATCCGGGTGAAGTAGGGGAAGAAACTTGTTCTTCTTCTATTTCATCCGGGGTGCCCATAACTTTAAGAAATTCTTAGTAAAGTAATTTTTCTTCATCTTTGGTAAAAGAAGTTATGGGATTACATGAAACCGCATGTTCCTCCATAACTAAATTATCCAAAGATGGAGAAAATTACTAGAAGAAGTAAAATTTTCCTCTAAATTTTGGGGGGAAGTATCTATTTGAATTGGCGGACATTCCCCAAAATTAGAGTACGAAGGTTGCGGCGCAAAAGAATATGAACAAGAATTCGGATCGAAACTTTTATCTTCATCGCTCCGAAAGCTATCCTGGTGACCTTGCCACCAAGAATAATCTACTTCGGGGCTAGAAGAAAAATTATTAGAAGATGAAAAATTATTCTCGTGAAAATTCGAAAAAACACTAGACGAGATAATATTGTCCTCTAAATTTTGGGGGGAAGTATCTATTTGAATTGGCGAAATTTCCCCAAAATTAGAGAACGAAAATTGCGGTGTATAAGATGAAGAATAAAAATTCAGATCTAAAGATTTATCTTCATTATTCCGAGAGTTATCCGGGTGAGCTTGCCACCAAGAAGAATCTACTTCGGAGCTAGAAGAACAATTATTAAACGCCGAAAAATAATTCACATTAAAATTAGAAAAATTATTTTCATCAAAGTTTAAAAAATTATTTTCATTAAAAGGGGAAAAATTATGATCGTAATTATTATCAAAATTATTTGCATAATATTGAGAAAAATTATTTTCATAATAATTATTTTGAGCATATGAATGTAAATAACATTCCTCACTTTGATGAGGCGCATTACAGTAATAACAACAATTTTGGCATTTTTGTGCCGCTTCCAAAAGATATACTTGGCTTTGAAGCTCGGCAACTTTTATGGCCAATTCAAGTGACTCCATTTAATCAAAAAGAAAGAAAACAACCTTTACTCAAATGAATGGAATTTTAAAAAAAATCATTATATATATATATATATATATATATATATATATATATATATATTTTAAAAAGCGGGTTAAATTAGTCCCGGACTTCCCAAGGTCAACACGGTGAAGGGCTCGCAAGGTACTAGAAGCTATGATGGGAATTCAAGCCCAAATCGTCCTTTCCGAGAATTTAGATTACGCTTTATTTTATTTTATTTTTTAAGAGAAGGGGGAGAAGAAAGAGGACGATAAAATTAATAAATATTTCTTTTTTCAAAATATCAACCGTAGTCCCCGACAATGGCGCCAAAAACTTGATACGCAAAACTCTGCTTGCAAATGACAATGACAAGTGTACCGTATCGAATGTAGTATAGGTTATTAAAACAAGGTCGTATTAGACTCGGGGCGGTTGAGTACTCTTACTTCAAGAAAATCTCTATTATTCTATCAAGTAGAACTTTTTGAGTTTGTTTTGCAAAAAGAAAACAAGAAAATAAGAAGGAAGAATAGAATGAGAAAATAAAACTATTTTATTAATTGAGAAAAAAGAAATTACAAACTATGAAAAGGAAATTACAACTATCGAATTGAAAACTACAAGTAGCATAAAGAAAGAGGATTACAAGAACTACTAAAACATGAAAATAAAACAAGAAATGAAAGTTCTAATCCTAAAAATTGGTCCCTTGAACATCTGGAGAAGCTCTCTTTTTATAGGAAAAAATTGGGGTTACACGCCCTCGGTCACGCCTGTGACCAAGGGCGTGTAACGGCCGTGATTGGCGCTGGAGCGGGAAAGGTGCGTTCTGGAGTTATTATGAGCGTAACGTGTGCTTCACGCCCTAAGTCACGCCCGTGACCTAGGGCGTGTAATCTTGAAATCTTGCTGTTGGCAGGAAACTTCAGCAGAAAAGAAGCGGGAAGTGGCGCGGGATGAGTCACGCCCGTGACAGGATGTCACGCCCCCTGGTCACGCCCATGACCAGGGGCGTGCAACGCTTGATCTCAGTGGTTCTGCTTCGTCTCAGCGGTTCTGCTTCGTCTCAGCGGTTCGGGGCCGTGACATTGGGTCACGCCCTTGGTCACGCCAGTGACCTGGGGCGTGTACTTGACAATTTTGCTCAAAATGCCCAAAAATCCTGAAAACACATAGAAAAGGCTTAAGTTAGTTTATAAAATTAAAAAGGGAACATATTAAATAAGAAAATACATATAAATTAAATAAATTCATATTCAAACTATATTAAAATTATACTAAAAGATGAGTACAAAAAGTACTCATCATCACACACGCCTACATCCGCAAGAAGTTCACTCAGCGAGAAATTGAGGGGAAGAGATAAACTTGAGCATACCGAAACCACCCAAACTTACCCTCTCCTGAAGAAATAGGCTGGAGCGAGTTGACGTTTCACCGGAGATAGACAATGTCCATCCCGTGCTCCAAGATATACTGGTGGAGCTTGGCCTCGTGACCGCCCAGCGGCGGGGGTTTGATGGTCGACTCCTCCTCTTGCACCGGCGCGAAGAGAACGTTGTCGAAGTTCCCGTGGACAAAAATAAAGCTGCGGGTCCAATCATGGTTCTTGTTCGCGAGACAGGCCACTTTGAGCGGATTCTGTCCCGAGAAGAAAGTCGTCCCGCTCTTTGCCCGAAAGGTGAAGAGCTTGCGGAAGACGGGGAGGCTAAACTCTATCCCCTCCTCGCGCAAGTAGCAGGCGAACCTCACCAACATGGCAATAGAATTCGGATTGAGCTGGGCGGGGACGACTCCAAAGCAATGGAGCGTCTTGCGAAGCTACGACCAGATGGAGATGCGGAAGCCCACCTCAAAGTGATCCACTGGAATCGCGAGGGTGCCCTGGGCGAAAGTATTGATGCGGTCGTCTGGCCCGGGGCGGGTTGCGTAAAAGGTCGGCGGGATGTAGTCTGCGATGGTAGTCATATACTCCTTTTCGGTTAGATCGCAGGGGTCGAAACCCTGCTGAGCAAACGCATTCGCGCACTTTCCCCTGCCATCTGGCTCACCGCCCATCTTGCGGGAGCAAGGAAAATCCGAGGTCGCGCAGATGAGAGAAGGGCGAGTGCTAGCGAGAGGAGAGAGATGGGTGGTCAAAGTGAAACGTAATAAATGAGGTTGGTGGAGTCAACTATTTATAGGAAAGTGAAAAATTGGGGGATTTTGTAGGCAGCGGGTGTGCGGATAGTGACATCCTGCGCCAAGGCTTCTCGCTCGTTAGAAGCGAATGCAAGATGAATGGTCGCCCGGCGGGAAGTAAGACAACCAAAAGTGATTAGGTGATGTGCGAGACGACAGCATTCGGCAGAGGTATAAAAAGTTATAAGAAACCATGGCGGAATAGGAAAGAAAAAGAGCCATTCGCAGAACACAGTCGGAAAATTATTACAGAATCAAAAGAGTTTAGTAATATCTTTGCGAAATGCTAGCAGTGGAGCCAAGGTAGCGAGTGTCGGTAGGCTAGTGTTCAATCCAATGCCATCGACCCCGACCTCACGTCCCCGCCTCCGGAGGCATTTGCGGATAGTAATAAGCATTCATAGCGGTGATTTCTCGGTTGGCCAAATGCAGCTGGTCCCTAGCTCGCGCAGCGTGCCGCCCGGGAGAAAGTTCCCCACCCTCGTCACCCAGGTGCTCCACCTCAGCAAGAAGACGCACAAAGTCCCGGCGAAGAGACTTCAGCACACGCCTCGTGTCGATCCGCTGCCCGTCTAGCTTTCCTTCGAGGTCTCGCTGCATGAAGATGAGTATGCCAAGCACCTCCTTCATTCGCTCCTTCATGGTTTGGGCATCGGCAGGGTCACCGAGAAAGTCCGAGAGCTCCCCAGGGGAAGGAGGTGGCGAGACCATCCCTTCTCCCACCTAGTAGGATCCCATGGGGAGGCATCCCGATGATCTGCGAAAGAAAAGATGTTGGTCTCGACACGAAAATGGATCGCACCAGAGCAGGTGAGTCTAGTAACCCGGTACGGGCACGCCATGCTTGGGAGGGGGGAGTGTGGAGGGCTGCCCCTCGAATAAGCTCGCAGAAGGATGCAGAGTCTTCCCTCTCCCAGGGCGGTTGGGCAGCTGATTGGCGGCTGGATGAGTGCGGCCAAGGTCTCGGCCAGGAGAGCCACCACGCCCATTCACGGACGTAGGAGTTCCCTGATGAAGGGGAGAGCGACGAGGGGTGGTAGGCCGTTCTGCGGTGTCAGGATTAAGGGCTGCGAGAAGTAGCGATCAGAGGCGAGAAACTTACGGAAAAATTATACCATTTACCGATTACCTGCTTGCTGTAGGGTCTCGCCCCGAGTGTTCAAAGGAGGAGGGCTCTCGTAAGGAGGGGGTCTCGCATCATCGGGCGGAGGCATGGCGGTTTTCGTCGGAACGGTCTCATGATCTTTTTCGAGAACGGATGCCTCCTGTGAATGGTCAGCACCCTAGTAATGACGCTATCTCGAAGGTCGGCAGGGGTATCAATGAAAAAAGGAATACCTGCATCTGGATATCGGGCGGGGGGTTATTTGCCGAATGGGGAGATTCCGAGGTGGACTCGCCTCCCACCCGGTCCTGCTGAAACGCCAAGGCTCTCCTAGAGCAGAAGGGAGAATTATGGTCCTTCTTCGAAGAGCGCAGGGGGCAAACCAGGCAGCTTTGGGGGCATTTTTCTCCTGGGCCACGGCCAGGCTTTCCAGCATCTCTTGCGAGATCGGTTTCGGGGATGGTATCATAAAGGCCATCTCAAGGCGGCGAAAGCTCAAAATGTAAGAGAAATTTATGCCGTAGGAAAGAGAACGCTCCGGAGAAAATGCTCGTGGCAGGGACATGTATAGCACAGTGGTGGGACCCACAGAAAGATTCTGTCCAGATCAGCAGGACACTCCACGAATACCGGGTTGGACTGTTCTTTCTGAGTGTAAGGTCCACTCGCAAAGAGCAGGGATTGTATACAACCCCGTATTCTCCGAGTGGTCCCACCCCAGCTCATGGTCGCAAGAAGGAGAAATGGGTGGTGCAAGTAAGCATTCACATAGGCCGAAGGGGGATTTCGCCCGAAGAGCTGAGGAAGCACTCACTGGCGAGAAGGCTCTGGAGAGCAGATAGATAGGCGATTGGGGGTCGAAGCCCCGCTCACTCGGGGAATCAGGAAAAGGCTAGTAGAGCCTCCACAGACCACTCGCCCATAGCAAGCGAATGGTGCCTTCACGGACCACTCCCCGGGGAGGCAAGTGGTGCCCTCAGGGATCACTCGCACAAGGAGATCTAAAGGGGAAATGACCCAGATACCCCTTGTGGACTACCAAAAGCTCCTCAGAACAGTGGAGTTAGGCTATTAGCAGACCAATTTGGAGTGTGATTAGCAAAACCAAATGGCGGATTCATGCTATTTGTAAACCAGCCTAGAAAATCTATAAATAGACCCTTAAGGGCACCTTGGAGGAGATCAGATCTTTTGAGCTCTCTCATCCAGGATATTTTTGGAGTTGGATGCTAGTGCCCTCCAAGGTGCCCGACTGAGCATTGGTTTGGGAGGGGAAGCTCTCTAATATCTTCCGGGTGTGTGGCGGGACCTCCTCGCTACAGCCTTGGGTCTATTCCAGATTTTCCATCCACGGTCAAGAGAGTTTAGGGAGGGAGAAGTAAGCGCAGGATACACCCCCAGTGGGTCCAAACTCAGAGATCGGTTGACGGTTTCAACAGCCACGGTTTTACTCCCGGCAGGTTCCCAAGCCTGCTAACTGTCAGTGTCGTAAAAATTATAACGAGGCGCATCTGAAAACTTGAAGGCATCAGTGGCGCGACAGATCTCCTTCACTAATGAAGAGGTGCACATCTCCTCATCAGAAAGGTCGTCCTCTTCATCCCACATTAATGCAGCTTGTGTAAAGAAAATAGGGTGTGCCGAGACGAGAAATTCGAAAGAAAACAAAACACAGAAAATCACAGAAGACACAAAGATGTACAGAGGTTCACCCCAATCCGGGCTACGTCCCCTCTCCCCTTCCTCTTCTCTTTGTTCTATTCACCAAGATGGATTACAACTTACAAGGTTACAAGGATCAAGACCGATCCTACCTCACTTAACCCTCATCAGACAAGAACAGAGGAACCACCGCCAAGAAAGCACTGTTCCGCTGCTTTCTTGCTTAACGACCTTAACCCTAAACCAGGGTTATGCACCCTTTAAATAAGGCGCCAAACCGGGCTCAGACCAAACATCCGCTGAGATGGATCAATAACATCCGCTGAGACGGAACCTGCTGGGACGGCATGTACACCAGGCGTCGAGCGTCGAACGCAGGCGTCGATCGTTGAACGCAGGCGTCGAGCGTCGAACGCAAGCGTCGAGCGCAGGCATCGAGCGTCGAACGCAGACATCTCCCATTCGACAAGCCACTGAGACGGGAGTAATCAAGGACCCATTCGTCGAACGCAGGCGGAGTTCGACGAACTCTTCTCCGTTCGTCGAACGCCGTTCGAGGAACACTGACCAGAAGTGTTCCCCAACTCCAACATTCTCCCACTTGGTGAACATCTTCCTCCAACGAGAGTTGCTCCTCCAACCATCCTCTTCAACCCTACGGCCGTTGCACACAATTGAAATTTGGCAACAGGAACCGCCTTGGTAAGAAAATCAGAACTGTTCTCCATCGTGTCCACCTTCTCCAGTTGAGCTACCTTCTTCTCCACCCTCTATCGGATGAAATGATACTGGATGTCAATGTGTGGTTCGTGCGTGGAAGGCTGGATTCTTGGCTAGCTGAATAGCCCCTTGGCTATCACACCACAGCTTCACTGGACCCTGCTCAAACCTGAGCTCCAAACATAGCCTCCGCAGCCATATGGCCTCCTTGCTCGCATGAGTAAGTGACATGTACTCTGCCTCCGTCGACGTGAGTACCACCACGCATTGCCTCCGACTCATCCAACTGATTGCACCTCCAAACAGTGTGAACACGTACCCACTGGTGGATCTCCTGCTATCTAGATCACCTCCCAATCCGAGTCAACGTGTCCAACCACGTCCAGGACTCCTCCTTCACCAGCCCCTTCAAAACATAGGGAGTAATTTGAAGTGCCTCGGAGATACCTGAACACACGCTTCACTGCGTTCCAGAGTTCCTTTACTAGTGTAGCCATATACTGGCTCAACACTCCCACTGCTTGAGCAATGTCAAAGTGAGTGCAGACCATGGCGTACATCAAGCTTCCCACAGCACTAGCATAGGGGACCTTCGCCATGTCCTCGACCTCATCTTGGTTCTTCGGGCTCAACTCTGCAAATAACTTGCAACCAACTGGCATTGGTGCTCCCACTGGCTTGCAGTCCGTCATATTGAACTTCTTCAACATCTCCTCGACGTACTTCTGCTGCCCCAACCAAAGCTTCTTCTTTCTTCGATCCCTGGAGATCTGCATTCCCAAGATGACACTCGCTGGCCCCAAATCCTTCATTTTGAATTTGGCTGAGAGCAGCTGCTTCACTTGTTGGATCATCCTGACACTATTGCCCACCAGTAGCATCTCATCTACATAAAGTGTCAGGAAGATGAACTGCTCCCCTTTTCTCTGGATGTACACACAGTGGTCTGAATTCGATCTTTCAAAACCTAACTCCAGCATGTAGGTGTCGAATTTCTGGTACCACATCCTCGGAGATTGTTTTAGTCCATACAAGGAATTCTTCAGCCTGCAAACCTGATGCTCCTTGCCCTTGCCTTCGAATCCTTCCGGCTGCTTCATGTATATCTCCTCCTCCAGATCACCGTGAAGAAATGCTGTCTTCACATCCATCTGCTCGATCTCTAAATCATGCGCTGCCGCAATAGAGAGTACCAGTCTGATCGACGTCATCTTGGCTACCGGTGAGAAGATCTCATCATAATCAACACCTTCGACCTGGGAGAACCCCTTTGCAACCAACCTTGCCTTGTATTTCTCCACAGTGCCATCACCCTTCACCTTCTGCTTGAAAACCCATTTGCTTCCAATGGCCTTCCTCCCCTTTGGAAGCTTACAAAGACACCAACTCTGATTCTTCCTCAGAGACTCCATTTCATCCACCATGGCTAGCTCCCACTGATTTGAATCCGCCCTTGATCTAGCATCTCTGGCAGAGATTGGATCTTCAGCAAGCATACTCAGGCAACATTGTGTAGCCACTGCACTTTGGGGGTATCTCACTGGTGCCCATCTTTCCCTTGTCGATCTCCTCAGAAGTGGAATTTCCTCAGCTTCATCTTCTGACTCATCAGCACTTCTCACCACCTCCAAATCATCTGATTCAGAATCAGATTCAGCCCCAACAATGGTAGCTCCTTTCTCAAAACTTCCTTCCACCACCACTGTCTCTTTCTCTGCTTTTTTAGCCTTCTCAGCTTGTGTGACTGCCTGTGGACTGGTTTCATGAAACACCACATCCTTGCTGAATGTTACAGTCCTGGTCACAGGGTTCCAAAGCTTGTACCCTTTTATGCCATCTTTGTAACCCACAAAAATGCACTTCTCAGATTTAACATCAAGCTTCCCCCTCTTTTCCTTTGGAATGTGAACATATGCATCACACCCAAACACACGAGCATAGGCCAAATTTGGCTTTCTCTTGAAGACGGCTTCAAAGGGTGTACATCCCTCCACAGCAGATGTAGGGGACCTGTTCTTCAGGTAATTTGCAGTCGCCACTACTTCAGCCCAAAACTCCTTCCCCAAACCTGCCCAACTGAGCATGCACCTGTCCTTCTCCATCAAGGTCCTGTTCAGCCACTCCGACACTCCATTCTGCTCTAGAGTGTATGGTGTGGTCTTCTGCCGTGCAATCCCCTGCTCAATACAATACCGCTCAAAAGCATCAGAGCAGTACTCCACTCCATTGTCAGAACGGAGGACTTTCACCTTTCTCTCCAACTGGTTCTCCACCAGGTTCTTATATTCCTTAAACCTGTCCAGAACCTCTGACTTGGACCTGAGAAAAAAAGATCCAGGAATAATGTGAGAGGTCATCTGTAAAGGACACGTAGTACCTTACACCGCCAAGAGATGGAGCTGGAGTTGGCCCAAACACATCACTGTGTATCAACTCCAGCACTTCAATTGCCCTCGTGTCCGTCCCACGAAAGCTTACTCTGGTCTGTTTGCCAAGCATGCAATGTTCACAGAACCCAAGGCTTGTGGAGCACTCCGGCACCCCTTCCACCATCTGACCAAATGCCATGACCGACATCCCCTTCTCACTGATATGCCCAAGCCGATGATGCCACAGCCTGGACACCTCCTCCTGGTCAACCTCCTGGCTCTCAGAGATAAGAGCCCCACTTGGAACCACTGTATCAGCAAGCAGAGTATACAGTGTTCCATGTCTCACTCTACTGGCAATCACCATTGCCCCCCTTGTCATCTTGCAAGATTGTTTGTCACAGCTGAAGTGCACTCCTGCATCCGCCATAGAACCCCCCGTGATTAAATTCCTGCTCATCCCTAGAATGTGCATCACATTGGGAGGAGACCTTGTGATCCCATTAGACAATTTCAACATCACCTTGCCACGCCAAATAATCTGCACAGCAGAATCATCACCCAGCATGACATCTCCACCATCAAACCTCTCATACTCATAGAACCAGTGCCTATGAGGGGTCATGTTGTATGATGCTCCTGTGTCTACATACCACATATCAGAATCTCTCTGAGCAACGCACGCGACAGCGATGTACATGTCACCACCATCGCCCTCCTTCTTCGTACCAGAAGTTGTCGGTGTCTCCTTATTCTGAACGGCCTTGTTCGAACATTGAGACTTCACATGACCAGTCTCATTGCACTTCCAGCATCGAACGGGCTTCTTACTCTTCTCCCTCTCCTGGCTCTTGGATCTACCTCGAGACTTATCTCGATATCCACCATGCTTGTTCTCCCTTCGTTGAGGACGGGATCTAGATACACTCATAGCACCTTTGGTTGTCACCTCAGAATCTCCTCTCTTGGTCTCCTCAGATAAAAGGGTTGCACATACAATATCATATGACAGTTCCTTGTCTCCACTCCCCACAATCACGACAATCAGATTGTCCCATGAGTCTTGCAGCGAGCACAACAAGATGATGGCTCTATCCTCATCCGAGATCTTCTCACCAATAGAGACTAACTGACTCACAATAGTATTGAATTGAGTCAAGTGCTCTGAAAATGAATTGCCCTCATGCATCCGAAGTTTATACCATTTCTTCCTCAATAGCAATTTGTTTACCAGGGACTTGCTCTGGTAGAGGGATTCCAACTTACGCCACAAACTTCGTGCTGAAGTCTCCTCCATGACGTTAGTCAAGATTGAATCTGCTAGGAATAACCGGATCAGGCCCTTAGCCTTCCGATCAGTTTTTGTCCAGGCCGCAGCCTCCGCTGCAACATCTGCAGTCGCCTATACAGATTTTCCCTTTTATGCGCTCGCATCCTTCTCTGCAACCTTAGGAATGGGAGGATCATCTTTGATCGCAGACCATAGATCTCGATCAATCAACATATCTTCCATCTTCATCTTCCATAGATCGAATCGACTTCCATCAAACTTCTCAATCTCGATCCGCACGCCGCCAGGACTGATTTCCAGGATCAAGAACCTAGCTTTGATACCAAATGTAAAGAAAATAGGGTGTGCCGAGACGAGAAATTCAAAAGAAAACAAAACACAGAAAATCACAGAAGACACAAAGATGTACAGAGGTTCACCCCAATCCGGGCTACGTCCCCTCTCCCCTTCCTCTTCTCTTTGTTCTATTCACCAAGACGGATTATAGCTTACAAGGTTATAAGGATCAAAACCGATCCTACCTCACTTAACCCTCTTCAGACAAGAACAGAGGAATCGCCGCCAAGAAAGCACTATTCCGCTGCTTTCTTGCTTAACAACCTTAACCCTAAACCAGGGTTATGCACCCTTTAAATAGGGCGCCAAACCGGGCTCAGACCAAACATCCACTGAGATGGTTCAATAACATCCGCTGAGACAGAACCTGCTGGGACGGCATGTACACCAGGCTTCGAGCGTCGAACGCAGGCATCGAGCGCAGGAGTCGAGCGCAGGAGTCGAGCGCAGGCGTCGAGCGCAGGCATCGAGCGTCAAACACTGGCGTCTCTATTTCGATGAGCCACTGAGACGAGAGTAATCAAGGAACCGTTCATTGAACACAGGCAGAGTTCGACGAACTCTTCTCCGTTCGTCGAACACCGTTCGACGAACACTGACCAGAAGTGTTCCCCAACTCCAACAGCTTGTAGGTCCAGAACATCACCCTGCAAACAATCTTCGACAGGATCATCAAAAATATGTGTAGAAAAATCTTGCAAAGAAACTGGAGGAATGTATCTAATTTCATAATAAGAAAATAGAAGATATGCAGAAACCTCCCCACTAGAGAGAACAATCTCTTCATGATGCGCAAAACTATGCCCGCAAACGATCACGGCAAGTGTACCGTATCGAATGTAGTATAGGTTGTAAAAACCAAGGTCGTATTAGACTCGGGGCGGTTGAATACTCTTACTTCAAGAAAATCTCTATTATTCTATCAACAACACTTTGGAGTTGGTTTGCAAGAAGGAGAAATAACTTATTAAAAAAAACTATGAATTAAAAGACTAGTACTTAACCTTGAATCACCATGGAAAATAAATATAAGGAATAAAACTTCTAATTCTCTTAAAGAAATTACTTGACCGTGGAGGTTCCCGAATTATAAACATACCTCTCTCGAGGATACACTCAACTGAGTTTAGGTTGATCAATCGAACTTTCACTCTAGAATCAAAACCCCTAAAACTCGCTTTATCGTAGTGAACCCCTCAATTGGATTTGACTCCAATCCGGGAGAATTATGTCATCCTCACTCGATGAGTGCATTCAACTCTCTTTATCCTTAAAATGATCGATTCAAAATCAAAACCTCTCGTTTATTAGACTACGAAAACAAGAATGAGAATTATATATCGATAATATAATCTCAAATCCAATAGAGTTCAAGGATAAATAAAAAGAATTCTAAAGAAGAGAAAGAGAAGCTAAGAATTAAGTCATGAATTATATTTTCCTTGGATCATCTCGGTCGAGTACTAATAGAAAATTAGTTACTCATAGAGATGGAGGAATTAACGAAAATAAAGAGGTGCATGATTAAAGAGAGAGTAGAATAAGAGAAAAAGAACTATTTTATTGAATTGCAAAAAGGTTACAACTAAGGAATTGAAAATTACAAACCTTGAAATGAAAGTACAAGTTAAGAAGAAAGAAGAGTACAAGCTTGAGAATAAGAAAACAGTGCAAAAACTAAAGCTAGAACTCCAAAAATTCGTCCTTTATCATCCGGAAACGCTCCATTTAAATAGTTGAATTTTTGGTGTTACACGCCCTTGGTCACGCCCGTGACCAAGGGGCGTGTAACAGGCATGATTGAAGCAGCAGCGGGGATGGAGCCTTCTGGAGTAATTGCTGTCGGGAAACTTTGGCGGGAAGGAGGTGGTGTTGAACATTCGTCGATCTCTCGCCGGTTCGTCGATCGGAGGCCGCCAGGCGACAGTTCGTCGATCTCCCGCACTTTCGTTGAACGTAGTTCGCCGAACTCCCGACAGCGCGTATCAAATCTCCTGGCCGCCAGGCGACAGTTCATCGAACTCCCGCACTTTCGTCAAATGCAGTTCGTCGAACTCCCAAACTTTCGTCGAACGCAGCCGAATCCTTACAAAATGGAAAAAATATGAGTTAGAACATAAAATTTTATTTTTACGAAAATTTATAAAAACAACGAACAAAATGCGATAATTTATTTAAATATCTAATAAGATATTAGCCTAAAATGATGACTAAAATATCAGTCATCAAACACCTCCATACTTACTCGTTGCTTGTCCCGAGCAAACCATTCTTCATCAGGGTAGGAAAACTAATGCAAGATAGAATCTTGAAAACTAGAGAGTAAAATGCGAAGTATTATGCTGGCATGCGTAGATATTTGAGTAAAAAGACGTTCTTGGCATAAATACTAATTTATAAAATAATTCAAAATACGTTATAATTGTTTATTATCACTTTTTAAAATGTATCGACGGTCAATCAAAAAGTTATGTAAAGGGAGAAAATAGCGTGTTTGCTGAGATTTAAATTACTAGACGTTGACGCTTGGGGTGGCCTCCAAAGAAATCCATCAATGTCGACGGCCATAGGCTTGCCCGTTTGCACCATCTCCACTGCACTACATACTAAATCAACATTATGGATCTTTAGGACTTAAATATGATGCAATTTAAGGCTTGGGTTTAAGGGCGAGGTAAATTATGATAAATATGAAGCCGTACTCCACTTAAACAAAAAGTTTTGAGCTAAAAGAAAACAATGGCTACCACAAAATAGAGAAGCTTTACCCCCATACATGTTTTGCTAAGGGAAACACTCTCATTCTCCTTCATTTATATCACGATTCTTCATAATTGGGATCATTCCAAGTATGCACATGTATACCTAGGCCGCATATCATTATGCGATTTTTTTTGCTTTTTGATATAAACATATTTCTTTTGAATTAACACCCATAATTTTTTTCTTCATAGTTGGGATCATTCTAAGTATGCATAATTATACCTAGGCCGCATATCACTATGAAGTGTTTTTTTTCTTCTTAAAATAATACCCAAGGATTTTTTTTCATTAATTTAGCTCAAAATTTCAAGTGTTCATTTGGGTTTGGGCTTTTTAGTTTTGGTGACGAAATGGTAAGGGTGGTTCAAATAAAGGTGCAAGGCTCAAATTTGTGTGAACAATGGTAGTAAATCGAGGTTAGGTGCAAAGGTTCAAACTATCCAAAGAAAAGCCTAAATCATTTCCGTAAGATTAATTTGACTAAAGTGCACATGTTTCAAAAGTAGCTTGGGGCAAGTTCTAGACATCGAGAAAGGACACCCTTCTGTTCGAGATAAGAAATAGCTTTCTAACAATCTTCTACACACTTACCTAAACTACTTTTGGATAAGACCGGATTCGAATTAAAAGTAAAATAAATTATTACAACGCAAATTAATAAAACATTATTTTAGACCTATGCCAAGAATTTAATTTTACACCAACACTACTCAAAGACATGTATATGACTAGGATCACTACATGACTCAACAATTTTACTCGAAAGTTAAAAAAAAACTATTCTTGCACAAAAAATTCTTAGTCCATATGAAAAATAAGTCTACTTTAGAACTTACAATTTAGCAAGCTAGGACGTTTTGATAAATTAAACAAAAAGAACATTTCCTAAATTTTTTTTGTTCTTGGACTTCCCAAGGTCACCCCGGTGAAGGGCTCGCAAGGTACTAGAGGCTGTGATGGGAATTCAAGCCCAAAGCATCCTTTCCAAGAAATTTGATTTTTATTAAATTAAATATATATATATTTTTTTCAAAAATTAAAATTCCAAAAAAATGTTATGCTCCATACTTAAAATTAAACATTGTCCCCCATGTTTAAAGCTAAGTATGAAGATAAAAACAAGAATTACTCTTTTTTTTCTTTTTTTCTTTTTTTTTGACAAACAAAAAGGAATATGAAATAAATTAAACCAAAAGGAAGATCAAATAAGTGATTAAAGGGTGAAGAGGGCTTCCCTGATTTGTAGACGAGGTTGTCGGACAAAAAACCTGCAAAATTAAATTAAACAACAAATAATAACAAAAAGAAGATAATGTTGGGGTGCCTCCCAAGAGCGCTTTGTTTATCATCGCGTAGCTTGACTAAGTGACAATTATTGATTTGAAAATTAGGAAAATGAAGCATTTCAATTTGTCCTGACGTTGGGTCGTCGGGGTGATACAATTTTAGCCGGTGGTCGTTAACCTTAAAGGAGCCTTTTTTCGGGTGCTCTATTAGCACAGTTCCATATGGCCAAACTTCTTTTATTATGAAGGGACCGGACCATCGGGATTTTAATTTGCCCGGAAAAAGTTTAAGTCTAGAGTTATAGAGAAGGACTAAGTCTCCCGGCGAAAAAGTTTTTTGGATTTTTGATTTTTTTATCATGATAAAACTTAGTACGCTCCTTATAAAATTTATTATTGTCATAGGCGTTTGCGCGCCATTCGTCTAGTTCATTTAATTGCATTTTTTGATGTTCAGAGGCTATGTCTAAATCCAAATTCAAAAATTTTAGCGCCCAAAAAGGGCGATGTTCTAATTCTACCGGTAAATGACAAGCTTTAGCATAGACTAGCCGGTACAGCATACATCTGATGGAGGTTTTGTACCCTGTCCGATAGGCCCATAGAGCGTCGTCTATTTTTAGTGTCCAATCCTTCCCATTAACGGACACAGTTTTTTCTAATATTCTTTTTAGTTCACGATTCACCACCTCCACTTGGCCATTTGCTTGTGGGTGGTAGGCGGTAGACAGCTTGTGTGTAACTCCATACTTTGCTAAAATTTTAGCAAGTTGGTTGTTACAGAAATGAGTGCCCCGATCACTAATTAGTGCTCTAGGTGTGCCAAATCGTGCAAATAAATTTTTTTAAAAACTTTATTATGACTCTCACGTCGTTGGTGGGAAAAGCATGTGCTTCCGCCCACCTTGACACGTAATCGACCGCGACAAGGATATATTTATTAAGGGTAAAGGACCTACATAATCTATTCCCCATAAAACAAAATTTTCGCATTCTAAAAATATATTTTGGGGCATTTCATCCCGGTTAGAAATGTTACTTGACCTTTGGCACCGATCACAATTGCTCAAAAAATTGTGAGCATCTTTGAATAAGGAGGGCCAATAGAAGCCCGCCTCTAGCACCTTCCTTGCGGTCCGGTTTGCTTGATAGTGACCACTGGTTGGTCCCTTGTGGCAGTGCCACAAAATTTGGACGCCTTCCTCGCCCGAAATACACCTTCTTACCACTTGGTCCGCGCAGACATGAAATAAAAAGGGGTCCTCCCAAAAATAATTTTTCAAGTCCGAAAAGAATTTCTTCTTTTGTTGACTTGAAAAATCTTTTGGTAGGACCCGGGCCACTAAATAGTTGGCCAAATTCGCGTACCAAGGTGTGGAAGAAGTCGTTACCTTTTCGATGGCGAGGAGGCGCACTTTAGGGAATTTGTCATCAATTTCGGCCTCTGCAAGCGCTCCTGTAGCCAGATTCTCCAACCGTGAGAGGTGGTCGGCCGCAACGTTCTCCGCTCCCCTTTTGCCCTGGATCTCCAAATAAAATTCTTGAAGAAGGAGAATCCATCTCAAGAGTCGGGGCTTACCGTCTCCTTTATCTAGTAAATATCAGAGGGCGGAGTGATCTGAAAAAACAATAACTTTTGATAGTGTTAGATAAGAACGGAATTTATCGAATGCAAAAACAATCGCTAAAAGTTCTTTTTCCGTTGTTGTATAATTAGCTTGGGTGGATGTAAGCGTTTTGCTTGCGTAATAAATTGGGTGAAAATATTTGTTCACCCGTTGGCCTAAAACAGCCCCTACAGCAAAATCACTCGCGTCGCACATTATTTCGAACGGTAAAGACCAATTTGGCGCAATTAAAATTGGCGAGTTTATTAGTTCATTCTTAATTTTTTAAAAGCTTTCAAGCATTCATCGTCAAAAATAAACGCGGATTCTTTTTCTAAAAGATGAGTTAAAGGTTCAGTGATTTTAGAAAAATCACGAATGAATCGCCTATAGAATCCCGCATGCCACAGAAAACTCCTAATGGATTTAATATTTGTAGGAGGGGGAAGTTATTCTATGACCTCGATCGTGGCCCGATCGACCTCAATCCCCTTACTAGAAACTTTATGTCTGAGGACTAACCCCTCTCGGACCATACAGTGACACTTCTCCCAGTTGAGTGCCAAATTCGTGTCTTCGCAGCGTTGAAGAACACGATCAAGATTATTTAAACAATTTGTAAAAGAATCGCCAAAGACGGAAAATCGTCCTTGAAAACTTCCATGGCGTCTTCTTCTAATTCATTAAAAATTGTCAGCATACATCTTTGAAATGTGGCTGGCGCGTTGCAAAGCCCAAACGTCATTCTTCGATATACGAAGGTAACGGAAATGTGAAGGTGGTTTTCTCTAGGTCTTCGGGTGCAATTGGGATTTGGAAATATCCTGAAAGACCATTAAGAAAGCAGTAGTGTGAATGACCGGATAAGCGTTCTAAAATTTGTTCAATAAAGGGCAACGGAAAGTGATCCTTGCGGGTAGCATCATTTAATTTTCTATAATCAATGCATACTCGCCAACCCATAACAGTACGGGTTGGAATCAACTCATTATTTTTGTTTTAACTACCGTTATTCCGCCCTTTTTAGGCACGACTTGCACTGGGCTAACCCAAGTGCTATCAGAAATCGGGTAAATAATTCCCGCGTCTAATAATTTTATAATTTCAGCCTTAACGACGACCTTCATATTAGGATTATGGCCTCATTGAGGCTAAATAGTGCCGCGAGAGTTATTTTCTAAATTTATTTTATGCGTGCAAAAAAGGGGCTAATCCCCTTGATATCAGAAATTTGCCATGCAATTGCATGGCGGTGATTATTTAAAATTTCAATTAATTCAGAAATTTCCGAATCGTTAAGTGCGGAAGATATTATTACGGGCAATTTAGAATCTTTTTCTAAAAATATATATTTTAAATGTTTAGGTAATTATTTTAATTTTAAACTCGGTGGCTCCTCGTAAGATGTTTTTATTTTAGAATTATCCAATTTTACTTCTTCAAATTTGAGCGGTCGAGTTATTTCTTGTAGACAAAATAAATTTGCAATTTCCGGATATTCAAATGAAGGAGAAATTATTTCAGAAAACGACATTATTTTCTCTTCAAAATTTGTTTCTAAGGTAAAGCAAGAGTCGTCGTTTGGAAGCATATTTCTCATTGACTTATTTAAATTAAAAGTAACTTCTTCTTCCCCAACTCGTAGGAGAAGATTTTGTTAAAATTTTTGATTTGAATCGTTTAGGAGTAACCAGGAGTTGCATCAACTGAGTTATAGCCAAACAACCACAATGCCATACAGCAACACAAAAGACTTTATTGAATCACAAACTTCATTTACAGTGCGAGGAATACATGGCGAGACATGATTCATAAGAATCACGAAGAAGAGAACAACAAAACACCAAAAAGTAAAACTGGCGGTTTGACAAGCAGAGACCGCACAGACCGCTCGACTCCAGAGATCGCCCGGCTTGACCTGAGACCACGCAAATAGAAAACATAGAGGCCGCCTGCACTGCAAGATCGCCACCTCAGACCACACGAACTGGAGCTTATTGAATTGAACGAAGAACAGCTGTCGCCAGACCGCAACTCAGATCGCCTAACCGCTGAAGGTCGCCTGATCACTGAGCTCGATGCGAATAGCACAAGAACACCATAAACCAGTTCACAGACAGACTACTGCCGAACTATTTATTCAAGCCGCTGGGAATCACCAAGGAAGGAGACCGCAACCTGCTGACCGCAAACCTGCGAACACAACAAACAGTCAACTCGCTTCCGAGACCACCCGACCTCAAAGTTGAGACTGCACGAATTAACCCAGTCTCTAGCTCTTACAGTTCTCGTCATGAATGATGGGCCATGCACGACAATTTATAGGCGGGTATACGGATGTCGTCACCGCACAGGAGAGATACAATCACCACCCGTCAGATCGCCAGCAGTCTCATAAGGTAGACCACGCGATCAGACCACTTGGACAACCTTTCATCCAAGACCGCAGATCAGCAGACAGATCGCGCACAAGTCGTGCGAACACGAGACCGCGCATAAGTTGCGCGGGCACAAGAACGCTCCTTCCTTTGATCACAAGGAGCAAACCAAGAACCATCTGGCCGACTTCACACAAGTCGCCAGATCGACCAGCACAAGCCGCCCGGTCAGGCGGTTACATAAGAACAGACCGCCCAGACTTCTACAAAGCAGATAGACAGACCAAGTAGAACAACCCGGAGAGAGACCGCAACAACCAGGAACAAATCGGCTAACCAGCAGACCTCCAGAATAGACCGGCAGAATAACATCACAAGCTCCGCGGTCTCCAAAATTCAGACCGCCGGCCACCTTCCACTCCACTTCAATAATTTCAACACTCCCCCTTGAAGTGGGAAGTGGAAACTAGCCCGATTAAACTCCGCAACCGAGTAAATGGTCCCTTCGCCAGCGGCTTTGTGAAGATGTCTGCAACATTGTCCGCACTCCGAACATGCTCGACCATAAGAGATCCTCCCAACACCTTTTCACGAATGAAATGGTGTTCAATCTCAATATGCTTGGTCCTCGCGTGGCAGACTGGAATATTAACCAGCTTGAGAGCACTCTCATTGTCCCCGCGTAGCATAGTGGGACCTCGAACCTCCTCAAGAACGTCCTCTACCAACCTCCTGAGCCAAACGGCTTCCTGAGCTGCCAAAGCTGAATCCTTGTATTCTCCTTCTGTGGTAGATATAGACACCGAGTCCTGCTTTTTGCTGCACCAAGAAATAGCTGTGGGGCCCATCATAAAGACAAAACCAGACATTGATCTCCGATCATCCACGTCTCCCCCATAATCAGCATCCATGTATCCAAGCAACTCCAAGCTTGACCCTCTCCTATATAGGAGACCCAAATTAGAGGTCGACTTCACATATTTCAGAATTCCTTTTGCCACTAGAAGATGAGGCTTTCGTGGCTCCGCCATGTACCGACTCACTTTGCCAAGTGCATAAGCAATATCAGGCCTCGTGATGGTCAAGTAGATCAAGTTCCCAACTAGAGCTCGGAACACCAACGAATCAGATAGAACTCTCCCCTCATCCTTCTGAAGTTTATGATGTTGTTCTAGAGGTATAGAGCTGCTCTTCCCTTACACCATGCCAAATCGTAGAACTATCCGCTCCGCATATCCGGCCTGAGAAACGAGCACTCCTCTCTCCCGCCTCTGCACCTCGAGTCCAAGGAAATGGTGAAGCTCACCTAGATCCTTCATCTCAAATCTGATGGCAAGCTCAGCTCTCAGCCTCGCTACTGCCTCCTTCGAGTTCCCGGTGATAATCATGTCATCCACATACATCAGAACAATAACCCGAAGCGCCCCCTCCTTCTTGACGAACAAGCTAGAATCAGAGTCTGAAGCAAAGAACCCATAGAATAGAAGATACTCTGCGATCTTTCCATACCACGCCCGAGGTGCTTGCTTCAACGCATACAGCCCCTTCTTCAGTTTGCAGACGTAGTCAGTACGATCCTCCGAGATGAAACCCGTGGCTGGATCATGAAGTTATCCTTGTCAATCTCTTCGTATAAGAAAGCATTCTTCACATCGAGCTGCCAAATCTCCCATCCACTAGATGCCGCCAAAGCAATAACAAATCGAACTGAGGTCATCTTTTCCACTGTACTGAACGTCTCATCATAATCTTCACCATACTACTGTGAGAACCCACGAGCTACAAGGCGAGCCTTGTATCGCTCGATCGTACCGTCAGTCTTCTTCTTGAGTTTATAGACCCACTTGCATGTCACAAGGGTAATGCCCTTGGGCCTGGGCACTAGAGACCAAGTCTCATTCTTCTTGAGAGCATCCATCTCCTCTTGCATTGCAATGTCCCACTGCTTCATGCCTTTGGCTTTCTCAAAGCTCGACGGCTCCCTCTCATCCAAGGGACCAGCGAAGAAACATGAGACAAAGCTCACCATGTTTCCTCCTGTGTATCGATCTGGTGGCTTAATAGTCCTCTTTGACCTCCTAAGAGGTTGCACCTGACTAGCCACTGATGAGTCCCAATTATATACACATATATGGACTCATCTGGGCCATTTTTCTAGTATTTCCACTGCACTTTAGCCTTGTTTTAGCTCATATTTTTCATTCTATGCTAGGTGCACTTCTTGGCCTAATTTGGTGTGTTTTATGTTTATTCACTTTTGATAGCCTTATCGTATTGTTGAGTGCCACTTTCAGTGGCCTGATTAGCATTTCTGTAGGAACAGGAGTCGTGCAGGTGTTCCCGGTACAATTCTATACAGGAACACTGCGCACGATCACAGGTTCTATTGCGCACGATCACTGGTCGTGCGCCGCTGATCGTGCACACTCAACCCCCGAAATTTGAGTTCTGTCTTGACCGAACGCACGACCACTTATGATAGTGCGCACGACCACTGGTCGTGCGCCACTGGTCGTGCGAACATTATATTTTATAAATTTCTTACATTGCAGGCTCCGCCCAGGCAGGCGCACGATCACAGGATTCTAGTGCGCACGACCACTGGTCATGCGCCACCAATCGTGCGCACTATTTATTCCAGCGCCTATTTAAAGACCTGCTTGCGAATTAGGTCGGGGATTTTTGATTTCATTCCGCCGTTTTCTCGCTCCAGAGCCCCGATTTCGCCCCTCCATCGCCGCCCACCATCTGGAGTTGCTCCGGGCTTGTTCTTCACACCAATCTTGAGCCGGAGTTTCCTCTCGGCCTCCTCCTTCATCCTAGCGCTTCAAAGGAAGATCTAGCCGCCATCGCCATCAAGCAAGAGGAAGTTTGCAACCTCTACCGGATCGTGACACGAAGAAGACGGGCTCATTGGAGAGTAGTGACAGCTCTCTCTACCCCGGACGTAGTTGCGGACCGAGCGTGGATGCGGATTGACAACCCGGCGATTCCAACTGTGAATCTACAACGAGACTTCGGATTCGGTCGATTTCTTGCCTTATTCTTCTCTTATTGATGTATATGTAGCTAGAGCTAACATTATGATGAAGTAGCACTTAACTTTATTTGCATTTCTATACATTTCATGTCTATGTGAAATATTTTACTGTTTGAGTTGCTTGAGGTGCGCCACATTCCATCCTCCATCCCGCCGTCACGTTCGTGTGCCGCACTAGCAATTGCTAGTGGCGTGCTTGTCGACGAGGTGCTTGCGACCCTCATCCATATGCCTACTCTTCCATCCGCCTAGCGAAGCGTGGCATAGCGGCCCGTGTAATCCATTCCGACTCCGCCGGTGCGAACCATTCCATCCGCTTGCCTACTCGTCCATCCGCCCTTGCGACGCAGTGCGCTCAAGGCCTGCCTAGTCTCCATCCCGCCAAGCGAAGCATTGCATAGCGGTATTGCATAGGAGTAGTTGTAGTTGTTTTCTTTTATTTTCCAAAAGCCAAACCAACTCTCCCGCATTCCATCCGACCTTTAGGACTTCGATCTCAAGTCCTTCCTTGAAAGTTAACTCCACCTTACTGTGTTCCTTTGAGATCGATACTTGGGGATTCATTCCCATTTTATATTACTTGAACGATTTGTACACTGTCGTTTCGTGCCGCAGTCTTGCTATCGCCTATAACGGTGTGCTAAGATTTGCGCCTCAGCTGCTTCTTCTGTGCAAGCTACTCTTCTAGATGAACTTGGAGCATCGCTCCCCCTGCTTCCAGAACCTGAAGCCTCCATCTCTGATCTTGACACAATAGGAGCTCCTGGAGAAACAGGAAACTCCACTTGAAGATTTTCCGCAGTCTTCCCTTCTTCATCAACCCTGCTCTCCGGTAGTTCAACTCCTGAACTCCCCTTGCAGGAAGTCACCTCATCGAACACCACATCCTGAGATACAAAGGATCTTCGAGTCTCAGGATCCATGCAAAGACTTGGTTTCGCTCATCATGTCCAATAAAGACTAGCTTCCTTGCTTTCGCATCTAGCTTTGTCCGAAGAGCATCAGGAATATGCACATAACAGGTTGACCCGAACACCTGAAGGTGTGCAACACTTGGTTTCTCCTTGAACATCAGTTCGTGAGGGGTCTTCATGTTGATAGGACTTAGAGGCATCCTGTTGATGATGTAAGCCGCACAAGACATTCCCTCCGCCCAGAAGGACTTTGAGATACTCTTGGCATGAAGCCATCATTTGCAAGTTTCCGTCAGATGACGGATCTTCCGTTCTGCAACGCCATTTTTCTGTGGAGTATGGGCACAAGTGAGCTCTCTCCAAACGTCGTGCTTTCTGCAAGAACTTGAGAACTCACCAGAGGTGAACTCCCCACCATTGTTAGTTCTCAATTTTTTCACCCGCAGGCCTAACCGACCTTCTACCAGTTCCTTGAACTCCACGAACCTCGCAAAAGCTTCGAACTTCTCTTTCAAAAATACACCCAGGCATATCTGGTGCAATCGTCAATCAACACCAACATATATCTGTTGCCTCCAAGGCTTGGGGTGGCAGTCGGTCCCATAAAATCACCGTGAATGCACTCCAACGGCGCTTTGCATCTTGTTTGCGATTTATCAAATGGAAGTCGATGAGACTTACTAAACTAACATCCCGCACAAACATGACCGTCTCCATAGGAGGACAAGCTAGGCATGCCCTTGACTAGGCCCCTTACCGCCATAACCTTCAATTTGTTCATGCCTACATGTCCCAACCTTTCATGCCAAATGTCCGCGCTATCATTGGTCTTCATCTTATCAACATAGGTACTTGTCGACAAAATGAACAAGTCCTTCACCCGCTTTCAACATGGATAACGTCTCCCAAATGTCCTCGCCAAGTAAATAGCTCTCCATACATGACCTCCATTTCTTATAGTTAGTCGATGTAAGGAGTTCAATACCAAGCCATCTTGCGAATCCACCTTCCATGGCAATCTAAGTGGTCTCTTCTTCACAAAGACGATGGCAACTCAAGTTGATCACTGCTTATCCACTCCAACAACCTGGCTCTGATACCATGTTAAAATTTTTGATTTGAATCGTTTAGGAGTAAGCAGGAGTTGCATCAACTGAGTTATAGCCAAAAACCACAATGCCACACAGCAACACAAAAGACTTTGTTGAATCACAAACTTCATTTACAGTGCGAAGTATACATGGCGAGACATGATTCATAAGAATCACGAAGGATAGAAGAACAAAACACCAAAAAGTAAAACTGGAGGTTTGACATGTAGAGACCGCATAGACCGCTCGACTCTAGAGATCGCCCGGCTTGACCTGAGACCGCGCGAACAAAAAACTGACAGGCCGCCTGCACTGCAAGATCGCCACCTCAGACCGCATGAACTGGAGCTTATTGAATTGAACGAACTAGACCGCAACTCAGATCGCCTAACCGCTGAAGGTCGCCTGATCGCTGAGCTCGATGCGAACAACACAAGAACACCATAAACCAGTTCGCAGACAGACCGTTGTCGAACTGTTTATTCAAGCCGCTGGGAATCACCAAGGAAGGAGACCGCAACCTGCTAACCGCAAACCTGTGAACACAACAAACAGTCAACTCGCTTCTGAGACCGCCCGACCTCAAAGTTGAGACCGCACGAATTAACCCAGGCTCTAGTTCTTACAGTTCTCGTCATGAATGACGGGCCATGCACCCCTATTTATAGGCGGGTAGACGGATGTCGTCACCGCACAGGAGAGATACAATCACCACCCGTCAGATCGCCAGCAGTCTCACAAGGTAGACCGCACGATCAGACCACTTGGACAACCTTCCGTCCAAGACCGCAGATCAGCAGACAGATCGCGCACAAGTCGTGCGAACACGAGACCGCGCACAAGCCACGCAGGCACAAGAATGCTCCTTCCTTACATCACTAGGAGCAAACCAAGAACCATCTGGCTGACTTCAGACAAGTCTCCAGATCGACCAGCACAAGCCGCCCGGTCAGGCGGTTACATAAGAACAGACCGCCCAGTCTTCTACAAAGAAGATAGACAGACTAAGTAGAACAACCTGGAGAGAGACCGCAACAACCAGGAACAAACCGGATAACCAGCAGACTACCAGAACAGATCGACAGAGCCAGACCGGCAGAATACCAACACAAGCCGCGCGGTCTCTGCGGTCTCCAAAATTCAGACCGTCGGCCACGTTCCACTCCACTTAATAATTTCAACAGATTTCCATTACTTACGTCGATAATAGCCCGTACGGAGACTAGGAAGGGTCGGTCGAGTATGAGGGGTAATTCGGCGTCCTCTTCGTTATCGAGGATGACAATGTCTACCGGAAAGATAAACTTGTCAACCTTCACTAGCACATCTTCTATGACCCCGATCGGGTACTTAACGAACTGATTTGCTAGTTGGATGCTTATATTGGTTGGGCTTGGGGTGCCCAAACCAAGCTTTTTAAATAAGGAGAATGGCATAAGATTTATGCTAGCTCCAAGATCGGCCAAGGTGTGTTTAATTAATAAATTGCCGAACAAACACGGGATGGAGAACCGTCCGGGATCATTTAATTTTTCCAGCAATTTATTTAAAACAATCGCCGAACATTCTTTGTTAAGAGAAATGCGCAAAATATCTTCACGTCTCTTTTTATTTGATAATAATTCCTTGAGATATTTCGTGTATTTAGGCATTTGTGAGAGTGCCTCGCAGAATGGTACGTTGATTTGAATTTGTTGTAAAATATTTATGAATTTTTTATACTGCTCCTCGTTGCGCTCATTTTGTAATTTATAAGGATACAGAATAGAAGGCGTTTTAAATAATGCGCGGAGCTAAATCAGAATAATTAAAATGCGGAGGCGGAGTTGAAACGTTTACCTCAGGCTCGGTCAATTTTGATGTTTTTTACCTCCTTTCCGCTGCGGAGGATTATTGCGTTGGCGCTCTCCTGTGGATTGGGCTCAGTATTGCCTGGTAGAGCTCCTTGCTGGCGTTCGGAGAACATCTTGGCGAGTTGTCCAATCTGATTTTCTATACTCTTAATAGATCCGGATAGATTCCGGATGTTGGACTCATTGGAAGCAACGTATTTGGTGAAGGACTCTTTAAATGAAGAGGACTTGTGTGGCTGTGGTGGAGCGAATCCGAGAGGATTCACTTGTGGTGGACGCTGAGCATTATTGGGGTTGCTCCGTGAAAAATTAGGATGGTTCCTAAAACCCGAATTATAAGAATTATTAAATGGAATGTTATTATTCGGGTTATAAGGAGGACGATAAGAGTTCCCCAAATAATCTACTTCCTCTTGAATGAAGTTATTATTATTTTCGTTATTATTATGATTAGCCCAATTGGTGGTGGAGGAAGCAGACATCTCCGCCATTTGCGTAATTAATCTCTCTACTTGTAACGCTAAATTAGTGGCTCCCTCGACTTCATAAAGTCCGGCCGGCTTGTTAGGGCACGTCCGTGGCGCATTCCACTAATATGCGTTGATGGCCAACTCTTCAAAAAGCTCTTGAGCGGCCTTGGGGGTTTTGTTATTAAGAGTTCCCTCTGCTACTGCATCAATCATTTGCCTTGTTTGGAGATTCAAACCATTGTAGAAAGTTTGAATTTGTTGCCACAAAGGAATGGCATGATGAGGACATCTCCGCAATAATTCCTTGAAGCGCTCCCATGTGTCGTAGAGAGACTCCGAGTTTATTTACGTAAAAGAGAGAAACTTAAAAACCGTGACCTCGAAGAGGAAGACCTCCACGGAGAGCCACTTAGAGCCCGCATCTCGGGCCAATGTAGGAATGAGTAGGGCGGATGTGCTAGAAGTAAACCCCAACTTTAGCTTGGGGGAAAGGCCCCGAGACGGTGCGGGTGACCCCTTGCTCGTTTGAGAGGGGCGGAAAGGGTCATGATTTCCACACGCCTCCCCTCCTGGGTCGACCACGGCCCGACCGGAGAGCACGCCTATGACCTTGCTTATGGGCTATATGGGAGAGAAGAAGTCACCGCCTACGAGAAATCCACCCTGCGGGAGCTCGCCTACGAGACCTCGCGATCCCAAATGCGCTCCATGGAGCTTTCGCATATGGCATTGCGTCGCGGCGTCATCTTCGTGAAGTGGTTCTACAAGGCTGAGGATCATGAGACGCGACTTGGAGTCGCCGAGAGGATTCTCGCAAAAGCCCCGAAGAAAGAGGTAAGTCTTATCCGAGATGAATTTTGATTTCCCTTCTTTTTTGTTCCCATATGTGAATTCAATGTAGGATGTCGAGGTCGCGGCTCAGATGGTGACTCGATTTGTCAAGCTGGAGGTTGAGGTGGAGGACCTCAAGGCGCAGCTCGCTCGAACCCCTATTCAGTTACTGGCAGCGGGGCATGACAGATCCTCTTCTAAACATGAGGAGGTGTTGCAGTTCACCCCTAGCGAGATCGAGGTGACCAGAGGCTCATAGTGATTAAGACCACCCAAAGCACGCTCGACATTCTACAAGTCATCAACGCCTTTTGTGCGGGGTGGGAAAACATCACTGCGGAGGAGTTGATCCCCACGCTCTTCCTCCCTGACCCACCCCCCCCCCCCCCCCCCCCCCCCCCGGCAAGCTCGTCCTCTGACTCACACAACATCTCGATGACTGACAAAGATGATGGCGAGTGAGGACCATCTTCCGAGGACCCAAACTTTTTCTTCTTGTTCTTCCTTTATGTATATAAGGGGCGAGCCCCAAGACGTTTTTAAATCTTTAAGACTGAAAAATGAAAATTTTCAAGTCTCATTATTGATTCTTCAACCTCTTTTTTTCTTTGATATGTGTACTCCTGGAGACTCGCCTTAGTCTCTCAGACTCGTCGGGTGCCTACCTTAGGGACCAAATAATGTCGAACTGTTGGCCTTCCCTCTACGAGACTTGCGAGACTTAGGCTTTGCAGTCTCTGTGTGCTCGCAACCTTTTAACAAAAAATAGGGATAGTTTCCTGCTCAAGATTCTGTGAGAGCGTTTAGCACCTGCCCTGGTCGCGAGTCGTGCGACTCGAGCGTTCGTTATCACCCTTGAGTGATCAAGTGGGAGGCGTGGATGGCCAAGGTGAGACCATCTCGACTCGCCTCCTCCCCTTATCTGGGATGGGTCTCCATCTCATCCCATTTATTTCACTTCCATTCCACATAGATGATCAACCTGCCCTGTCGTCTTATGAGAGCCCGGCCAGCGGGATCATATCTAGGGACTCTGCTAACACAACTATTCCATCTGCCACCTGAGTGGTCAACCAGCCATGTTGGATTATGATAACCTGGTCATCAGAACCATCTTCGGGTATCTTCCAACAACCTTCTAACCTGTCACCTATGTGGTCAATCTGCCCTGCCGTCTTGTGGGAGCCCAATCAGCAGAACCATCTCAGGGGCTCTTCTCACTTAACTTTACATTCTGCAACCTGAGTGGTCAACCTGCCCTACTGGCTTGTGAGAGCCCGGTCAACAGAACCATCTCAGGAGTTCTTCTCATATAACATTCCAACCTGCCACCTGAGTGGTAAACCTGCCCTGTCGTCTTGCGAGAGCCCGGTCAGCGGAACCATCTCAGGGGCTCTTCTCACATAACTTTCCAACTTGCCACCTAAGTGGTCAACCTGCCCTACCGGCTTGTGAGATCCCGGTCAGTGGAACCATCTCAGGGGCTCTTCTCAAAACTTCCCAACCTGCTACCTGTGTCATCAAAGTGCGCTGCCGCCTTGCAAGAGCCCAGTCAGTGGAACCATCTCAGGGGCTCTTCTTACAACTTTCCAACCTGCAACCTGAGTGGTCAACCTTCCATGCCGATTTGCGAGAGCCCGGTGAGCGGAACCATCTCAGGAGCTCTTCTCACATAACTTTCCAACCCGCCACCTGAGTGGTCAACCTGCACTACCACCTTGTGAGAGACTGGTCAGCAGAACCACCTCAGGGGCTCTTCTCACATAACTTTCCAACCTGCCACTTGATCTATCTGCACTGCCGGCTTGCGAGAGACCAGTCAGCAAAACCATCTCAGGGGATTTTCTCATAGAACATTCCAACTTGCCACCTGAGTGGTCAACTTGCCCTGCCGGCATGCGAGAGCCTGGCCAATTGAACAATCTCAGGGGATTTTTCCACCAAAAGAACTTTTAACTTCTAAACAACATGAAATGTTTGGTTCTTAGTATCCTTCCCGGGCAGGGCAGAAGTTGTTGGGTATTGTAGCCACAATTACCTTGATTTGAAGAAGTGTTCCTTTGAACTAAGTTGAATTGAGTTGTATTTGATGAATTCTGTTTAGATGTGTTATGACAGGTCTTAATGCTAAGTGCACACCAAAGTCAGGTTGCAATGGATCACCAAACACAGTTCTAGACAATGTAATCCCTCATTATGTAGAACAAAGTGTTGGTCCATGTGTAATCTCTCTATTGGGGTGTACTTCATATACTCATAACTGAAGGTTTTCAAGCTTGAGGAGTGGAGCAGGTGTTCAGGAGAAAAGAAATTTTTGCTGAGTCAATTCGTCGAGATGTCTCGTGAAGTTCCGACGAATCTCGACGAATCCAGACAGAAGTCAAATTTGTAGTTTGAAGAAGAAATTTCTGCGGCTAAGTCTATTCGTCGAATGTTCTCATGAACTCCCGACGAATATCGATGAACACAGACAGAAGTCAAAAAGGCAGACTTGTGAAGGAAAATGTGCGGCTAAGTCAATTCGTCGAATGTTCTCGAGAACTCCCGACGAATTCCGACGAATGTAAACAGAAGACAGTTTTCAAGCTTTGTTTAGTATTTTTCAATGGCCAAGTCAATTCGTCGAATGTTCACGTAAAGTCTCGACGAATAACGGACAGACGGATTTCAAATTTATGTTTCGTTTTTGAAATTTAGGGTTGGCTGCCATGTTCAGTACACGTGGCGACCTGTCCTTGTTTGTCGCCCGAGCCGTTGGAGGTCTTCCTATAAATAATCTCTTTTTTTAGGGCAAAAAGAAGATAGAACCCGAGTGAAAAAGGAAGCCAGCCATTTCTTCCTTCTCGTGTTGATCAAGTTTTCTGAGATCTAACTTCTGCGCTGCTCAAGATTCGTTCTTCAGTGTTGCTAGAGATTTCTCAGATAAGAAGGCCTTTGATCTAGTTGCTTCTCTCAATATTGAAGATCTTTTCGATTTAATCAAAGGGCCTACTCAGATCAGGTTTGCCGATTCTTTATTCTTCCTAATCCTTGAAGATCCAAGCTTTCACTCTAAAGGAAGAAGAAGATTTAGTATCTCCAGATCTGAAGTTAATCTCTATTGAGATTCAAGAGAAGTTTCGTTTTAAACTTTATTTAATTTCTGTAGTAGTTTTTACTCCGAGTTATTTTGTAGGAGTTATTTACTCCGAGTTGTAGGAGTTGTTTACTCTGAGTTTGTAGGAGAGGTTGTTCTCCGAGTTTGTAGGAGTCGTTGTCTCCGAGTGTAGGATTTGTTGATAAATCTGAGTTTTGGTGAAGTTGCCGACGCTAGCCCAAAGTGCTAGATAGGTGAGCGGGAGAGAGGAGTACCCACCGTTGGGGAACCTCTATAAATCTTGTGTCTCTGTGCTGTGATTTTTTCTGTTGTGTTTGTGCAAAATTTTTTATTCCGCAATCGCAGTAGAGATCACCTATTCACCCCCCTCTAGGTGATTTAGGTAGACAACGATTTCTTTCAATTGGTATTAGAGCTAGGTTATCTTTAAGAGGTTAATACCTAGATTAAAGATCCTTCAGCGTTGTCAAGATCTCTATCTATGGACAGAGGCATGGAAAGGTTTTCCTCCAAGCTCCCAGTTTGCACTAAGGAAAATTTCCCCATGTGGAAAGAAAGAGTTATCTTCTACATGGAAGCAAATGATCATCGAATCTCCCAGATAGTTAGGGAAGGTCCCGTCATTCCTACGGTTGCTTCTACCATTGATCCCACCCAAAAGGTGACAAAGAAACTAATGGATATGACAAAGGATGAAATTGCACTTGTCACTCTGGACAAAAAAGCGAAGCACATCATAGCAGGTGCAGTTGATGATTCAATGCTACAAAATCTGATTCACTGCAAGTCTGCAAAAGATATGTGGGATTCTATTGTGGTTTTGATGGAAGGTACTGAAGAAGTTCGAGATGACAGGAAGTCTTTGCTGAACCAAGAATATGAAGCCTTCAAGCAACAAGGCAAAGACACAATTTCTGACACCTACGAGAAATTCTTCAAGATTGTAAATGGATTAAGAAACTATGGAAGGGAATTCACCAAGGGTGAACTAAACGATAACTTCCTTAGATCCCTGTATAAGGAATGGGACCCCAAAGTGATAGCTATCAGAGAATATGGTAAGTTGGCTACTACGGAGCCACAGATTCTGTATGGGAAGTTGCTCTCCCATGAGCTAAAGCTGAGTATTAGAAAAGCTGAAGAAGAAGGATGCTCCACTTCTGGAAGGGAGAACTCTGTGGCACTGAAGGCCAAAGAGTCAAGAAGAGGTAAAGCTAGATTATTTGAAAGGACACAGCCGTCAGATGAAGACGATGAGTCTGTGGATTGCTCATCAAGCTCAGACATGTCCGATTGAGAGTTCTCTTCACTCTCCAAGAAATTCAAGAAATTGCTCAGAAAAAGGAGCCAAAGAAGATCAAGGCGTGACGATGAACATCACAAGAAAGAACACAGAAACGACAGGTATTATTCTAAACCAAACAAACACGATTATACTGAACCTGTTTGTTATTGTTGTAAAAAGCCAGGGCACATGATAGCTGATTGCCCACACAAGAAGAAGGAATCTTCAAGAAAAGAAGAAAAGAAGTCCTTCAAAGGAAAGAAGAAAGAGGAGAAGAGTTTTGTTGCCATGAAGTTCAAGACTCTGAGTGATAGTGACACAAATGAGTCTAACTCAGATGAAGAGGCATTCTTTGGACTGATGGGTCAACCTGATACAGAAGACCAATTTGGTCAATATAGAGGAAAAGGTCTCACAAAAGACTGCTTCTACAGTCTAATGGCCATGTCAGATGATGACAAAGATATTGTTCCTTTCACCGGTCAGGTATTATCTTCTACACCTCTTTCATGTTCAGAAACGGCATATGATGCTAATGAAAACTACTATTCGGAAGAGGATTCTGAGTTGACTGCTAAGTATGAGGAAATGTTGAAGGGGTTTAATAAGTGTCGAAAGCTTGTTAAAACTCAATCAAAGGAGATTCAATCCCTAAAGGATCAAGAATCAAACCTGAGAAAGGAGATTGAAGAATCTAACCTACTCAGGGAAGAAATCTTATCCTTGAAGATTGCACTCTCGGAGGCCACTTCAACAGGCATTCAGAAGAGTGAAATTATCAATGATTTGACGAAACAGCTTGAGGCTGAAAAGAAGATCACAATGAATTTCTCTAAGCCCAAGACAGTTTTGCCTATCATAGACACTTTTACTGCTGGTTCTGGTAGTAGTGGTTTGGGCCATGTTGCTGAAAAGAGCCTAAGTTAGTCCGCCAAAAGAAGAGCTGCTAAAGCAAAGGGTAAGGGTTCACAGTGTGCTCCAACTTTCAAGAAGGTGATTCTTCCTACGAACACCTATGATCTTGAATGCATTTATGGTCACTTTAGCAGACCAACCCATGTTGAGCCTGCCAAGGTGAACTCAGTGTGGACCAGACCCAGAGACTTTGGATCTAGCTCCCTCAAGTCTCCTTATGAGGAAGTTCAATTGAAGCATCATGGACCATTCATTCATGGATCAAATGCTAAGAAGGCACCGCAGGTCAAGCCTATTGTGCCTAAGAATTGTGTATGTTGCACCAACGAGGCTTTTACCTCCAAGGTTGCTCCTCCTGCAAAGCCACCCGTTCAAAAGGCTCGGCAGAACAAAACGAGGAGATACAATAGATTTGAATGCTGGTGTTGTGGCAAAATTGGTCATTTTGCCATAGATTGTTGGTTCAATCATACTGTGCCAAGAACTCCACGAGTTAACAGTGCAAGAATGACCCCTTGCAATGTTAACACTCCTAGTGGTGTTGATCTAACCAGAAACCTAAGACCCAAATCCTTTTGGGTTCCTAAGGGAAATTAATCTGTGTTTGCAGGTTTGTCCAAAGGACAACCAAAACTCTAATCAGGCATTTGGACAAGTGGATGTTCATGGTACATCACCAGAACATAGAAGAAATATAGTAAAGTTGCTGAAAAGCTTAGGAAATCAGTCCAAGCACTGAAATTCTAAGGGGGAGAAAAGATTGAGGGGGAGCTTTCAGCTCTCATGCTTTTTCTTCCCTATCTGAAGTAGTCAGAAAGGGGGAGAGAAGTTGAAATTGCAAGAGAATTCAAAGTTAGAATTGGCAAAGTTGAAAAAGCTAAGTTTTAACTCTCCTTATCTATTTGATATATATTTATTTAAGTGCAATTCAACTCAGTACATAGGTTCTGACTTCTTCAAATAGGGGGAGATTATTGGGTATTGTAGCCACAATTACCTTGATTTGAAGAAGTGTTCCTTTGAACTAAGTTGAATTGAGTTGTATTTGATGAATTCTGTTTAGATGTGTTATGATAGGTCTTAATGCTAAGTGCACACCAAAGTCAGGTTGCAATGGATCACTAAACACAGTTCTAGATAATATAATCCCTCATTGTGTAGAACAAAGTGTTGGTCCATGTGTAATCTCTCTATTGGGGTGTACTTCATATACTCATAACTGAAGTTTTCAAGCTTGAGGAGTGGAGCAGGTGTTCAGGAGAAAAGAAATTTTTGCTGAGTCAATTCATCGAGATATCTCGTGAAGTTCCGACGAATCTCGACGAATCCAGACAGAAGCCAAATTTGTAGTTTGAAGAAGAAATTTCAGCGGCTAAGTCTATTCGTCGAATGTTCTCATGAACTCCCGACGAATATCGACGAACGCAGACAGAAGTCAAAAGGCAGACTTGTGAAGGAAAATGTGTGGCTAAGTCAATTCGTCGAATGTTCTCGAGAACTCCCGACGTATTCCGATGAATGTAAACAGAAGTCAGTTTTCAAGCTTTGTTCAGTATTTTTCAATGGCGAAGTCAATTCGTCGAATGTTCACGCAAAGTCTCGACGAATGACGGACAGACGGATTTCAAATTTATGTTTCGTTTTTTAAATTTAGGGTTGGTTGCCATGTTCAGTACACGTGGCGACCTGTCCTTGTTTGTCGCCCGAGCCGTTGGAGGTCTTCCTATAAATAATCTCTTTTTTTAGGGCAAGAAGAAGATAGAACCCGAGTGAAAAAGGAAGCCAGCCGTTTCTTCCTTCTCTTGCTGATCAAGTTTTCTGAGATCTAACTTCTGCGACGCTCAAGATTCGTTCTTCAGTGTTGCTAGAGATTTCTCAGATAAGAAGGCCTTTGATCTAGTTGCTGCTCTCAATATTGAAGATCTTTTCGATTTAATCAAAGGGCCTACTCAGATCAGGTTTGTCGATTCTTTATTCTTCCTAATCCTTGAAGATCCAAGCTTTCACTCTAAAGGAAGAAGAAGATTTAGTATCTCCAGATTTGAAGTTAATCTCTATTGAGATTCAAGAGAAGTTTCGTTTTAATTTTTATTTAATTTCTGTAGGAGTTTTTACTCCGAGTTATATTGTAGGAGTTGTTTACTCCGAGTTGTAGGAGTTGTTTACTCTGAGTTTGTAGGAGAGGTTGTTCTCCGAGTTTGTAGGAGTCGTTGTCTTCGAGTGTAGGATTTGTTGATAAATTCGAGTTTTGGTGAAGTTGCCGACGCTAGCCTGAAGTGCTAGATAGGCGGAGCGGGAGAGAGGAGTACCCACCCTTGGGGAACCTCTATAAATCTTGTGTCTCTGTGCTGTGATTTTTTCTGTTGTGTTTGTGCAAAAGTTTTTATTCCGCAATCGCAGTAGAGATCACCTATTCACCGGCTCTATGTGATTTAGGTAGACAACGATTTCTTTCAGAAGTCCACTCATTACAAAACAAATATATCAAGATTAAAATTTCATTATTAACTAGGAATTAAAACGCTTCAGGTCGTCCCCACTCTAAGTGTTGCTAAAAGAGGATCCCATGACATTTTAGACGCAATAGCCTCCAGACATTAACACTTCCAAAATTACATAGGGACCCTCCTAGATGGGGTGGAGTTTTCCAACAGCCGCCAACCATCCCGCAGCGTCGACCTTTTTTAGAACAAGGTCCCCCTTCGCGAAATGCTTAATTCTCATGTGTCTATCGAAGTACCTTGTCATCATACGCTTGATCTCCTCCTAGCGAATGGATGTCAAGTCCTGAAGTTCTTCTACGAGGTCAAGCGAGAGCCACTATTCTTCTACATTTTATATCCTCCACTCATCGTCTCCTTCGCCTTGTGGCCACAACTCGAGGGGACCTCACCTCGAACTCCACCGACAATACGACCTCGAATCCATGAGAGAGTTTAAAAGGAGTTTCTCTCATGGCCGTGCTGGGAGTAGTTCTTAAGGCCCAAAGGACTAAGGGGAGCTACACCACCCAGTTACCCTTCAAGTTTTCGACCTTTTTATATAACAAATTGCCAAAGGTTTTGTTTTCTACCTCCACCTGTCTGTGGCTCCTTGGATGATGGACGGACATGAGGTGAAGTTCAATGCCCAACTGACTGCAGAAGCTGGTGAACTCTTCGCTATCAAATTACGGCCCGTTATCTGTGATGATTGCTAGGTGCATCCCGTGCCGACAGATTATGTCTCCCCAAATGAAGTTTCTTATTACCTGCGAGGTTGTCTTTGTCAGCGTCTTGACCTTCAACCACTTGGAGAAATAGTCAACCATGACAAGGAGGAACATCCTTTTCCCATTGGCTTGGGGTAAAGGGCCTGCCAAGTCCATTCCCCAAATTGCAAAGGGCCACGGCGTCATGATTGTCTTGAGCCTCTGCGCTGGAAGAAGTTGCAATGGTGCGAAGAGCTAACACTTAAAACACTTCTTCGTGTACTATGTCGCGTCCTTGCTGATCGTGGGCCAAAAGTAACCTTACCTAAACACCTTTTTTTCTAATGTCTGACTCCTGGAGTGGCTGCCACATTCTCCGGAGTGCATCTCTTCCAAAACCCTCAGGACTTCCTCCTCGGAGACACATCTTGCGAGGAGCCCGGATAGGGTCTTCCTGTTGCTGTTTCCATGGTGAACTGGAAGTGGTCAAATATCTTGTCTCACTTCTAACGCGATATGAGCCTATGGGGTCGCAGACAAGAGTGCTTGGAGAAATTGGAGGAAGAATCCTGTTGATAAGCGATCAAATTAAAGCAGGTTCGACGAACTCAAAGTGCGTTCGACGAATGGCTAGCGTAGCGCGTTCGTCGAACGGCTAGCATAGCACATTCATCGAATGGTTCATCAAACGGCTAGCATAGCACGTTCGTCGAATGGCTCGACGAATGGCTAGCATAGTGCGCTCGTCGAACGGTTCGTCGAACGACTAGAGTAGCACATTCGTCGAACGATTTGTCGAACGGCTAGCGTAGCGTGTTCGTCGAACGGCTCGTCGAACGGCTAGCGTAGCGCGTTCGTCAAACGGCTAGCGTAGCGTGTTCGTTGAACGGTTCGTCAAACGGCTAGCGTAGTCCATTCGTCGAACGGCCAACGCGTTCGATGAACGCTAGCCAGTTCGTCGAACGCAGTATTCGACCAATTTATATTTGCCCAATGCTTTTCTTTTTCGCAGGGGTATAAAAGAATACGATTCTTTTAACCTAACACCCAGATCTATTTTTGCAATCTATTTTGCGAGAGAGAGAGAGACGGAAGAGTTCCGCAAGGCTCCGACGGAAGTGTTCCGACCGGTCGATCCCTCCACCGCCGCACCCTCTCCCTGTCGTCGGACCTAGCAGTCCGTGGGTGACGTAGAGAGTAGTTCTTCTCTGACCTAAATCTTGTGCGATAAGAGGCTAGGGTTCTTCAGCACTCGTGTGGACTTCTCGTAGAGGCGTCGAACCATTTCAGCTCTTGGAACTCAGCCGCACGTTCTCTGGATCTTCCATTGGAGCATCTCGGTTGAGTATAGACTCAACCCCCTTCAGGTATAAATACTGCTATGTGTTGTGGCTGTTATTTAATTTCTTGAATCAGTGAAATCGCAAGTTCCATATAACTGTTTAGGGTTGTTCTAATTATTTTATTCCGCTGCGCATATATGATATGATGTATTATCATTTCTGAAATGGTATTGAGAAAACCCAACAGTGGTATCAGAGCTAGGTTTGCGATCTAATGTGGGTAAATCAGAAATTTAGAAGTGTTCTAAATGTCTGGATTTCTTCCTGGGTGTTTGGATTTCGATGAAGTGTTCTAAATTGGAACACCACCAGGAATGCATGTGATTGCGTTGTGATTTCTTTGTTTCAGAAATTGTGTCTCCTTAGCAGTAACCGTCCCTCTAATTGGTTTGTGAAACCAAATGTCTTAGATTTTGAATCTGACATTGAGAGACGAGCTTGTCTACTGCTTAAGTGGAGTTGTTTTGCCTGTGTCAAATGCATGTAAATCTGGAGATTTAGAAGTGTTCTAAATGCTCAGATTTAGCCCTTTTTATCAAAGCGTTGATAATTTTATTTTGTGCACCTCTGGGATGTATTTGGTTGTGAATGTTGTTATTTTATTATGTGCACATTGATTAATTGTTAATCAATTTTATAAATAAAATCCCTTATCAAATATTAAGTATACGGATGCCTTCCGATGGATGACACTCTTCCTGCCTCGATCGATGGAGTGTGGGCTTGCCAAAGCAAGGTGCATTAATCTATCTTGGTAAGGGTGCGAGCGGATAATTGTGATATCCCACTGTCGACATCGGGTCCAACTTAATTAGATGACCTCAAAAGTTGAGTGCCTAGAGGCATTGGGTTGGCATGCACCGTATGATGGATACAAATAAAGAGTTATTCACCAACAATACAAGAATTGCATATTGATGCAATTGGCAAGTGTTGCTTACCTAAATAACCGCATTATGAGAGGAACGCCAAAGCAGACTCGTTGTGTTGGTGAAATACGGATCTTGTCCACTAAGAGAGTAGCTCGCATAAACTCTCCGAATTGATACAAAGGGTTATCAATTTGAATAAAATAGTGGGAGTATTTAATAAAAGACCTTATTAAAATAAAAATGTATTTTAAAATATAGTACTAAAATATATTTTGCATTATTTTGTAGAATTTTCATGGCAAATACTTCACACTCCACGTTGTCCCTGAGAGCCATCCTTGAGAAGGACAAGCTCAATGGGATGAATTTCCTAGACTGGTTCAGGAACCTGAGAATTGTTCTCAAGCAAGAGCGTAAGCTCTATGTCCTTGAAGAAGATCCCCCCGAGGAGACAGCCACTACTGCACCTCATGCGGATAAAGATGCTTACAAGAAGTATGGAGATGACTCCTTGGATGTTGAATGTCTCATGCTCGCGACCATGAACTCTGAGCTTCAGAAGCAACATGAGAACATGAGTTGTTACGAGATGGTCGAGCACCTGAAGAAAATATTTCAAGGGCAAGCTCGCCAAGAGAGGTTGGACATATCCAGGGCATTATTTCAGTGTAAGATGGGAGCTCGGGACCCAGTAGGGACTCACACACTCAAGATGATTGGGTATATAGAGAACCTTGAAAGACTGGGGTTTCCATTGGGACAAGAGTTGGCCACTGACCTGATCCTGCAATCGTTGTCGGACAGTTATGAGCAGTTTGTCTTAAATTACAATATGAATAAAATTAACAAGACACTTCCCGAGCTCCTATGCATGCTAAGAACTGCCGAGATCAATATGAAGAAGGTCAAGCCTGCTATCCCCATATTGATGGTGCATAAAAGCAAGGGCAAGACCAAGGGACTCAAGAAGACTAAGTTGGGACCTAATTCATATCTTGATCCCAAATCTTCAGCACTGAAGAACAAGGGCTTGGCCAAGGAAGGGAAGTGCCACCATTGTGGTAAGGCAGGGCATTGGAGGAGTAATTGTCCCCTCTATCTTGAAGATCTGCAAAAGAAGAAGGGAAGTGTGACTTCCACTTCAGGTATTTTTGTTATAGAAATAAACCTTTCTGCTCCTTCATCTTGGGTATTGGATACCAGATGTGGTTCTCATATTTGTACTAATGTGCGGGAACTAACAAAGAGAAGAATGCTGGGTAAAGGAGAGGTAGACCTGTGCGTTGGAAATGGAGCAAGAGTTGCTGCTGTTGCTGTTGGTGTTTATCATCTTTCTTTGCCCACTCAGCTTGTAATATAATTAGATAACTGTTATTTTGTTCCAGCCATAACTCGAAACATTATTTCTGTGTCTTGTTTAGACATGAAAGGTTTTACTTTCATTATCAAGAACAATAGTTGTTCTATATTTCTGAATGATGTTTGTTTTGGTGTAGCCCAACTATTTAATGATTTATATGTTTTGAACTTAGACCATCCGATCTATAATGTAGAAAATACTAAAAGACTAAAAACAAATGACTCGAATCCTACGTACCTTTTGCATTGTCGTTTCGGCCATATAAACGAGAAACACATATCCAAGCTCCATAGAGATGGACTACTGGACTTATTTGATTATGAATCATTTGAGAGATGCGAGTCATGATTGTTAGGCAAAATGACGAAAGCCTCTTTCATTAGTTGTAGTGAGAGAGCTGATGATCTCTTGGGTATAATACATAGTGATGTATGTGGACCCATGAGTTCTATGGCTAGAGGTGGGTACTACTTCTTCGTTACATTTACTGATGATTTCAGTAGATACGGATACATGTTACTTATGAAGAACAAATCTGAAACCTATGAAAAGCTCAAAGAGTTTAAAAATGAAGTAGAGAACCAACTGGGAAAGAGGATAAAAGCACTCTGATCTGATCGAGGTGGCGAATATCTGAGTCATGAGTTTCGTGATCATCTGAGAGAGTGTGATATTTTATCACAGCTCACTCCGCCCGGAACACCACAACAAAATGGTGTGTCTGAGAGGAGGAATCGTACTTTGTTAGACATGGTACGGTCGATGATGAGCCATGCAGATTTGCCCGTTTCCTTTTGGGGATTTGCTTTAGAGACTGCTGCTTTCACTTTAAATTGTGCTCCAACGAAAACAGTTCTAATACACCATATGAGATATGGACTGGGAAGCGTCCTAGTATGTCTTTTAGTAAGATTTGGGGCTGTGAGGCATACGTGCGACGTCAAATGCCTGACAAGCTGGAACCCAAGTCGGATAAGTGTTAATATATGGGATATCCTAGGAGAACCAAAGGGTATTATTTCTACCTGCCGTCCGAGGGCAAACTGTTTGTCGCAAGTACTAGCATCTTTTTGGAGAATGAGTTCTTATCCGAAAAAACTGCAAATGTGGAACTTGAGGAAGTTCAAGAACCACAAACAATAGTTGAACCAATTTTAGAACCTGAGCAAGGACTATAAGTTGTTGTAGCTAGAGAGCCTGCTCAAGAAACATAAGTCTTGCATAGATCTGATAGACCAAGATTTGAGCCTGAGAGATATGGATTTCTCGTGTCTCAAAAAGGTAATGTGTTGCTTATGGATCATGATGATGAGCCTGCAACCTATCAAGAGGCTATGTGTGGACCTGACTCCGAGAAGTGGCTTGAGGCCATGAAATCTGAAATGGACTCCATGTATGCAAACTATGTTTGGACCTTGGTGGAACCACCTGAAGGGGTACGACCCATAGGGTGCAAGTGGGTCTTCAAAAAGAAGACCGACATGGATGGGAATGTACAGACATTCAAAGGCCAGCTGGTGGCTAAAGGTTTCAGGAAAATTCATGGTGTTGACTATGATGAGACCTTTTCCCCTGTAGCCATGGTCAAGTCCATCAGAATTCTACTTGCTATTGCTACGTATTATGACTACGAGATCTGGCAAATGGATGTCAAAATGGCTTTCCTTAATGGAAACCTCCTTGAGGAAGTGTATATGACACAACCCGAGGGTTTTGAATCTCCAAATGAAGCCACTAAGATATGCAAGTTGAATCGATCCATTTAAGGATTGAAACAAGCTCCTCGAAGTTGGAATCTTCATTTTGATGAGAAAATCAAAGAGTTTGGTTTCATCAAGAATGAGGATGAACCTTGTGTTTACAAGAGCTTTAGTGGGAGCATTGTCATTTTCCTGATATTGTATGTGGAAGACATACTGTTGATTGGAAATGACATTCTGACCCTACAAGCTGTTAAGAACAGGCTAGGGGACTGCTTTTCTATGAAGGACTTGGGTGAAGCGACTTATATGTTGGAACATGGTCTTCCGCATCTCCTAGGTTTGAGAATAACAAATCCTATGTGTATTTGATCGTGTGTGTTTAAGTGTGCAGGATAACAATGTCCACATGACTCAAGGATTACATAAGAAGGTTGCCCCCAAGTTTGAGCCATCAAATCCAAAACTCCCACTAGCATCGATGGTATCACCTAACGCCTGGCGCTAGCGCTAAGGAACCGCTGAGAACGGATACTGGGTTCGACAAAATTGAAGCCTGTTCGACTATCTTGCGTTCGACGAATTTCCGGTCGATGAATGTTGAAGCCCGCTCGACAAACTTCGGTCGATGATTTGAGCTCGACGAAAAATCGCTCGACGAACTATAAGCTGCGCTCGACGAAATGCTCATCACTGCGTTCGACGAAAATTCGCTCGACGAACTGTATGCTGCGCTCGACGAAAAGATTGCTTAAGCTAAAATTCCGGGAGTACTTATAGAAGGAGATAGTGCCTGGCAGTATCCGATAGCACATGCGATAGCGCGGTGCAGAGTAGGCAAGAGAGAATTGTTTCCTCAGATTGAAGATTCTGCCGCGCAGAATATGTCCTAAAATAGGATAGCGCCGGTGGTACCACTAGCGCAGGGGCTAGCGCTAAGTCTATAAAAAGGACCCCATGGCTCTGTCTTCATTATCCTCGAGAGATCCAAAATTCCAGAGCTTCGTGCCACATCATATAGAGGAAGGTTCAGAGAGATACTCCCACAAATCCATAAAGGCTTAAGGAGATCCGTGGAGAAGATTTCAACACGCATCATCATCGTGACGAAAAACCTCATCAACAAAGATCATACTCTGCGTCTTCGTCTACTTCTCCAAGAGATCCACATATAGGGAGTTTTATATTATTGTCTTTGTATTTCAAATCTTTTCTTTTAAATCGTGCAGTAAATTCGCCTCGTGTTGGCGACTAGGTTTGGGTAGGACTTATGGCAGAAATTCGCCTCGTGTTGGCGACTAGGTCTCGGGTGTAGGTCTAGGGGGTGCTTGAGGCCATATCCGGGGAAGGGTTGGCTAGAGCGGTTGAGGCCGTATCCGGGGAAGGATCGCTTAAAGCCAACTGGTTCGAGGGGATACGAGTCGGTATAGAAAACAAAAAGAGTCTTTCATATTTCGCTTTGATTTCTAGCGTCATTGAAATCAAAATTTTGTAATCAATTTTATTAATAATAATCATGTCTCTCTTTGTGTAATAAAATTGATTTGTTCTTCATTTCTCTAAATTGTTTATTATCCTCTCCTTTATTATAAAACAATTTAGATCTTTAAACAAAATCACTATTTTGATTTCTTATCATAAGTAAGTATTTCAAAATATAATATAAGTTTTTAAAACCCTTATTCACCCCCCTAAGGGCGCCTACCGATCCAACAAGTGGTATCAGAGGGACGTTATTCCAAAATGGCTTAACAACCGGGAATAATGGCTTCTCATGATCTCGCTTCTACTAGTGGGGAAAATTTTTATGAAGAAGAAAAATCTCTGGCACCACCTTTATTCGAAGGAAGAAATTATAAAGGGTGGAAATTGTTAATGGAAAGGTTTTTTAAAACATTAGATATCAACGCTTGGGATATAGAAATAACAAGACCAGCGGACGAATCAAATAAACAAGAGCGTCACCTAAATGCAAAAGCAATGCATTATATTTTTTGTGCTTTATCTCAAGATATCTTCAAATTAATATATTGTTTTTCTAGTGCATACAAAGTTTGGAAATTTGTTGAAGAAATGTATGATTCTCCTTCTACAGGTATGGAACAATCGCAAGAACCAGAGAATATGCAAGCTTGCACAAGTCTTCAAGAATGCTCCTCTCATGACGGATCCATGAAGTGCACATCAAGTGAAAGAGAAGAAGAAATACTATCTTCGTAAGAGGAGTGTCAAAAAGATGTCAATGAAACGATATGCTCAAATCGTGCCTCTTCCAAAAGCACTGTAAGGAAATCATATCATCTTATTGTTTGCAATTCTATTTCTACTTTACAATTGCTACAAATTATAAAGCGCAAAATTAAGAAATTAAAAAATGCGAATTGCAAATTGCGCTTAGAAAATAAAAATTTAAAAGCAAAAGTTAAAGTACAATCAAAATCTGATTTATCTAGCTTTACTCATGTCACTTCAATTGAAAATACAAAACCTTGTTTTGATTGTAATGATATTAAAGAAAAATTTAAGGAACTTGAAAAAGAAATTACTTGTATAAAAGAACATAAAGAAAAATTATCTTTAGAAAATTCATCTTTAAAAAGTGATTGTGCTACATGCAAAAGTTATAAAATTGAAATTGAAGAGATGGACGAAATATTTGAGGAATACAAAAATGAATATCAAAACCATATTGATTCAATTGTTTCTACTCTTAAGAATAGCTCAATTGCATATAATAAAGCTAGACATAATTTGAAAATTAAGAATAATGAATTAGAAGCTAAAATCAACTTGCTTAAGGAAATCATAAAGAAAGATTCTCAAAATATACATTCTCAATATAAAGCAAAATCCAAAAGCAAGTTGAATATGATTTCTCAAAATGTGAATAAGCTAAACTATGGAAATAAAAAACATCAAAAGATTGTAAATGAAATTCCAAAACACTATCATCATCATCATTTACAATATCAATCTTCTCCCAACTTAAAATTAAACGCAAACAAATTTCCTTTAAATAATAAATTAAAAAGTCATTTTTATCCAAACATACAAGAAAATGACTATGGAAATTTGAAAAATAAAAATAGTATTTGTCCAAGGTATGAATGGAGACCCATACTTAAGAATGACGCACTAATGTCAAAAGAAAGGGTCCATCCATCCTTGTCTCCTCAAAAGTCAACACGCTATATTTGGGTACCCAAAGGAACCATCCTACTTGGTCCTCTTTGGATACCTAAATCTCTTATTCATTAGTATCCAATCATTTGCATGAAGAAGAAATCAACTAAAAATGAAATATCATTATTCTACTTCATGATATGCCTAACCTTTTTCTTACTTTTGTTTATTTTCTTTTCTTTGAGCCATCATGATATGATCACTTTATATAACTTGTGATATGACTCTCACATATTAAACCAAAATTCATAAATAAAACAAATTGAATAAAGTTGAATAAAAAGTCATATCATTTCTCAAGTGATCTACTTATCTTTTTTATTTCTATACTTCTAAATCCATTTCCTAAAAGTCTTATAAAATTTGAAAAACTAAATTTGTTATATGATATTATTAAGACTAAATGAAATAAGTGTCAAAATGGATTTAAAAGGTGTATTTTAGGGGTATTAGGCTAAATTTATAAAATGCACAAGTTTTGCTTAGGTAGTTAATATATTTGCGTCATTTTCAATTACCCCTATTATGTTTAATCATAATCATATCAAATCAGATTTGAAAATTGCATTATTTCACTTATTTATGATAATTTCACTCATTCATATGTTGTGCAGAACTCAAGAATTAAGGTCTAATAAATATAGAACTTTAATGAATATGAAACCAATGTACTAAAATTTTAACTTCCGAAACTTTTTGCGATTTCTTCTCATCTCGTCACTTCATTAGACAGGCCTTACATTGCACAAACATAATTAAGAAAAATCGGAAGCAAAATCGAAGAAAATCTAGGCTATATGATCAAAATAAGCACTCTCTGTGAGCTAACGCAGGCGCTAGTACCTAACGTCGGCGCTAGCTCAAGTCTCAGATTGTCTGTAATTTTAAAATTCTAAAAAATCAATAAAAATATATTATTTTATATGTACTACTCATTTTTGCAATTCTGCCTGTACTTGTTTTTGAAAAATTAAAATACAAAATTACAAAAGCCAAATTACAAAAAAAATATTTTTTTATCTTTGGATATTTGTTTGAATTCTATTCCCATATGCAAAAATCAAATACAAAAATATAAAACAAAAACAAGTATCAAAAATTATTATTTTGAACTTAACTTTTCTATTTACATGTATCTTGCGTAAGCGTGATTTGGGCTATCATGCCATCATATCACCTAGTACCGGGCGAACCTCTCACAAGGTAGTCCTCGGGAAGTCCAAGATCAATCTTATGAGTTCAAACTTTAAATCAAGATTATTCTTCAAAAATATCAAAAATAATGTATGGACTTCATTGAAAAATCAAGCATGATTAATCTATTATTTAGAACTTCAATAATGTTGCAATTTATCTTTTCAAACTACTTTGAACATTGTTTTCATCATGCTTTGATATATCTATTAATATGTGCATCAAGTATCGATTAAAAGTTGTGTAGAACTATGCTTAGCATGCCTCTAAGTATGAGTAAATGTTTTATATTTGATAATGATCTTTATTCACTCACTTATTTTGGCATTGTCTACATATGTGTTTAATCTAAGGATGCTTGTGTATGTTGTGTATTAGTATAATGAATTAAAATTGCACAAGTATCTTACCTACACTACTTTTATTTGCACTTTTAGAAGTTAAGAAAAGTGGTTATGTTTTCATAAATTCTATTGGTTTGCAAAACAAGTGTATTCGGAGAACTTTGTACAAAACAAAAATCATAAAATAAAGAGACAAAGATAACTCCACCAAGCACTACTTGAACCTCCTGATAAGTCTTAATAAGCATTGTGAGGTTGAGCACCTTGGAAAGAATAGTAAAGTATCTTATGCAAACCATATCTTTCTTTCAAAATAAAAACCACTTACTCTTAAGTACACCAGATCACTAGTTTCAATATTAAAATAAAATAAAATATGTGATCCCCCAAGCACTTCTTTGCACCCTGATAAGTATTAATGAGCATTGTGTGTGCAAAGCACCTTGGTAGTTGTACATTTTTGTTTGTGCATTGAAGTGTGTGGAAGTGAAATTATTTGTGTTTTATTGTGCTCTTAATTTACATATTTCTTGTATTTTTAATTAAAACATTTGTTTACTCTACTCAAAAATACACTTATGTGCACATCATTATCTTCCATAACACTTCTTCTTATGAGTTTTGGATCCTAATGCAAATTCTATACTACTCTTTATTTATGAAATGCACTAGATAACCTAGCATGCTTTCTACAATGTTTGGTATGTTTTGCAATTGTGAGTTAAAGTAACTTTGTAGTAATCTCTTTATGATAATATTATTTCATGCTTGGTTACTTTATTGTTAAACTTAAAGATTTTACTTGAACAATGATTTACAAAAACATCTTCTTTATGAAATTTAATTCATATATCATTTTATGGATCATCATTGATTACAATAAGATGTTTCTTGTATTTCGATAAGTCTTCCGCATCATAACCATATAATTGTTTTACCTTGCGCTTTCATGCTTATTTTAAGTCTTTTATTTTGTGTGCATCATCACTTGAATCTTCAAATTCCTTTCTTGCAACAAGTGGTAGACTTGCTTGGTAAACTTTATATTGGTTGCTTTTAACATGAATTTTTTTTTGCTATAAAACTCTGATTTATTTCTATGAAAATATTATTATGCTAAAAACTCCGATTCATTAATGGATTTCAATATAGCTATGTGAGTTTTTCATAAATTCAAATAAAAAAAAATCCATAGGCTATGTCATTAGATTTAAAACGCTTAAATGTTTCCAATAATTATTATCCATGACTACATATCTCACCATAGCGGGGGTGTAGGGTTGTAGACATTAGATAACCTTTATCTGTAGTCATGTCTTGCCCTTAACCAGGGAGGGTTCCAGTGGGGCCTTGCGAGGCACTAGGGGGAAAGAGTGTTAGGTTAAGTTGTGTCTTGTGTTTGCATATGGGACTAACACCCCAACCTACGGCATGTATGCAGCTCCTCATGCCCATCCGTCACTTAGTTCGGGGCTAGGGTGTAGACATATTGTCTGGGTATTTTAGTTATTAGAAATCATTACATTTTTTTATGCTTAAAACGCTTATATAAAAAGGGGATGAACCAACATAATAAACTTAAAAATGTCATATTGCAAAAAACTCTGATCTATCTCTATAAAAATTACTCTAAAACTCCTTATCATTTCCTTCTCTACAAGATCGATCATGCCTTTAGCTTATTGTCAACTTTTAAGTGGTGCCTCCTTACCCGCTTTTGCTAATAACAAAAGGGGGAGAACTAACATGATAAATATAATCTGCTATCAAAATCGAAAACTAACATGCTTAATTAAGATGATAGCTTACATATTAGGAGAGCATTCACTTAGGGGGAGCATGTATTTAGGGGGAGAAATTCTAAATGCTAAAATCGATAATTATCCTAAGTCATCACTCTCACTCACACAAGTAAGTTTCATCATGCTTATATATTAATGCTCTAATTTATCATTAATGGATTTGTTATTATCAAAAGGTGGAGTTTGTTGGAACATGGTCTTCCGCATCTCCAAGGTTTGAGAATAACAAATCCTATGTGTATTTGATCTTGTGTGTTTAAGTGTGCAGGATAACAAAGTCCACATGACTCAAGGATTATATAAGAAGGTTGCCCCCAAGTTTGAGCCATCAAATCCAAAACTCCCACTAGCGCTGGCGGTATAACCTAACGCCTGTCGCTAGCACTAAGGAACCGCTGAGAACGGATACTAGGTTCGACGAAATTGAAGCCTGTTTGACGATCTTGCATTCTACGAATTTCCGGTCGACGAATGTTGAAGCCCGCTCGACGAACTCCGGTCAACGAATTGAGTTCGACGAAAATTTGCTCGACGAACTGTATGCTGTTCTCGACGAAATGCTCATCACTGCGTTCGACGAAAATTCGCTCGATGAACTGTATGCTGCGCTCGACGAAAATTCGGTCGACGAAAAGATTGCATACGCGAAAATTCCAGGAGTACTTATAGAAGGAGATAGCGCCTGGCGGTATCCGATAGCGCAGGCGATAGCGCGGAGCACAGTAGGCAAGAGAGAATTGTTTCCTCAGATTGAAGATTCTGCCACGCAGAATATGTCCTAAAATAGGATAGCGTCGGCGGTACCACTAGCGCAGGAGCTAGCGCTAAGTATATAAAAAGGTCCCCTTGGCTCCGTCTTCATTATCCTCGAGAGATCCAAAATTCCAGAGCTTCGTGCCACATCATATAGAGGAATGTTCAGAGAGATACTCCCACAAATCCATAAAGGCTTAAGGAGATCTGTGGAGAAGATTTCAACACGCGTCATCATCGTGATGAAAGACCGCATCGACTACGATCATACTCTGCGTCTTCGTCTACTTCTCCAGGAGATCCACATATAGGGAGTTTTATAATATTGTCTTTGAATTTCACATCTTTTCTTTTAAATCATGTAGTAAATTCGTCTTGTGTTGGCAACTAGGTCTGGGTAGGACTTAGGGAAGAAATTTGCCTCGTGTTGGCGACTAGGTCTCGGGTGTAGGTCTAGGGGGTGCTCAAGGCCATATCTGGGGAAGGGTTGGATAGAGCGGCTTGAGGCCGTATCCGGGGAAGGATCGGCTAAAGCCAACCGGTTTGTGGGGATATGTGTCGGTATAGAAAACAAAAAGAGTTTTTCATATTTCGCTTTGATTTCTAGCGTCTTTTAAATCAAAATTTTGTAATCAATTTTATTAATAATAATCATGTCTCTCTTTGTGTAATAAAATTGATTTGTTCTTCATTTCTCTAAATTGTTTATTATCCTCTCCTTTATTATAAAACAATTTAGATCTTTAAATAAAATCACTATTTTTATTTCTTATCATAAGCAAGTATTTCAAAATATAATATAAGTTTTTAAAACCCTTATTCACCCCCCCCCCCCCCCCACCCCCTCTAAGGGCGCCTACCGATCCAACATTATATACTTGGTATTAAGATCTATAGAGATAGATCAAAGAAGTTGCTGGGTTTGACCCAGAGTATATACATTGAGAATGTGTTGAAACGGTTCAACATACTTGAGTCCAAGAAAGGATTCTTACCCATGTCACATGGCGTGAGCCTCTCTAAGGATCAGTGTCCAAAATCTTCGGAATATAAGGACCGCATGAAGTTGATTCCATATGCTTCAGCAATTGGATCAATCATGTACGCAAGGTTATGTACTCGACCCGATGTCTCTTATGCTTTGAGCATGACTAGCAGATATCTGTCTGATCCTGGTGAGAGTCACTGGATTGTAGTCAAGAATATCTTAAAGTACTTGAGAAATACTAAATATGTATTCTTGGTGTATGGTGGAGAGGAAGAGCTCGTTGTAAAGGGTTACACATATGCTAGCATCTAGACTGATAGGGACGACTCAAAGTCCCAACCAGGTTTTGTATTTTGCCTTAATGGAGGAGCTGTAAGTTGGAAGAGTTCCAAGTAGGAGACAATTGCTGATTCTACAACTGAGGCCGAGGATATCACTGCTGCAAATATGGCGAAGGAGGCTGTATGGATTAGGAAATTCATTGGAGAGCTAGATGTAGTTACTAGCATTGTTGATCCCGTAGTTCTCTACTGTGACAACAACGGTGCTATTGCCCCAAGCTAAGGAACCTAGATCTCATCAGCGCTCCAAGCACATACTTCGGTGGTTCCATCTTATTCGAGAGATTGTCGATCGAGGAGATGTGAGCATATGCAGAGTACCGACTGAAGAAAATATTGCTGATCCACTGACGAAGCCTCTTGCACAAAGAAAGCATGATGGTCATATTAGATCAATGGGTATTAGATACCTGAATGATCGTCTCTAGTGGGAGTCTTGTGGATTCTATTTCTCGGTTGTTGATTATTCATGTGATGAATATAGTATTTTATATTTCATTTTACATTGATGGAAAGTTCTTTTATTATGTCAAATGTTTCTACTGATAGTTTAATTAGCATAATAAATGCCCTTAGAATGTTTGCTTTCATAGGAATTCAAGTATGTGACTTGAATGTGAGGTCCTATATTTATAAGAAGCTTCATTCTTAAATGGTCCCTGGTCTTAGTATCATCTTAGAAGTTCAGGGCGATGATGATACATACAGACTAGCATGTGCCTTGACTGATGACCGGTTCTCACAGGTCATGATATTGTGATATCAAGTCATCACATGGGTACTTGTTAGTGAACAAGTTGTACTGGACAGACCCACCTTGAGACTACTTTGTGGATTGTAATATGAACGTGTCACAAGTAGGTCTCAACTGACAATGGTGTTTGTGGTTCTTCGACCTGAAGTCACAGCATTCATCAAGTGAGGAAGAGCATGCTTTGATGCCATCTAAAGTCTTCCTTGAGAAAGGTTGATGATATGGGTGGTTATTGGGTATGTTAAAATTCATTTGGGTGTTTGTGTGTGAGCAGATATGAGATTTGTCCTCCTATATGACAGGAGTTACATCCATGGGCCCCTTGATGGAATGAGACTGAGAAATGCATGGCCATGCTTGGTTGAATCAATATGTGATATTGAGCTCACCATTTTCAGATAGTCTATTCTAGATCAAGGAATTAGGATTGAACAATTATGAGGGTGACACGGTCCATGCCTCTAGTTCTATCCGGATGTAAGGGACAAAGGGACATGACAACACTGATACACTGGTCAAGACAGGCTTGTTGAGTTATGAACTCTTTTTGCTTGGGTAACAATGATGCATTGCTAGATGCCACTCATTGTTTATGAGATTTTTATTTGATACATTCAAGATCAAGTGGGAGACTATTGGTGTTTCCATTGTGATATGGAAGTGGTCAAATATCTGGTCTCACTGCCAACGTGATATGAGCCTATGGGGTCGCACACAAGAGTGCTTGGAGAAATTGGAGGAAGAATCCTGTTGACAAGGGATCGGATTAAAGCAGGTTCGACAAATTCTAAGTGCATTCGACAAATTGCTAGCATAGCGCGTTCTTCGAATGGCTAGCGTAGCACGTTCATCGAACGGTTTGTCGAACGGCTAGCGTAGCACATTCGTTGAACGGCTCGTCGAACGGCTCGTCGAACGGCTCGTCGAACGGCTAACATAGCGCGTTCGTCGAACGGTTCATCGAACGGCTAGCGTAGCACGTTCGTCGAATGGATAGCGTAGCGTGTTCATCAAACGGATTGTCGAACAGCTAGCGTAGCGCGTTCGCCGAATGGTTCATCGAATGGTTCATCGAACGGTTCGTCGAATGGCTAGTGTAGCGTGTTCGATGAATGGCTAGCGTAGCGCGTTCGTCGAACGGCCACCGAGTTTGACGAACGCTAGCCAGTTCGTCGAACGCAGTATTCGACCAATTTATATTCGCCCGACGCTTCTCTTTTTCGATGGGGGTATAAAAGAATATGATTCTTTTAACCTAACACCCTGATCAATTTTTGCGATCTGTTTTGCGAGAGAGAGAGCGACGGAAGAGTTCCACAAAGGCTTCGACGAAAGTGTTCCGACCGGTCGATACCTCCACCGCCGCCGCCCCTCCCTGTCGTCGGACCTAACAGTCCGTGGGAGATGTAGAGAGCAGTTCTTCTCCGACCTAGATCTTGTGCGACAAGAGGCTAGGGTTCTTCAGCACTCGTGTGGACTTCCCGTAGAGGCGCCGAACCATTTCAGCGCTTGGAACTCAGCCGCACGTTCTCTGGATCTGCCATTGTAGCATCTTGGTTGAGTATAGACTCAACCCCCTTCAGTTATAAATACTGTTATGTGTTGTGGCTGTTATTTAATTTCTTGAATCAGTAAAATCACAAGTTCCATATACCTGTTTAGGGTTGTTCTAGTTATTTTATTCCACTGCGCATATATGATATGCTGTATTATCATTTCTGAAATGGTATTGAGAAAACCCAACACTTCCAATACAGGACTCCTTCCTGAAGCAAATAGTTGGCTGATTTGTACCTAAGTTGTCGCTTATCCAAGAGCTCCTCTGGGAACTTGCCCGAGGTCAGGAACACAATTAAAGGGTCCATCCACGCGAGCTGTTGATTGATCTCCATTGACTCACCTTCTTCAATAGATGGCCGAAACAATTTTGTCGTCGTCCCTCCTACACGAGGGTCGTGACTTGCCAAATAGTCTGCCTGGGTGCTGATGAGTACTTTTTGTACTCATCTTTTATTATTATTTTAATATAGTTTAAAATTGAATTTATATAATTTATATGTATTTTCTTATTTAATCTGTTCCTTTTTAATCTCTTCAACTAATTTAAGCTTATTTTATGTTTTGCAGGTTTTCTGGGCACTTTGAGTAAAAATCCAAAGTACACGCCCAAGGTCACGGGCGTGACCAAGTGCGTGACAGTCAAAGGTGTGTTCCAGACCCAATTCCGCCACCAGGGAACGTTCTGTGAAGAATTCGCCAAGTACACGCCCCAAGTCAAGGGCGTGACCTAGGGCGTGACACGGCCGAAACGCTCGCAATTACTCCAGAAGGCGCCCTCTCCGCTGCTGCTTCGATCACGCCCCTTACACGCCCTTGGTCACGGGCGTGACCAAGGGCGTGTAACCTCATTTTTTCAGCTATATATAGCCAGCTCCAGCAGATGTTGAAGGACGAATTTTGGGAGTTCAGATCTCCATTTCTTGTTTTATTTTCATGTTTTAGTAGTCTTGTAGTTGTTCTTTTATTTCAATAGTTGTAATTTTCAATTTCTAGCTTGTATTTCTTTTCAATTGCAATTAATAAAATAGTTCTATTCTCTTATTTCTCCTCACCTCTTCATGTGTTCTTTTACCTTCTTTAATTCCTCTATCTCCATGAGTACTTACATTTCTTTTAGTACTCGATCGAGATGATCCGAGGAAAAATAATTATCATGAAGTAATTTAGAACATCTTTTTCTCTTCTTGGAAATACTTTCGATTTATCCTTGATTTTAATGAAATGAGATTATATTTTCGATAAATAATTCTCGTTTTTGTTTTCGTTCTTTAGTTAGCCAAACAAGCTCGTAAGACGAATCGATCATTCAAGGATAAAGAGAGTTGAATGCAACGCTTTAGTAAGGATGACATAAATCTCCCGGATTGGAGTCAAATCCAATAGAGGGGTTCATTACGATAAAGCAAGTATTAGGTTCAATTATAGAACGAGAGTTCGGCTGATCCACCTAATCTTAGTTGGGCGTATCCCCGAGAGAGGTGCGTTCATAATTCGGGAACCTCCACGGTCAAGGCAAATTTGCTAAGAGATCTAGATTTTCTTGTTTCTTCTATCCTTTTATTCCAAGGTGACTCAAAGATCGAGTGCTAGCCCTTTTTACTCGTCATTTTAATCTTGTTTTTATTTTCCTTTGCAAAATCACTCCCAAGTTCTATTTGATAAAATAATAGAGATTTTCTTGAAGTAAGAGTACTCAACCGCCCCGAGTCTAATACGACCTTGTTTTAACAACCTATACTACATTCGATACGATACACTTGCCGTTGTCGTTTGCAAGCATAGTTTTGCCCCATCAAGTTTTTGGCGCCGTTGCCGGGGAACACGGTTGATATTTCGAAAAAAGAAATATTTATTAATTTTATCGTTCTCTTTCTTCTCCCCGTTCTCTTTAATTTTTTTTTAATATATATAAAAAAAATCATAAAAAGCGCAATATAAATTCTCGGAAAGGACGCTTTGGGCTTGAATTCCCATCATAGCCTCTAGTTCCTTGCAAACCCTTCACCGGGTAGATCTTGGGAAGTCCGGGACTAATTACCCTGTTTTTTTTTTTTGAAAAAAAAATTAATTAAAATATTTTTTTTAAAAAAATTCCAATTATTTAAGTGAAAGTTGTTTCCTTTTTATCATGAAATTAGTAGAAGCGGTCGTTAAAATTGTTGGAGTTACCATTGTGATCTAGAAGTGGTCAAACATGTAATGTCACTGCCAACGCGATATGAGCCTGCAGGGTCGCACATAAGAGCATGTGGAGAAGTTGGAAGATTGACTGTGTTGGTAAAGGTTACCAATCACCATATAGAATGGGGGAAGTCCAGCAAATGTTGTTGTCGGAATTCATCGGATATGATTCGTCGGATTCGTCGGAATTCATTGGATATGATTCGTCGAATTCGTCGGCAGTCGTCGGATGGTTCCATGGAAACTCGACGAATTATTACAGAGTCCCTTAACTCGGCAAATGTTGCCGTCTGATCGGATTCGTCGGAATTCGTCGGATCGTTCCGTGGAAACTCGACGAAGTGTTACAGAGATCCTTAACTCGGCAAACGTTGCCATCTGATCTGATTCGTCGGATTCGTCGGATTGTCCCGTGAAAACTCGACGAATGCTGTTCCGTGGAATCCCGACGAATCGTAACAGAAACCCCAATTCTGCTGTGTGGTCTGCAGATAGCGATTCTTCTAGAAGCCTGTTTATGCTTTGGGTATAAATAGATCTTCTTTTAGGGTTCTAGAGGTACGAAGGAATCGAGCCGACGGAAAGAGTTCCGCCTCTCGCCCTAGCCGATGGAAAGAGTTCCGCCGTCTAGTTCGCCTCCGTCGACCTCCTCTCCGGCGATCGTCGTCGTGATTGCTCTTCCTGGAGCGAACCTAGCAGTTCGTGGAAGTGCAAGGTGCAGTCGTTCTTCTCCCGGCTCGTGTGGATCACTGTAGAGACATAGACATCATTCTACGTGAGGACTCTCACAGAGCCGCTGACAGGAATCTTCTTCTTGGAGCATCTTGGTTGGATTTGATCCAATCCCGCAAAGGTAATTTCATACCTAGTTTTGATTTACTTCTTGATTCAATATTCATGGCCGATCCAAGTCTTTTTGGGTTGTTTCTCCTTTATTTCGCTACGCCTACATGTGATGTATGGTTCTAGAAAAACCCAACAGTGGTATCAGAGCTAGGTTCCGGTCAAGAATGTTGTTTCAGAAGTTAGGCTATTCCAGTACGTGCAAATCTAGGTATTTGGAAGCATTCTAAATGTCAAGATTTCTTCTTGGAATATCACATTTGATGTGATTTTGTGTGGTTTCTGGTGGTGGGATTTCAAAAATTTGGTCGGGGCTCTGCCCCTTGGACCCCGTTAGGGGCTCTGCCTCTAAGACCCAGCTAGGGGCGCGTCCCCTTGGAACCCCGCCAGGAACGTCTGGGATTTCGTGGTAATTTCTAATTGTTAGAAATTGTTGTCTCCTTAGCAATAATCGTCCCTCAAGTGGTTAATGAACCCTTGTATTGTTTTGGATTTTGAATCCAACAATGAGAGACGAGTTTGACTACTGCTTTAAGTCGAGTTGTCTTTGCCTTTGTCCAATGCATGTAAATCTGAAGATTTGGAAGAGTTCTAAATGTCCAGATTTAGCCCTTTCATCTATCAAAGGTTGATAGTCTTATGTTGTGCACATAAGGGATGCATGTGGATTTTAGAAAATTGTTTTTCTGTTGATGTGCACTTGCTATTAAAATCCCTTCATCAAATATTAAGTGTTCGGATGCCTTCCGATGGATGACACTCTTCCTGCCTCGATCGATGAAGTGTGGGCTTGCCAAAGCAAGGTGCATTAATCTATCTTGGTAAGGGTGCGAGCGGATAATTGTGATATCCCACTGTCGACATCGGGTCTAAATTAACTAGGTGACCTCAAAGGTTGATTTCCTAGAGGCATAGGGTTGGCATGCACCATATGATGGATGCGAATAAGGAGTTATTCACCAGCCATACAAGAGTTGCATGAGGATGCAATTGGCAAGCGTTGCCTACCTAAATAACCGCATTATGAGAGGAACGCCAAAGCGGACTCGTGGTGTTGGTGAAATACAGATCTTGTCCACTAAGAGAGTAGCTCGCATGGACTCTCCGAATTGATAGTGAGGGCTATCAATTTGAATAAAATAGTGGGAGTATTTAATTGAAGTCCAAATTAAAATAAATTGTATTTTGAAATTTTGGTACTGATTAAATTCTGCATGAATTCTTGTAGAATTCCATGGCAAGTTGTTCACATTCCACCTTGTCCCTGAGAGCTATCCTTGAGAAGGACAAGCTAAGTGGGACGAATTACATGGAATGGTATAGGAACCTGAGAATTGTTCTCAGGCAAGAGCGAAAGCTCTACGTCTTGGAAGAAGAAGCCCCTGAGGTGCCGACCGGGAACTCGTCCCGTGTTGATAAGGATGCTTATAAGAAGTATACCGATGACGCCTTAGACGTCGAGTGCCTTATGCTTGCCACCATGAACTCTGAGCTTCAGAAGCAACACGAGAACATGGGGTGCAAGGAGATTGACGAGCACCTAAAGAAAATGTTTCAAGGGCAAGCTCGTCAAGAGAGGTTCGATGTCACGAAGGCCTTATTTCAGTGCAAAATGGGAGCTCAAGACTCGGTTGGTCCTCACGTACTCAAGATGATTGGGTATATAGAGAACCTGGAGAGACTGAGTTTTCCTCTGGATCAAGAGTTGGCCACAGATCTTATCCTGCAATCGTTGCCGGATAGTTATGAGCAGTTCGTCTTGAACTACAACATGAATGAAATAGACAAGACACTGCCCGAGCTCCTAGGCATGTTGCGAACTGCCGAGATAAACATGAAGAAGGCCAAGCCTGCTAGTCCCATATTGATGGTACATAAAGGAAAGGGTAAGGCCAAGGGCTTCAAGAAGACGAAGGTGGGACCTAAGTCACATCTTGAGCCCAAATCTTCTGCGCTGAAAAAGAAGAGCACCGTGAAGGAAGGGAAATGCCACCACTGTGGCAAGGCTGGTAATTGGAGGAGGAATTGTCCTTCGTACATTGAGGGTCTGCAGAAAATGAAGGGAGGTATGACTTCCGCTTCAAATATTTACGTTATAGAGATAAACCTTTCTGCTCCTTCATCTTGGGTATTGGATACCGGATGTGGTTCTCACATTTGTACAAATGTGTAGGAACTAGGAAGGAGGAGATTGCTGAGTAAAGGAGAGGTGGACCTGCGCGTCAGCAATGGAGCAAGAGTTGCTGCTGTAGCCGTAGGGGTTTACCGTCTTTCTTTACCCAGTGGGCTTGTAATAGAACTTAATAATTGTTATTTTGTTCCGGCCATAACTAGAAACATTATATCCATTTCATGCTTAGACATGATTGGATTTTCTTTTATAATTAAGTATAATTGTTGTTCTATATTTAAGAATGATGTTTGTTATGCTGTAGCTCAATTGTTTAATGGTCTTTATGTTTTGAACCTAGACCATCCGATCTATAATGTAGATAATAATAAAAGACTAAGAACAAATGACTCAAAACCTACATATCTCTGGCATTGTCGTTTGGGCCATATAAACGAGAAGCGCATATCCAAGCTCCATAAAAATGGACTATTGGACTCATTTGATTATGAATCATTTGAGCGATGCGAGTCTTGTTTATTAGGCAAGATGACTAAAGCCCCTTTCACTAGTTATACTGAGAGGGCTGAGGATCTTTTGGGTATAGTACATAGTGATGTATGCAGACCCATGAGTTCTATGGCTAGAGGTGGGTATTTCTACTTCGTTACATTTATTGATGATTTCAGTAGATACGGATACGTGTATCTTATGAAGTGCAAATCCGAAACTTTTGAAAAGTTCAAAGAGTTTAAGAATGAAGTGGAGAACCAATTGGGTAAAAAGGTTAAAGCACTCCGATCTGATCGAGGTGGCGAATACCTGAGTCATGAGTTCCGTGATCATCTGAAAGAGTGTGGTATTGTATCATAGCTCACTCCACCTAGGACACCGCAGCATAATGGTGTGTCTGAGAGGAGAAATCGTACTCTGTTAAACATGGTACGGTCGATGATGAGTCATGCAGACTTGCCTGTTTCCTTTTGGGGTTTTGCTTTAGAGACTGTTGCAATGACACTGAATCGCGCTCCGGCGAAAACGGTTCTAAAGACACCATATGAGATATGGACTGGGAAGTGTCATAGTATGTCATTCATTAAAATTTGGGGCTGTGAGGCATACGCACGACGTCAAATACCTGACAAGCTGGAACCCAAATCAGATAAGTGTTATCTGGTGGGATATCCTAAGGAAATGAAAGGATATTACTTTTACCTACCGTCTGAGGGCAAAGTTTTTGTCGCAGGGACAGGTGTCTTCTTGGAGAAAGAGTTCTTGTCAAGAAAGACGCAAAAGGTAGAACTTGAAGAAGTTCAAGAACCACAAGTAGTGAATGAACCATAATTGGATTCTGAGCCAGGACTACAAGATGTTGTAGCTAGAGAACCTGCTCAAGAGACATAAGTCCTACGTAGATCTGGTAGACCAAGATTTGAGCCTGAGAGATATGGATTTCTCGTGTCTCAAATAGGTAATGTGTTGCTTATGGATCATGATGATGAACCAGCGACCTACCAAGAGGCTATGAATGGACCGGACTCCGACAAATGGCTTGAGGCTATGAAATCTGAAATGGACTCCATGTATACAAACAAAGTTTGGAACTTGGTGGAACCACCTGAAGGGGTACGACCCATAGGGTGCAAGTGGGTCTTCAAGAAGAAGACCGACATGGATGGGAATGTACAGACATTCAAAGGGCGACTGGTGGCTAAGGGTTTCAAGCAAATTCATGGTGTCGACTATGATGAGACCTTTTCCCCTGTTGCCATGGTGAAGTCCATTAGGATATTGCTTGCTATTGCTGCGTATTATGACTACGAGATCTGGCAGATGGATGTCAAAACGGCTTTCCTAAATGGAAACCTCCTTGAGGAAGTGTACATGACACAACCCGAGGGTTTTATATCCCCAAATGAAGCCACTAAAATATGCAAGCTGAATAGGTCCATCTATGGATTTAAACATGCCTCTAGAAGTTGGAATCTTCCTTTTGATGAGAAAACCAAAGAGTTTAGTTTTGTCAAGAATGAAGATGAACCGTGTGTTTACAAGCGAATCAGTGGGAGCATTGTTGTCTTCCTGATATTGTATGTAGATGACATACTGCTAATCGGGAATGACATACTTACCCTGAAAGTTGTTAAGAACAACCTAGGGAACTGCTTTTCTATGAAGGACTTAGGTGAAGCGACTTACATACTCGGTATTAAGATCTATAGAGATAGATCGAAGAAGTTGCTGGGTTTGACCCAGAGTACGTACTTTGAAAAGGTGTTGAAGCGGTTCAACATGCTTGAGTCCAAGAAAGGATTTTTGCCCATATCTCATGGTGTAAATCTCTCTAAGGACCAGTGTCCAAAATCTTGTGAAGATAAGGATCGCATGAAGTTGATTCCATATGCTTCGGCAATTGGGTCAATCATGTATGCAATGTTATGTACTTGACCCGATGTCTCTTTTGCTTTGAGCATGACTACCAGGTATCAGTCTGATCCCGGTGAATGTCACTGGATAGCCGTGAAGAATATCCTGAAGTACTTAAGAAGGACTAAGGATGTATTCTTGGTGTATGGTGGAGAGGAAGAGCTCGTTGTAAGTGGTTACACGGATGCCAGCTTCCAAACTGATAGAGATGATTCGAAGTCTCAGTCAGGGTTTGTGTTTTGCCTGAATGGAGGAGCTGTGAGCTGGAAGAGTTCCAAGCAAGAGACAGTTGCTGATTCTACAACTGAGGCCGAGTATATCGCTGCGGCAAATGCAGCGAAGGAGGCTGTATGGATTAGGAAATTCTTCGGCGAGCTAGATGTAGTTCCTAGCATTGTTGGTCCCGTAGTTCTCTACTGTGATAACAATGGTGCAATTGCACAATCTAAGGAACCTAGATCCCATCAGCGCTCCAAGCACATACTTTGGCGGTTCCATCTTATTCGTAAGATTGTCGAACGAGGAGATGTGAACATTTGCAGAGTGCCGACTGAGGAGAATATTGCAGATCCACTGACAAAGCCTCTCGCGCAGAGAAAGCATGATGGTCATACTAGATGAATGGGTATACGATACCTGAGTGATCAACTCTAGTGGGAGTCTTGTGGGTTGCATGTAAAATATATATTCTGTTGGCTATTTATTATTTATTCATATGATGAATTGTGTACCAATTATTTCCTTTTACAATTAATGACAAGTTCTTTTATTAAGATATACTGTTTCTATATGATAGAATAAAATTCGTGATAAACACCCTTAGAATGTTCGCTTCCATAGGACATCAAGTACGTGACTTGAATGTGAGAGCCTATGATCTCGAAGCTTCATTCTTAAAAGGTCCCTGGTCGAGGTATCATCATAGAAGCTAAGGGTGATGATAATACATTAAGACTAGCATGTGTGTTGACTGATGGCCGGTTCTCACAGGTCATGATATTGTGATATCAAGTCATCACGTGGGTACTTGTTAGTGAACAAGTTGTACTGGACAGACCCAATCTGAGACTACTTTGTGGATTGTTACTTAAAAGTGTCACAAGTATGTCTCATTTGACAATGGTGTTGTGGTCCTTTGACCTGAAGTCACAACATTCATCGAGTGAGGAAGAGCGTGCTTTGATGTCATCTAAAGTCTTCCTTGAAGAAGGTTGATGATAAGGGTGGTCGTTGGGTACGTTACGAATCATTTGGGTGTTTGGGTGTGAGCAGATATGGGATTTGTCCTCCTATATAATAGGAGTTGCATCCATGGGCCCCTTGATGGAATTGGACTGAGAAATGCATGGCCATGCTTGGTTGAGTCAATATGTGATATTGAGCTCACCATTCTCTGGAAGTCCGTTCTAGATCAAGAAACTTGGATTGAGCTATTATGAGGGTGACACGGTCCATGCCTCTAGTTCTTTCCGGATGTAAGGGACAAAGGGACAAAGACAACGCTGGAACATTAGTCATAAAGGCTTATGAGTTATGAACTCTTATTGCTTGGGGAGCAATGATGCATTGCTAGATGCCACTCATTGTTTGTGAGGTTTTTGTTTGATACTTTCAAGATCAAGTGGGAGACTGTTGGAGTTACCATTGTGATCTAGAAGTGGTCAAACATGTAATGTCACTGCCAACGCGACATGAGCCTACAGGGTCGCACATAAGAGCATGTGGAGAAGTTGGAAGATTGATTGTGTTGGTAAAGGTTACCAATCACCATATAGAATGGGGGAAGTCCAGCAAATGTTGCTGTCGGAATTCGTCGGATATGATTCGTCGGAATTCGTCGGATATGATTCGTCGAATTCGTCGGAAGTCGTCGGACGGTTCCGTGGAAACTCGACGAATTATTACAGAGTCCCTTAACTCGGCAAATGTTGCCGTCTGATCGGATTCGTCGGAATTCGTCGGATCATTCCGTGGAAACTCGATGAAGTGTTACATAGATCCTTAACTCGGCAAACGTTGCCGTCTGATCTGATTCGTCGGATTCGTCGGATTGTCCCGTGAAAACTCGACGAATGCTGTTCTGTGGAATCCCGACGAATCGTAACAAAAACCCCAATTCTGCTGTGTGTTCTGCGGATAGCGATTCTTCTAGAAGCCTGTTTATGCTTTGGGTATAAATAGATCTTCTTTTAGGGTTCTAGAGGTACAAAGGAATCGAGCCGACGGAAAGAGTTCCGCCATCTCGTTCGCCTCCGTCGACCTCCTCTCCGGCGATCGTCGTCGTGATTGCTCTTCCTGGAGCGAACCTAGCAGTTCATGGAAGTGCAAGGTGCAGTCGTTCTTCTCCCGGCTCATGTGGATCACTGTAGAGACGTAAACATCATTCTACGTGAGGACTCTCGCAGAGCCGCTGACAGGAATCTTCTTCTTGGAGCATCTTGGTTGGATTTGATCCAATCCCGCAAAGGTAATTTCATACCTAGTTTTGATTTACTTCTTGATTCAATATTCATGGCCGATCCAAGTCTTTTTGGGTTGTTTCTCCTTTATTCCGCTGCGCCTACATGTGATGTATGGTTCTAGAAAAACCCAACAGTGGTATCAGAGCTAGGTTCCGGTCATGAATGTTGTTTCAGAAGTTAGGCTATTCCAGTGCGTGCAAATCTAGGTATTTGGAAGCGTTCTAAATGTCAAGATTTCTTCTTGGAATATCACATTTGATGTGATTTTGTGTGGTTTCTGGTGGTGGGATTTCAAAAATTTGGTCGGGGCTCTGCCCCTTGGACCCCGTTAGGGGCTCTGCCTCTAAGACCCAGCTAGGGGCGCGTCCCCTTGGAACCCCGCCAGGAACGTCTGGGATTTCGTGGTAATTTCTAATTGTTAGAAATTGTTGTCTCCTTAGCAATAATCGTCCCTCAAGTGGTTAATGAACCCTTGTATTGTTTTGGATTTTGAATCCAACAATGAGAGACGAGTTTGACTACTGCTTTAAGTCGAGTTGTCTTTGCCTTTGTCCAATGCATGTAAATCTGAAGATTTGGAAGAGTTCTAAATGTCCAGATTTAGCCCTTTCATCTATCAAAGGTTGATAGTCTTATGTTGTGCACATAAGGGATGCATGTGGATTTTAGAAAATTGTTTTTCTGTTGATGTGCACTTGCTATTAAAATCCCTTCATCAAATATTAAGTGTTCGGATGCCTTCCGATGGATGACACTCTTCCTGCCTCGATCGATGAAGTGTGGGCTTGCCAAAGCAAGGTGCATTAATCTATCTTGGTAAGGGTGCGAGCGGATAATTGTGATATCCCACTGTCGACATCGGGTCTAAATTAACTAGGTGACCTCAAAGGTTGATTTCCTAGAGGCATAGGGTTGGCATGCACCATATGATGGATGCGAATAAGGAGTTATTCACCAGCCATACAAGAGTTGCATGAGGATGCAATTGGCAAGCGTTGCCTACCTAAATAACCGCATTATGAGAGGAACGCCAAAGCGGACTCGTGGTGTTGGTGAAATACAGATCTTGTCCACTAAGAGAGTAGCTCGCATGGACTCTCCGAATTGATAGTGAGGGCTATCAATTTGAATAAAATAGTGGGAGTATTTAATTGAAGTCCAAATTAAAATAAATTGTATTTTGAAATTTTGGTACTGATTAAATTCTGCATGAATTCTTGTAGAATTCCATGGCAAGTTGTTCACATTCCACCTTGTCCCTGAGAGCTATCCTTGAGAAGGACAAGCTAAGTGGGACGAATTACATGGAATGGTATAGGAACCTGAGAATTGTTCTCAGGCAAGAGCGAAAGCTCTACGTCTTGGAAGAAGAAGCCCCTGAGGTGCCGACCGGGAACTCGTCCCGTGTTGATAAGGATGCTTATAAGAAGTATACCGATGACGCCTTAGACGTCGAGTGCCTTATGCTTGCCACCATGAACTCTGAGCTTCAGAAGCAACACGAGAACATGGGGTGCAAGGAGATTGACGAGCACCTAAAGAAAATGTTTCAAGGGCAAGCTCGTCAAGAGAGGTTCGATGTCACGAAGGCCTTATTTCAGTGCAAAATGGGAGCTCAAGACTCGGTTGGTGCTCACGTACTCAAGATGATTGGGTATATAGAGAACCTGGAGAGACTGGGTTTTCCTCTGGGTCAAGAGTTGGCCACAGATCTTATCCTGCAATCGTTGCCGGATAGTTATGAGCAGTTCGTCTTGAACTACAACATGAATGAAATAGACAAGACACTGCCCGAGCTCCTAGGCATGTTGCGAACTGCCGAGATAAACATGAAGAAGGCCAAGCCTGCTAGTCCCATATTGATGGTACATAAAGGAAAGGGTAAGGCCAAGGGCTTCAAGAAGACGAAGGTGGGACCTAAGTCACATCTTGAGCCCAAATCTTCTGCGCTGAAAAAGAAGAGCACCGTGAAGGAAGAGAAATGCCACCACTGTGGCAAGGCTGGTAATTGGAGGAGGAATTGTCCTTCGTACATTGAGGGTCTGCAGAAAATGAAGGGAGGTATGACTTCCGCTTCAAATATTTACGTTATAGAGATAAACCTTTCTGCTCCTTCATCTTGGGTATTGGATACCGGATGTGGTTCTCACATTTGTACAAATGTGTAGGAACTAGGAAGGAGGAGATTGCTGAGTAAAGGAGAGGTGGACCTGCGCGTCAGCAATGGAGCAAGAGTTGCTGCTGTAGCCGTAGGGGTTTACCGTCTTTCTTTACCCAGTGGGCTTGTAATAGAACTTAATAATTGTTATTTTGTTCCGGCCATAACTAGAAACATTATATCCATTTCATGCTTAGACATGATTGGATTTTCTTTTATAATTAAGTACAATTGTTGTTCTATATTTAAGAATGATGTTTGTTATGTTGTAGCTCAATTGTTTAATGGTCTTTATGTTTTGAACCTAGACCATCCGATCTATAATGTAGATAATAATAAAAGACTAAGAACAAATGACTCAAAACCTACATATCTCTGGCATTGTCGTTTGGGCCATATAAACGAGAAGCGCATATCCAAGCTCCATAAAAATGGACTATTGGACTCATTTGATTATGAATCATTTAAGTGATGCGAGTCTTGTTTATTAGGCAAGATGACTAAAGCCCCTTTCACTGGTTATACTGAGAGGGCTGAGGATCTTTTGGGTATAGTACATAGTGATGTATGCAGACCCATGAGTTCTATGGCTAGAGGTGGGTATTTCTACTTCGTTACATTTACTGATGATTTCAGTAGATACGGATACGTGTATCTTATGAAGTGCAAATCCGAAACTTTTGAAAAGTTCAAAGAGTTTAAGAATGAAGTGGAGAACCAATTGGGTAAAAAGGTTAAAGCACTCCGATCTGATCGAGGTGGCGAATACCTGAGTCATGAGTTCCGTGATCATCTGAAAGAGTGTGGTATTGTATCATAGCTCACTCCACCTAGGACACCGCAGTATAATGGTGTGTCTGAGAGGAGAAATCGTACTCTGTTAAACATGGTACGGTCGATGATGAGTCATGCAGACTTGCCTGTTTCCTTTTGGGGTTTTGCTTTAGAGACTGTTGCAATGACACTGAATCGCGCTCCGACGAAAACGGTTCTAAAGACACCATATGAGATATGGACTGGGAAGTGTCCTAGTATGTCATTCATTAAAATTTGGGGCTGTGAGGCATACGTACGACGTCAAATACCTGACAAGCTGGAACCCAAATCAGATAAGTGTTATCTGGTGGGATATCCTAAGGAAATGAAAGGATATTACTTTTACCTACCGTCTGAGGGCAAAGTTTTTGTCGCAAGGACAGGTGTCTTCTTGGAGAAAGAGTTCTTGTCAAGAAAGACGCAAAAGGTAGAACTTGAAGAAGTTCAAGAACCACAAGTAGTGAATGAACCAGAATTGGATTCTGAGCCAGGACTACAAGATGTTGTAGCTAGAGAACCTGCTCAAGAGACACAAGTCCTACGTAGATCTGGTAGACCAAGATTTGAGCCTGAGAGATATGGATTTCTCGTGTCTCAAATAGGTAATGTGTTGCTTATGGATCATGATGATGAACCAGCGACCTACCAAGAGGCTATGAATGGACCGGACTCCGACAAATGGCTTGAGGCTATGAAATCTGAAATGGACTCCATGTATACAAACAAAGTTTGGAACTTGGTGGAACCACCTGAAGGGGTACGACCCATAGGGTGCAAGTGGGTCTTCAATAAGAAGACCGACATGGATGGGATTGTACAGACATTCAAAGGGCGACTGGTGGTTAAGGGTTTCAAGCAAATTCATGGTGTCGACTATGATGAGACCTTTTCCCCTGTTGCCATGGTGAAGTCCATTAGGATATTGCTTGCTATTGCTGTGTATTATGACTACGAGATCTGGCAGATGGATGTCAAAACGGCTTTCCTAAATGGAAACCTCCTTGAGGAAGTGTACATGACACAACCCGAGGGTTTTGTATCCCCAAATGAAGCCACTAAAATATGCAAGCTGAATAGGTCCATCTATGGATTTAAACATGCCTCTAGAAGTTGGAATCTTCCTTTTGATGAGAAAATCAAAGAGTTTGGTTTTGTCAAGAATGAAGATGAACCGTTTGTTTACAAGCGAATCAGTGGGAGCATTGTTGTCTTCCTGATATTGTATGTAGATGACATACTGCTAATCGAGAATGACATACTTACCCTGAAAGTTGTTAAGAACAACCTAGGGAACTGCTTTTCTATGAAGGACTTAGGTGAAGCGACTTACATACTCGGTATTAAGATCTATAGAGATAGATCGAAGAAGTTGCTGGGTTTGACCCAGAGTACGTACTTTGAAAAGGTGTTGAAGCGGTTCAACATGCTTGAGTCCAAGAAAGGATTTTTGCCCATATCTCATGGTGTAAATCTCTCTAAGGACCAGTGTCCAAAATCTTTTGAAGATAAGGATCGCATGAAGTTGATTCCATATGCTTCGGCAATTGGGTCAATCATGTATGCAATGTTATGTACTCGACCCGATGTCTCTTTTGCTTTGAGCATGACTAGCAGGTATCAGTCTGATCCCGGTGAATGTCACTGGATAGCCGTGAAGAATATCCTGAAGTACTTAAGAAGGACTAAGGATGTATTCTTGGTGTATGGTGGAGAGGAAGAGCTCGTTGTAAGTGGTTACACGGATGCCAGCTTCCAAACTGATAGAGATGATTCGAAGTCTCCGTCAGGGTTTGTGTTTTGCCTGAATGGAGGAGCTGTGAGCTGGAAGAGTTCCAAGCAAGAGACAGTTGCTGATTCTACAACTGAGGCCGAGTATATCGCTGCGGCAAATGCAGCGAAGGAGGCTGTATGGATTAGGAAATTCTTCGGCGAGCTAGATGTAGTTCCTAGCATTGTTGGTCCCGTAGTTCTCTACTGTGATAACAATGGTGCAATTGCACAATCTAAGGAACCTAGATCCCATCAGCGCTCCAAGCACATACTTTGGCGGTTCCATCTTATTCGTAAGATTGTCGAACGAGGAGATGTGAACATTTGCAGAGTGCCGACTGAGGAGAATATTGCAGATCCACTGACAAAGCCTCTCGCGCAGAGAAAGCATGATGGTCATACTAGATGAATGGGTATACGATACCTGAGTGATCAACTCTAGTGGGAGTCTTGTGGGTTGCATGTAAAATATATATTATGTTCGCTATTTATTATTTATTCATATGATGAATTGTGTACCAATTATTTCCTTTTACAATTAATGGCAAGTTCTTTTATTAAGATATACTGTTTCTATATGATAGAATAAAATTCGTGATAAACACCCTTAGAATGTTCGCTTCCATAGGACATCAAGTACGTGACTTGAATGTGAGAGCCTATGATCTCGAAGCTTCATTCTTAAAAGGTCCCTGGTCGAGGTATCATCGTAGAAGCTAAGGGTGATGATAATACATTAAGACTAGCATGTGTGTTGACTGATGGCCGGTTCTCACAGGTCATGATATTGTGATATCAAGTCATCACGTGGGTACTTGTTAGTGAACAAGTTGTACTGGACAGACCCAATCTGAGACTACTTTGTGGATTGTTACTTAAAAGTGTCACAAGTATGTCTCATTTGACAATGGTGTTGTGGTCCTTTGACCTGAAGTCACAACATTCATCGAGTGAGGAAGAGCGTGCTTTGATGTCATCTAAAGTCTTCCTTGAAGAAGGTTGATGATAAGGGTGGTCGTTGGGTACGTTACGAATCATTTGGGTGTTTGGGTGTGAGCAGATATGGGATTTGTCCTCCTATATAATAGGAGTTGCATCCATGGGCCCCTTGATGGAATTGGACTGAGAAATGCATGGCCATGCTTGGTTGAGTCAATATGTGATATTGAGCTCACCATTCTCTGGAAGTCCGTTCTAGATCAAGAAACTTGGATTGAGCTATTATGAGGGTGACACGGTCCATGCCTCTAGTTCTTTCCGGATGTAAGGGACAAAGGGACAAAGACAACGCTGGAATATTAGTCATAAAGGCTTATGAGTTATGAACTCTTATTGCTTGGGGAGCAATGATGCATTGCTAGATGCCACTCATTGTTTGTGAGGTTTTTGTTTGATACTTTCAAGATCAAGTGGGAGACTGTTGGAGTTACCATTATGATCTAGAAGTGGTCAAACATGTAATGTCACTGCCAACGCGATATGAGCCTACAGGGTCGCACATAAGAGCATGTGGAGAAGTTGGAAGATTGATTGTGTTGGTAAAGGTTACCAATCACCATATAGAATGGGGGAAGTCCAGCAAATGTTGCTGTCGGAATTCGTCGGATATGATTCGTCGGAATTCGTCGGATATGATTCGTCGAATTCGTCGGAAGTCGTCGGACGGTTCAGTGGAAACTCGACGAATTATTACAGAGTCCCTTAACTCGGCAAATGTTGCCGTCTGATCGGATTCGTCGGAATTCGTCGGATCATTCCGTGGAAACTCGATGAAGTGTTACAGAGATCCTTAACTCGGCAAACGTTGGCGTCTGATCTGATTCGTCGGATTCGTCGGATTGTCCCGTGAAAACTCGACGAATGCTGTTCTGTGGAATCCCGACGAATCGTAACAAAAACCCCAATTCTGCTGTGTGTTCTGCGGATAGCGATTCTTCTAGAAGCCTGTTTATGCTTTGGGTATAAATAGATCTTCTTTTAGGGTTCTAGAGGTACGAAGGAATCGAGCCGACGGAAAGAGTTCCGCCTCTCGCCCTAGCCGACGGAAAGAGTTCCGCCGTCTCGTTCGCCTCCGTCGACCTCCTCTCCGGCGATCGTCGTCGTGATTGCTCTTCCTGGAGCGAACCTAGCAGTTCGTGGAAGTGCAAGGTGCAGTCGTTCTTCTCCCGGCTCGTGTGGATCACTGTAGAGACGTAGACATCATTCTACGTGAGGACTCTCGCAGAGCCGCTGACAGGAATCTTCTTCTTGGAGCATCTTGGTTGGATTTGATCCAATCCCGCAAAGGTAATTTCATACCTAGTTTTGATTTACTTCTTGATTCAATATTCATGGCCGATCCAAGTCTTTTTGGGTTGTTTCTCTTTTATTCCGCTGTGATGTATGGTTCTAGAAAAACCCAACAAAAATTACTGTGCTTCGAAACCAAATTGAACTTTTACAATCCGCTCGAAGGCGCTAGTTTAGTTGTCATTATTGTGGTGCGCCTCATCAAAGTGAGAAATTTTATTTACATTCTTATTATCAAAATAATTTTTATGAAAATAATTTTCCTCAATATTATGCAAATAATTTTGATAATAATTACGATCATAATTTTTCCCCTTTTAATGAGAATAATTTTTCAAACTTTGATGAAAATAATTTTTCTAATTATAATGAAAACAAATTTTTGGCATTTAATAGTTATTCTTCTAGTTCCGAAGTTGATTATTCTTGGTGGCAAGCTCACCCGGATAATTCTCGGAGCGACGAAGATAAATCTTTAGACACAAATTTTTGTTTTTCTACTTATACTCCGCAGTCTTCGTTCTCTAATTTTGGGTAAATTTCGCAAATTCATATAGATACTACCCCCCAAAATTTAGAGGAAAATTTTATTTTGTCTAGTGCTTTTTCTAATTTTCACGAGAATAATTCTTCGGCTTCTAATAATCTTCCTTCTAGCCCCGAAGTAGATTATTCTTGGTGGCAAGGTCACCCAGATAGTTTACGGGGCGATGAAGATAAATCTTTAGATCCGAATTCTTGTTCTTCTTCTTTTGCGCCGCAACCTTCGTACTCTAATTTTGGGGAATGTCCGCCGATTCAAATAGATACTTTCCCCCAAAATTTAGAGGAAATTTTATTTCTTCTAGTATTTTTTCTCCACCTTTGGATAATTTAGTTATGGCGGAACATGTAGTGTCATATAATCCCATAACTTCTTTTACCGAAGATGAAGAAAAATTACTTTACCAAGAATTTCTTAAAGTTATGGGCACCCCAGATGAAATAGAAGAAGAACAAGTTTCTCCCCCTACTTCACCCGGATTTTATTTTCTTTTTCATGAATACTCGCAAATTTCTTCTATCCAACAAAAAATTCATGAAAATTTAGTGTCCGAAAATTTAATTCCGCTTGATAATACACTAGATTTTTCTAAAGAAATAATTATTATAGAAAAGGAACAACCAGAGCTTAATCATTTATTTTCGCAAGCGCCTCCTCCTTGCGAACGCAAGCGCCGGCACATTCGCCTCAGCGCAAATTAAGGGAGTTGCCTGTCCACCTCTCTTTTAAATTTCCTTTTTCCTAACAATAACCGTCTAGCTTAAAGACGGGAAAAAGAAAGCGCTCTTGGGAGGCACCCCTTGCTTATCTTTAATTTCAGTCTTACAAAAATTTATTTTCAAGTGTTCTTCATACTTAGTTTTAAACATTGGGGACAATGTTTAATTTTAAGTATGGGGGTGTAGCTTAGCTTTTCTTGTATTTTTATTTAAATATTATATATATAACTTATAAAAATCTAATTTCTTGGAAAGGGCGCTTTGGGCTTGAATTCCCATCACAGCTCCTAGTACCTTGCGAACCCTTCACCGGGTAGCCCTTGGGAAGTCCAAGAAATAATAAAAAAATAATAAATATGCGTAGCCTTGTTGTTTTTAATGTTCTAGAAATTTAGTTTGAGGTACGATCATAAGAATCCCTACATTTTTAATTTAGCTAATTATTTTATTTGATCAGAATTTGTTAAATCTAAATTTGAAGTAATTTAGTTTTAAGAAACACTTTATGTTTTTAATTTGATTAGAGAGTTAATTTAGCACTACTTCTCTGTTTAATTTTAAATAGCTTCACTTTGTGGTAAATTGGCTAAACATTTTTAGATTTTTTTGTTATATTCACTTTTAACTTTAAGATCTTAGGAAATCTCATTCCACTAAAATGTTGCTCTCAAAATAGTTTAATTTATAAACTAGAAGTATTTCTCCCCCCTCACCCTTTGTTGGCAAATAAAAAAAATGTAGAAAAAGATCATATGTCATGGAAATAAGAGGATAAAATTCATTATTTCCTAAAACATATGCACCCAAAATCATTTAAAAGATTATATGTCATGATGTAAGAGGATAAAATTCATTACATATAAATCATATACATTTTGGGTTTTTGATTGAAGAGAATTGTTAAAAGATTATATGGCATGGAAAATAAGAGGATAAAATTCATTATTTTCCTAAACATATACAATTTCGTATTCAAATGAGGCGAGAGGGTAAAATTCATCACCTCTATTCAAGAGCTCTTCATTTGCCATTTCGTTCAAACCCATCCCTAGCCAATTTCATTGTTTCTAGTACTAAACTAAATTATTAAGAGAGCAGTATTTTAGTAGGTGTCTTTTCCTTAAGCTTCTTTTATGTTAGTGTCTATAATTTCAATCTAATTTTGTTTGAAAATTTCTATAATTTTGATTGCTAAATAGTTATCTTGAGAAGTAGTTAACTAAATAAATTTCTCTTTTTAAATTATCAACATAACTTATGACTTAATTCTTGAATTCCTAAAATTTTCCTTTAACTTATTCATGGTTTAATAAAATTTTAGTTAATTAGAAATAATATCGATGTCTTGTAATTCTTTCCTCACTCTTTTGCTCTGGAATAGCAAAAACTCAAGTATGGGGGTGTTTGATGAGTACTTTTTCTACTCATCTTCTAGTATTATTTTAATATAGTTTTAAATTGAATTTATATAATTTATATGTATTTTCTTATTTAATCTGTTCCTTTTTAATCTCTTCAACTAATTTAAGCTTATTTTATGTTTTGCAGGTTTTCTGGGCACTTTGAGTAAAAATCCAAAGTACACGCCCATGGTCACGGGCGTGACAGTCAAAGATGTGTTCCAGACCCAATTCCGCCACCAGGGAGCATTCCGTGAAGAATTCGCCAAGTACACGCCCTAAGTCAAGGGCGTGACCTAGGGAGTGACACGGCCGAAACGCTCGCAATTACTCCAGAAGGCGCCCTCTCCGCTGCTGCTTTGATCACGCCCCTTACACGCCCTTGGTCACGGGCGTGACCAAGGGCGTGTAACCTCATTTTTTCAGCTATGTAAAGCCAGCTCCAGCAGATGTTGAAGGACGAATTTTGGGAGTTCAAATCTCCATTTCTTGTTTTATTTACATGTTTTAGTAGTCTTGTAGTTGTTCTTTTATTTCAATAGTTGTAATTTTCAATTTCTAGCTTGTATTTCTTTTCAATTGCAATTAATAAAATAGTTCTATTCTCTTATTTCTCCTCCCCTCTTCATGTGTTCTTTTACCTTCTTTAATTCCTCTATCTCCATGAGTACTTAGATTTCTTTTATTACTCGATCGAGATGATCCGAGGAAAAATAATTATCATGAAGTAATTTAGAACATCTTTTTCTCTTCTTGGAAATACTTTCGATTTATCCTTGATTTTAAGGAAATGAGATTATATTTTCGATATATAATTCTCGTTTTTGTTTTCGTTCTTTAGTTAGCCAAACAAGCTCGTAAGACGAATCGATCATTCAAGGATAAAGAGAGTTGAATGCTACCCTTTAGTAAGGATGACAAAAATCTCCTGGATTGGAGTCAAATCCAATAGAGGGGTTCATTACGATAAAGCAAGTATTAGGTTCAATTATAGAACGAGAGTTCGGTTGATCCACCTAATCTTAGTTGGGCGTATCCTCGAGAGAGGTGCGTTCATAATTCGGGAACCTCCACGGTCAAGGCAAATTTCCTAAGAGATCTAGATTTTCTTGTTTCTTCTATCCTTTTATTCCAAGGTGACTCAAAGATCGAGTGCTAGCCCTTTTTACTCGTCGTTTTAATTTTGTTTTTATTTTCCTTTGCAAAATCACTCCCAAGTTCTATTTGATAAAATTATAGAGATTTTCTTGAAGTAAGAGTACTCAACCGCCCCGAGTCTAATACGACCTTGTTTTAACAACCTATACTACATTCGATACGGTACACTTGCCGTTGTCATTTGCAAGCATAGTTTTTCCCCATCAGGTGTTCTCCTTCCTCGGTACATGCCAAATAGAAAAGGTTCGGATTCGCTCGATGAGTCCCTTGACCTTCGTGAGGTATCGCTGGAGAGTCGGATCTCTGGTCTAGAACTCCCCCTTGAATTAGGATTCCACTACCATCGAGTCGGTAGAAACCTTCACATCCTGAACCCCCAGCTCCCTTGCCAAGCAGAGCCATGTTGTCACCGACTCGGACTCGGCTTGATTGTTGGTGAGAAGGAAACAGATGTTAATCGCTTGCTCATTTTTTGTCCCCTCATGCTCGGGAGACTGGGATTCTTCCACCTCGACCACATACTCCTCTAGGAAGTCAGCCACCACAAACGCCTTCATTGACAGTCGAGGTACGAAGGAGATCTCAAATTCGCTTAGCTCCACCGACCATTTTGCCAATCTTCATGAATGTTCCACCCCTTCCATGATGTTGCGAAGGGGATGGTCGGTCACTACCTTGATCGAGTGTGCCTGGAAATACAGTCGATGCTTCCTCACCGACATGATCAGAGCAAATGCCTACTTTTCAAGGATGGGGTACTTGTGTTCTGCCTTCTTCAAAACCCTGTTGACATAATAGATGGGTAACTGCCTCTTTCCTTCTTCCTGAAATTGGACCGATCTTACCGCCTCATCTCCCACTCCTAGGTACAGAACTAAGTCCACTCCCTCCCTTGGCCCTTGGAGTAGAGGGGCATGTATGAGCTATCTCTTCAAATGTTGAAAAGTCTCTTCAAATGTTGAAAAGTCTCTTCGCACTCTCGAGTCCACTCGAACTTTTAACTTCCTCGCAATACATTGAAGTAGGGCGAGCACTTCTCCAATGCCCGGGAGAGGAACCTGCTCAACTCAGTCAGCTTCCCTGCTAGTCGTTGGAGCTCCTTGGAATTCCTAGGAGACTCCAAATCTAAGATTGCTTTTACTTTATTGGGTTTGGGCTCTACCCCTATCGGGGTGAGGATATGACCTAGAAACTTCCCTCTGCCTACACCAAAGACGCACTTAAGGGGTTTAGTATCATCATAAATTTCCGCAGGGTGGAAATAGTCTCTCCTATGTTCCGGAGGTGAGACACAACATCCCTTCACCATCAGGTCATCACCTTAGACCTCCACCTCCCCTTCTGCTCCCTAAATACTCAATCCATCATCCTTTGGTAAGTGTCCCCTGTGTTTCTCAACCCAAAGTGCATCATCTTATAATAAAAACATCCGTCGTCCGTGATTAAGGAAACGTCCTTGACATCCAGCGGGTGCATTCGGATCTGATGATAGCCTGAGAAAGCATCTACAAAACTAATCATAGAAAAACCGACGACTGAGTCTACCAATGCATCGATTCGAGCTAAAGGATAACAATACTTGGGACTTGATTTATTTAATAAAGAGAAGTCTATACACATTCTCCACCTCTCATCACCCTTCTTTACCATTAAAACATTGGAGACCCAGCCTGGGTACTAGATCTCTGATACAAAAGCCTCCTCCAGCGGTTTTCCCACTTCTTCTCGGATGGGTTCAGCCAGAGCGGTTGCCACAACTCTTTTCTTTTGATGGATGGGGTCGACGCTCGGGTCGAGGATGAGGCGATGGAACGCCACATCTGCATCGATCTCTGGAATGAATGCAGCACTTCATGCGAAGACGTCAATGTTCCATTAGATGTACTCTCGGACCTTCTCCTAGTCCTCCTCCCTCAGCCTCTTGCTGACCTGGACCTTCTCCGGCCTCCCGCCCTGGGTGAGAACTTCCTTCATCTCGAACTCCTCTGCTGCTTCCAGCCTTGTCTGATCCTTCATTACTTTGTCAACCTCCTCCGCTTCCTCTTTCCAAGTGATGGTGTTGACAGTCATGATGTAGCACTGCCTAGCCACTTTATGGTCTCCCCTGACTCAGATCTGGACTCCTCTGATGTGGTACTTTAAGCATTGATAGTAGGAGGAGGATACACACCGAAAGGCACTGATGAGGTGTAAGACCCCCCTCCCGAAACACAAGACACGTCCGAGGGGAGTCCTTTGCCCAGGACAGCCGCCTTTGCGGAAGTGCCAGCACACGGGATAGCCCCCTCCACAAGACGCCTACCCTGCCGGCTATTCTCACATATTATTATGCCAACCCATCAATAATAGAAAACATTATAATCCATTGATTCACAATTAAGTAATAATGTACAAACTATACAAAATGACAGGAAGCTACATAAGCTCCTGCTAATCACCAGAGTATAAACTTGCCCCAAGGCTACATTCTAACTACTAGCTCACATATGCCGCTGACGGTAGCAAAGATATCATTGTCACCAGCCCTATCACCCTGGCCTGGCTATCCTCCTGTGTCGAACGCTGCTGCTCCACCTGAGTGCGCTCCCAAAAGTAGTGGTGTAACAACTGTTAGTCATAAAGACTAAGCGGCTTCACATCCTCTCCATTGGTGACTCCAAGGCACCGGGCGGAAGGAAAGGAAGAGTAGTTGCAATAATGTCAGTAGTAGCAAGAGCAGGTGACAGGAAGAACATAATCTCAACAATGTATCAATGTATAAGAAGCACAACTAACAAGTGATATGACAATGGCAGAGTATAAGCAAGTAGTGAAACAACACAGAAGTAAGCAGTTCATATCGTACCTTAACTTATATGAATGCCCATATAAACTTATAAGTTAAGATTTCTAATTTGGAACCCATCATATAAAAGAGCCCAAACCAATTTATATGATGGACCCGATGCGGTGCAATGTTATGATCATGAAGAATGAATGCAATGCAATGATTATGATATGATGAACTCACCCATGTATTTTTGCTATGTCGATATAGACCTGTAGTTCCTGCTTTTTGAGGGTAGCTAACAACTCAGGCACCTCACGTTGTGGCCAGACGGAGACTGTGGAATGGGCTCCTCCACAACTAGGCGGGTATGAACACTACCATACCTAGGACTATGCACGCCTCAATGCTAAGAACACACAGCGGAGCCCCTGCATACTTCTCGCATCATGGTGAGTTTTCATAACACGGAAGGGGTCTTGGGAAGTGCACACCAAGAACACAGCCCAACCGGTCTAGAGTCTAACTGTCGGCTTCCGTCGGTGTCACGACTAGCAAGCCCGTAGACCCGCCACAAGTAATCATCCAACCAGGATCATTACACCCCCATGTTTAAACCATGCACATTCATGTTATTTCCATGCATAACCTGTGCTATCAAGCACCCACGGACTCATGGAAGGAGTCTTCTCACTTTTCACATCATGCTAGTTCAATCGATGCTAACTAGCATCACAGGGCCCCCAACAATCGGGCCTCTCAACATATCACCCTAAGATATAATTGTATCTTATAACCCGTATCAAACCATCAATTATACCCATACTGAGTTATCATAACTCTCGGGCAGTTGCGTGCGCAAAACATGGAAATTACTCTACCCGATCCTCCAGGACTACTTGTGGCCACAGTGTCATATTCATATTCTACAAATTTAGTAAGCTCACACATATCACCAATATTCAACCCTCATGCACCGATCACAACGTGCTTTAACATGATCAAGGTTTCAATAAGCTAGACCATCCAATAGATTTCCACGCACTATGAACATTAATTCGTACATATGCTTTTAGGATTCCACATAAACTAACAATTGATGATTAATCTAAGGAGACATCTCGACAGAATAAATCTGGAATTATACTCATAGGCCCACACTAGAGTGTACATGATTCATACAACATCTCGGCCAATCGGCCTTCACATTCGGCATTTATATCACCTTCGAGTTATCAAATGAAACGACAATACCTTCATAACTACATATCCAAGATTATGAAATCCATCAAGAGTGTACATATTGTTATCACAAGCCTAATCATCTGATAGACTATCAACCTGTGGGAGCATTTAGGTAAACGAGTTCCATGAATTCTTCATTCAATTATGCATCGAAATGCCCATATCAAGTTCATAAAATTCATCTACACCTCACCCAATTGATATGGGATTCCAGGAACTCCTACCACACAAAGGAGGAGAACCCAAATGTTCTCTGTTTGCTAGCACCGGTGGTAGCACTACAGCTAGGCGCTAGCGATCTAGTCGACACACCTTCCCATCGACATTGGATGTCGACGGAAAGTTATGCCTTCGAATCGACCCATCGACTTGCTAGCGCCAGCGGTAGGGCTACCTCCGGGCGCTAGAAATTTCTATCGCACCTCTTTCCTGTCGATCTTAAGGGTCGACGGGAAGTTATCCTTTCCCGTCATCCCTTCGACTCGCTAGCACCAGTGGTAGGGCTACCGACGGGCGCTAGCTATTTCTATCAGCCCCCTTCCCGTCAAACCTAGGTGTCAACGGGAAGTTCTCCCTTTCGGTCGACAAGTCGATCCGCTAGCGCCGGTGGTAGCACTACCGCCGAGCGCTAGTGATTCTAGTCACTCGACTTCCCATCGACCTTAAGGGTAGATGGGAAGTTATCCCTTCCCTTCGGCCCATCGATATGCTAGCGCCGGTGGTAGCTCTACCACCGCGCGCTAGCCACCAGCAAGCAGAACCTTGCCATCTTCCTTCCAAACTCCTTCCCTAGAAACCCAGCTCCAAGACACCTAGCATCTTCTCTCTTCCCACGTGGTTAGACATTCACGTCTATTCAAGTGAACATATCAACTTGATTTAAGTCTACAACTACAATTAAAGACTCATCTTGCCCTAAACTATTCATCATCTTCCCCAATTATGAAATTAGGATTTTCATCTTCTCTCCTCCAATACTCCCTCATATGACCATGGATTTTCACGAAGTCAAATCCTATATCTTCCTTTTGGAGAGAAGAAATGATTGAAGGAACTTTCGCGGCAATCGGTGCCCTAAGATGAAAGCTCCGGTTTGGTCTTTTCCTAAGGATCTCCATTAGCTCTCAAGCCAAGCTCTTTTGAGCTCAACACCTCTCCTACTTTATTCTACGATCTAGCACCAAGGGAGAGGGGTCGAAAGTCACCTTATTTTTCGTCCATGGTTGGAGCTTGCCTTCATGGCAGTCGGGTGGTGGTCGGCCAAGCTCCATGTGTTCCTCCAACCTTGCTCCTTTAAGAATCCTAAATTAACCCTCTTAAGGGATGGAGAAGATGGTGAAGAAAAGAAGAAGAAGAATGAGGAAGAATAAGATGAATAGTTTGTTGGATCTGTAGGCGCCCGTAGAGGGGGGGGGGGGTGAATAAGGGTTCTAAGATTTTTGAGAAGATTTAAATGAAAAATGATTCTCAGTTGCTACCGTGAGCGGTAGTGTTACCGCTCGACGTTAGTGACAGAGAAAATCTGTTTATGTTATAATAATGAGAATCAGAGATCACGAACCATAGATGAAGAAAGACATATTTTCATTAACAATAAATAATTTTGTTTACAAAATCTTTTCCCAATGACTCTTGGAAAGAGGAGACGAATGAAAAACTCTATTGGGTTTTCTATACCGACCCTTATCCCAGGGACCGGTTGGCTCTAGCCTATCTCTCACCAGATATGGCCTCAAGCCGCTCTAGCCCTTCCCTCACCGGAAAGGCCTCAAGCACTCCCTGGATCTACACCCTAGAACTAGTCGCCAACGCGAGGTGAATTTCCCCTAGTCCCCACAAGGCCCTAGTCGCCGTGTGGCGAATTCCTCTACCGAACAAAAGATATAAAGGTTACAATTAAAACTAAAATAAAACACAAACTAAAAACTCCCTCAAAAGAAGAATTTGATGTCGATGTAGATGCGATCGGATCGGTCTTCAAGTTCTTTGCGTTCAGGAATGTTGACGGAGTTCTTCGGGCTGCTTGGGAAGGCTCTCACGAGTGCTCTGAATATATAGCTTTAATTCATTCTTTAACAGCAAGCAACAACGGAGGAAGCGCGCGTCTTTAAATAGAATCAGATGCTACCGCCTGCGGTAGTACTACTGCCCTGCGGTAGCCACATTAGGCAATGATCAAGCAAACAGATCGTGGCAATTTAGGCCACTTTTGAGTGCCAAACTATGAGCTCCACCTAGCGCGCCGCAGTAACGCTAACGCTCCACGATAGCGAGATAACCTTCCTTCAACCAATATCTCCTTCCACATTTGCTCCTCAATCACATGCAGACAGGAGGATTCCAAAGGCTACCGTCGGGCAGTAGAGATGCCGCGCTGCGGTAGAGCAAGCTAAATATGCATCCCGCCAATCATTCCTTTTTCTCCACTGTTTCCTTCCCATCAATTGTTTCCATTTATGCTAGCACTAGTGTTAGTGCTAACGCTCTGCGGTAGCAACGCCTTGCATCTATTTTTGTCGAACGACATCTATTTTCGTCGAACACCATTTCGTTGAATGCCATTTTCGTCGAACGCCATTTCGTCGAACGCCATTTTCGTCGAACGCTAGTTCGTCGAACGACATCTTCTTTCGTCGAACACCATTTCGTTGAACGGATTCTGATTTGCTAGCGCCAGCGGTAGTTCTACTGCTCCGCGGTAGCAACATCACAACATATTCCTATGGAGATTTAAATGCACAGGATCTTGCACGTTATAAACACAAAACCAAATTTGATCAAATACAATAGGATTTGTTATTGTCAAACCAAGAGATACGGAAAGCATGTTCCAATAAACTCTCCCTTTTGATAATAACAAATCCCCTTAGAAAGAAATAATTCAAGTGATAGGAATTTGTGTTTATAATAAGAACTAACACGGATAGCCTGAAAATTAGGCATGTTCAAATGCTCCCCCTACATGAAATCTCCCCCTAAATGAGTTCTCCCACTACCACAGAACTTCCTTTGAATCGACTCCCCATATATGTGAATTTCTTTCAAATTTATTCTCCCCCTTTTGGTATTATCAAAAGAGGGTGGAGAGAAAGCCAAAAGAGAAGGCATGTAATGTTTTTTTTAGTAGAGAAGACATGAGCATGAGAACAAGATATTACGTAGGGAAGAGAAAAAAGTGTAGGAGTGAAAGAGCAGTGATAATTCAAGATAACACACTTGTTAAAAAAGAAATATTCATGATCGAGCGAATAAGTAGTTGAGAGGTGGAAAGCAGTGTGCACCAGTTGTAGAAGAAACCATCATTATAGGAATCTAAAGCATAGCAAAAGAAATATGGAGTTTCTAGTAGAGAAAAAATTGATCAGAGTTTTTAGCATAAAAGTGATATGTGTGTTAGAATAACCAGTATAAATTCTACCAAGCAAGTCTACAATTTGTTGAAAAAAAGGAATTTTTATATTTAAGACTTTGATATAAGCATGAAAGTGCAAGGTAAAAATATATGGTGATGATACAGAAGACTTATAGAGATACAAGAAACATCTTTTTTGTAATCATGATTATTCATAAGAAGAAATATGAGTTAAATTCAAAAAGAGAAGATGTTTTTTTTTGCAAATCAAGTTATTGTAAAATCTTTTGTCAATAAAGTAACCAAGCATGGAAGAAATATATCAATAAGAGACTACTACAATGTTATTGTAATTCATAAATTCAAGACATACCAAACATTGTAGAGAGCATGTTAGGTTATCTAGTGCATTTCATAAATAAAGAGTAGTATAGACTTAGCATTAGGATCCTATACTCATGAGAAGAAGTGTTATAGAAGACAATGATGTGCACAAAAGTGTATTTTGAAAAATGTAGATAAATGTTTTAATAAAAAATACAAGACATATGTAAAGTAAAGAGCACAATAAAACACAAATAATTTTACTTAAACGCACTTTAATGCACACAAAAACATGTACAACTACCAAGGTGCTTTGCACATACAATGCTCATTAAGACTTATCAGGGTGCAAAGTAGTGCTTAGGGGATCACATAATTTATTTTTGCAATATTGATACTAGTGATCTGGTGTACTTAAGAGTAAGTGATTTTTTTTGAAAGAATAAAAATAAGGTTTGCACAAACACTTTACTATTCTTTCCAATGTGCTCAATCTCACAACGCTTATTAAGACTTATCAGGAGGTTCAAGTAGTGCTTGGTGGAGTTATCTTTGTCAAATTATTTTATGATTTTGGTTTTGTACAAAGTTCTCCGAATACACTTGTTGTACAAACCAATATAATTTATGATAACACAACCACTTTTCTTAATTTTTAAGAGTGCAAATAAAGGTAGTGTATGTAAGATACTTGTGCAATTTTAATTCATTGTACTATTACAAAACATACACAAGCATTCTTAGATTAAAAAAACATATGTAGACAATGCCAAAATAAGTGAGTGAATAAATATCATTATCAAGCATAACACATTTACTCATACTTAGAGGCATGCTAAGCTTGGTTCTCCACAACTCTTACAATATAATTTATGCACATGAGTTTAGAAGTATCAAAGCATGATAAAGACAATGTTTAAAGTAGTTTGATAATATGAATCACAACATTGTAGAAGGTCTTAAATGATAGAAGAAATCATGCTTGATATTCACAATAAAGTCCATACAATATTTTTGATATTTTTGAAAAATATTTTGATTTAAAGTTTGAACTCATAAGATTGATCTTGGACTTCCCGAGGTCTACCCTGTGACGGGTTCGCCCGGTACTAGGAGATGTGATGGGATGATAGCCGAAATCTCCCTTTCGCAAGATACATGTAAATAGAAAATGTAAGTTAAAAAATACTTGTTCATACTTGTTTTTGTTTTATAGTTTTGTATTTGATTTTGATATATAAAAACAAAAGCATATTTGTGGTGTTTTGAGAATGTTTTCTAGTTTTTTGATTTGAGGGTTTCGTGAAGAAAATAATAGGAAATAAATAAATGCATAAAGGTAAATAAAAAGAAAGCAGCAAAAAAACATGAAAGACAAAAATAAAGAATGAAATAGATTCACTACCGCCAGCGATAGAGTTACCGCGCCGTGGTAGCTCGCGTGAAATAAAAGGATTTGACCCCATCAGATTTCATTTGATCAAGGGGTTTTGGATCTCATATTTTTTCTTCAGCTTCCGCCGGCGTTAGCAATAGGTAAGGATTTTGTTGGGTCCAGCATCTCCTCACTTGACCCGTAGCGCCCTTCCATTGATATACAGATTAAGTTGCGCCTTCACCAACAGTCCGGGCTTTTGGTGTATTTGGTTGCGCTGGGTCCTCTCAATTGGTATCAAAGCAGGTTGCGGGTTCGAGACCGGGGGGGGGGGGGCGCTGATAATTCCTAAAATTCTCTCTACCTGTGTGGGTCCCGGTGGGTCAAGCGGCCGCAGCCATGTGTCAAGCCACCTCTGAGCCTGCGGGCCATGTGGAGCACCTATGAATTGCTTGTCGTGCTGGATGCTGGGGGGGGGGGGGGGGATTGTTGGGTCCAGCGTCTCCTCACTTGACCCGTAGCGCCCTTCCATTGATATAAAGATTAAGTTGCGCCTTCACCAACAGTCCAGGCTTTTGGTGTAGTTGGTTGCGCTGGGTCCTCTCAGATTTTCTTTTGTTATTTTATTTTCTTTTACACTTCATGTTAGTGATTCAAGCTAGGATCTAGCGGATTTGAAAGAATTTCATGGCAATGTAGTCATAGGAGGATTTTTGACAAATTTTTCAAGTCATTTTGGTAGATCTATGAGTTATTGTTTGAGTATTCATGTTAGATTAGTTGAGATATCTCAGATCTGGATTTCCAAGCATTTTCGAAATGATTTGGAGGATTATTTGGGTGAAATCGGAGGAGAAAGACGAATAGTAGTTTCGTCAGCTACCGCGCGGCGGTAGCAGCTACCGCCTCGCGGTAGATCTTGTGCCCAGTTTTTTGATGTTTTTCTTTCAATTTTATTTTGGTCCAGATTTGAGAATGGCTGCCTCCAATAGTCGCGCTCAACGATAAAATGTAGATCGGAATCGATAGGGTGGTAATATATTTCCCTGTATTGAGTATGCCACCATCGTAGTGGCTATGATGGTGGGGGTAGAATTACCCATTCATGCGCATATCTACGAATATTTGGCTGATGCGAGTGTTCTCTCTATGCTAATAGATGATAGCTTTTCCTCAGTTTTAGTAAGGGAGTTTTACATGGGATTGGAGGATCTGGCTCGGACGAATCACAAAGGAGGAGTACGTTCCTACGTCCAAGGTCATGAGGTAGTAATAACACATGAAGATTTACGTGCAGAGTTTGGTCTTGAGTGGAGTAGTAATTACTTGGATATCGTAGAGAGGTTTCGAACACTTCGGAACTGGACTCGAGTGAATGAAGTATTGCATGGTCAAGGAGATGAGGAGGATTTGATTTCATCGATCACAACACTAACTCCTGACGCGTACATGATACAATAGATCCTACGACGTACGATCATGATAAAGGGGGGAGATACAAAGATGATCACAGCACAATTGAGTATGGTCACTTACCATATTTTAGAAAGAATTCAGTTTGATATGGCAGATCTCCTTATATCAATGATCAGGTATACATATATACTGAAAGATCCAAGGCGATAGTGATTGAATACTCTTCCATTGGGAGGAATTATTCAACGAATTATATACAAGAAATGTCGGTCTCTTAATTGGGAGGTTTATCATCTTGATTTTCGACCAGCCGGATTATCTACACTATCAATTCATCCTCCATAATAAGAAAGGGCTCCATATCCACAACCTCTAGTTTGACGAGGTGGGTCAATGAGAGAGACCCAGTGAGAACTACATGAGCTAGCGGAGCAGGGAGTGGACATAAATAGGATATTGACACGAATGTCAAAAAAGATATCCGGTGTTGAGAAGATGATACAGAAGATAATGGTGGCACTCAAGTTAGCTCCATCACTGACTCGAGAGGAGAGTCCTGAGGAGGAGTAGCCATGATGATCGGTTCATCGGAGATGACGTGGGGGTGATGAAGGGGAGAGCAGCAGTATGTGAGCTAGAGAATGAAATTTTTTATTTTTATTTTTGTAATAATACAGGTTTCAGAGACATCAAGACAAACTTCTGTTACTAACGCGCATCGATAGTTCTAGCGCTAGCGTTAGTACCAGCGTACTATCTAAGTTCATGTTTTTCATTTTGGACTAATTTCTGGCTTATTTTAAGTGTTCTTTTATGTTAATCTTGGTGAAGTAGTTTACAGATATCCAGCAAGGTTATGAATTTTTCTCACTTCATAGTTTGATAATTATTTTTATTTGTCTTGGCATTATCATGTGAGAAGTTAATGTGTAAGACAATTTTTTTTGAATGAATTTAAACAACAATAGTTGAGAATAGTATATATATGTTTTTGAAATTTCATTTGTTTTTTTTATTATGAAGGAAAATTGTTTAAACCGTGGAAGTAAAACAAAAATAAGGATAACGGAATATTAGGCATATCATGAAGTAGCTAATTCATATTTTATTACCAATTGATTTCTACTTTATGCAAATAATAGGCTATTAGTGAAGAAGAGATTTAGGTATCCAAAGAGGACCGGGGGTGGTGGTTCCTTTTGGTACCCAGATATATCGTGTTTGCTTTTGGTGAGATGAAATTGAAAACACCCTTTTAAGTGAGATTGGTATTTCATTTTTAGCTTTGGGACTCCATTCAAATTTTTGACGCACGCTATTTTTATTTCTCAATCTTTTGTAGTCCCTTGCTTGAATATTTGGATAGCCATGACTGTCGAAGTAATTATTTAACGGGAATGTGTTTTCATTTAATTTTATGTTAGGATAACAATAAGGTTGTGAATGATAATGATGATATTGTGTTGGAGTTTCATTTACAATTTTTTGTTGTTTTTCATTTTCAAAGTTTTGCTCTTGAAAAGTCACATTTATATTTCTTTTGGAGTTTACTTGAGATTGTTGATTCATGTATTGAGAATTTTTCTTTATAATTTCTTTAAGCAAGTTAACTTTTGTTTCCAATTCATAATTTTTATCTTTGAATTCAGGTCTAGCTTTATTATAGGCCATTGTGCTGTTTTTGAGAGTGGATACGATAGACTCAATATGATTGTTATATTCGTTTCTAAAGTCATCAAATTTTTCATCCATCTCTTTAATTTCAATTTTATAACTTGTACACATAGCACAATCATTTTTCAAAGTTGAATTTTCTAAAGACAATTTTTCTTTGTGTTCTTTTACACATATAAATTCCTTTTGAAGTTCCTTGTATTTTTCATTAATATCATTACAATAAAAACAAGATATAGAGTTTTCAAATGAAGAGCATGATGGAGATACAAACATTTCATTTTTGGATTCTACATTCACATTAGCTTTCAAAGTTTTATTTTCTAAACGTAGTTTTGCATTAGCCATTTTTAGTTTCTTAATCTTACGTTTAGTAGTTTGTAGTAATTGTAATGTAGAAATAGAAGTACAAAAAAATGGAATTTGATTTCCTTACATTGCTATCGGGAGAGGCACGATTTGAACATATACTTTCTTTGACATCTTTTTGACACTCCTCTTCCAAAGATAGTATTTCTTCTTCTCTTCCATTTGATGTGTGCTCCATTGATCCATCACGAGAGGAGCATTCTTGAACATCTGTGCAAGCTTGTATGTTCTCCAATTCTTGCATTCGTTCCATACCTGTAAGAGGAAAGTCATACATTTCTTCAAGAAATTTCCATACTTTGTATGCACTGGAAAAACAATAAATCAATTTAAAAATTTCTTGAAATAAGGCACAAAAAATGCTATTTAACGCCTTTGCATTTAGGTGACATTCCTTTTTATTTGTTTCATCTGCTGGTCTTACGATTGCTATATTCCATGCTTCGATATCTAAATTTTTAATAAAAGTTTCCATTAACAATTTCCACCTTTTATAATTTCTTCCTTCGAATAAAGGTGGTGCAAGAGATTTTTCTTCTTCAAAATGATTTTCCCCACTAATAGAAGCGAGATCATGAGATGCCATTATTCCCTGTTATTAAGCCGAATTGGAATAACCTGCCTCTGATACCACTTGTTGGATCTGTAGGTGCCCTTAGAGGGGGGGGGGGGGGGGGGGGGTGAATAAGGGTTCTAAGATTTTTGAGAAGATTAAAATGAAAAATGATTCTTAGATGCTACCGCGAGCGGTAGTGTTACCGCTCGACGTTAGTGACAGAGAAAATCTGTTTATTTATAATAATGAGAATCAGAGATCATGAACCATAGATGAAGAAAGACATATTTTCATTAATAATAAATAATTTTGTTTACAAAATCTTTTCCCACTGACGCTTGGAAAGAGGCGACGGATGAAAAACTCTATTGGGTTTTCTATACCGACCCTTCTCCCAAGGACCGGTTGACTCTAGCATATCTCTCACCAGATATAACGTCAAGCCGCTCTAGCCCTTCCCTCACCGGAAAGGCCTCGAGCACTCCCTAGAACTACACCCTAGACCTAGTCGCCAACGCGAGGAGAATTTCCCTTAGTCCCCGCAAGGCCCTAGTCGTCGTGTGGCGAATTCCTCTACCGAACAAAAGATATAAAGGTTACAATTAGAAACTAAAACAAAACACAAAATAAAAATTCCCTCAAAAGAAGAACTTGATGTCGATGTAGATGCGATCAGATCGGTCTTAAAGTTCTTTGCGTTCACGAACGTTGACGGAGTTCTTCGGGCTGCAGCTTGGGAAGGCTCTCACTAGTGCTCTGAATATATGGCTTCAATTCATTCTGTAACAGCAATCAACAACTGAGGAAGCGCGCGTCTTTAAATAGAATCATCCGCTACCGCCTCCGGTAGTACTACCGCACCGCGGTAGCCACATTAGGCAATTATCAAGCACACTAATCGTGTCAGTTTAGGCAACTTTTGAGTGTCAAATTTTGAGCTCCGCCTAGCGCGCCGCGGTAACGATAATGCTCTGCGTTAGCGAGATAACCTTCCTTCAGCCAATATCTCCTTCCACATTTGCTCCTCAATCACATGCAGACAGGAGGATCCCAAAAGCTACCGTCGGGCGGTAGAGATGCCGCACCGCGGTAGAGCACGCTAAATATGCATCCCGCCAATCATTCCTTTTTCTCTACTGTTTCCTTCCCGTCAATTGTTTCCATTTATGCTAGCGCCAGCGTTAGTGCTAACGCTCTGCGGTAGCAATGCCTGACATCTATTTTCGTCGAACGACATCTATTTTCATCGAGCACCATTTCGTTGAATGCCATTTTCTTCGAACGCCATTTCATCGAACGCCATTTTCGTCGAACGCCAGTACATCGAACGACATCTTCTTTCGTCGAACACCATTTCGTCGAATGACATCTTATTCGCTAGCACCAGCAGTAGTGCTACTGCTCCGCGGTAGCAACAACACAACATATTCCTATGGATATTTGAATGCACAGGATCCTGCATGTTATAAACACAAAAATAAATATGATCAAATACAATAGGATTTGTTATTGTCAAACCCAGAGATGCGGAAAGCATGTTCCAACATAGTTCATCTGTTGAAACTGATTTCTCGGCCTCTTTTGAAGCTCGGGGCCCTCACCGAAATGAGGGCAGCTATCCCTTACTGATCCCTCGGAGACGATAGACTGAAGACAAGGAAAATGACAAAGACCTTAGTCACATCGAGGAGTTCCCTCCGCTAACCCGGAAGATCGTTGAGCGCTTCCCCTCCCAAGCCAAAGCTGAGACTCGGGCACCTTGGAAAGCTCTGGAAATGCTAGCCAAAGATAGCCTGAAGAGAGAGAAGCTGAAGTGAACCTCCCTCCAAAGGTGCCCTTTAGGTCTTATTTATAGGTTTTCTGATCTGGCTTGCAAATAGCAGGATCCTGCCTTTTGATTTAAATATCTGCACCCCAAATGGGTCTGCTAATAGCCAAACTCCGTTGTTTGGAGAGGCTAAAGGCAGACCATCAAGGGTAAAAGGGTAATTTGGCCCAATCAACCTATGAGCAAAAACTGCGAGAACATTACTGCCGGAGCTCTCACGGGCCTTCTCGCGAGTCCTGCTCGCGATGCCTCTCCTAGGCGAATGCCCTGTGAGGACCTCGCTGGCCCATCCTGGAGGTATCTACTGAGGTCCAGTCTCGCGAGCCTTCTTGCAAGACCGACTCTTGACTCCGTCGAGCTCAACACACTTTTCGTCGAACGCAGGACGCTTCGCCGATCACAGACGAGCTCGATGAATGCAGAACGTTAAATTGTTCGTCGAACGCTGAGACGGGCGGTTCGTCGAATGCGGGAAACAATTCTTCAAACATAGAATTGAGCCCGACGGACGCTGAGGCACGGTCTCGCGAACCTTCCTGCGAGACCGCCTCTTGACATTGTCACGCACTGAGCACATTTCGTTGAACACCACTTTACCGAACATAGGTCTTCTTCTGCCAGCGGCTTATGAGGTATTGGTTTTCCAGCCCTCGCTTGGCCCAGTCTTTTGAAGATACCTGCCTCGGCATGGATCTCGCGACTCCTCTTGCGAGACCATCCTTTTAGCTTTAATGAGCATAGAAAACTTCGTCGACTTCTGATGATTTCATCGAGCAGGGGTGGGCTCGACGACCGCAGGTGAGATCGATGAACACGGGAGAGTTCGTCGAACGCAGGACTCCTATCGCCGAGCTCAAAAAACTAACCCCAGCTGCCTGCGAGCGTTTATCTCGCCAACCACTCTTGCTCTCCTTTCAGCGAGCCTTCCGAGAGAGACTTCTCCAAGACCCTTTTGCGAGGTCGTTGGCCCTATGGCCTTCCTTTCTTATTACTTCCTTTGTCCTGTTGCCTTCTTAAACCGCGCCTCCTCGCCTGGCGAATATCGGGATTGTACACAATCCCCTCTCTTCGCGAGGCTATTTAGGCTCACGAAGAAACATCCAACCCCTGGTATTCGCCAGTCTTTTTGATGATCTGTCAAGAATCTTTGGTAGGACCCACCCTGGGGGCTATAAATATCATTCCGAGCCTCAGTAACGCGCGCTGTCACTCTTTTTTCTTTTCCTTTTTGTCCCGTACTGTAGCTTCCCGGAGATGCCGCTTTTCGAAGAAGCTGAAGCTCGCATGAGGGCTGTCAGAGCTGGCGGGCTACCCTCCACGACCAAGGTCCCCTCCTGGATGAATCGGCCGCCCTCCGCTCAGTCGCCGAAGACTAAAAAGGTGAAGGCGGCTTGCCGAACCGGGGACGACTCCGTGCTGCTGGACTCTTCCCCGGATAACCGTCCCCCGGAGAAGGTATGAGCTATTCCTCTAGCTAAGTCAATAAACTTGTCTGTGATTCATGCTTACTCGCAGGAGATTTTGTCGAATAAGGAAATTGGAGAGCTTGGGGGTGGGTCTCGCCAAAGTCCGCCAGCAGACACGCATCTCGCTGGAAAAAATGCCGAAGGTACACCCATAATCTCGCTCACTGACTCTCCTTTCGTTGACTATCAATCTCTTACTCCCTGTTTTTCACAGTCTCGCCCCGGAAGACCCCGGATCGCGAAGATTCACAGCTTCTGTCTCTGTCCCTTCCCGACAAAACTGTGGATATGCCGGGGTTCGATCTCCTTGGGAGCGAGGGTGCTGGCGGCTCTCGACCGCCAAAGATTCCCCCAATTAATAACGCAGCCTACCCTTCTTGCTTGGGTGAATCCCTCTACCCCCATTATGGAAACATCTTCCCGGACTGCCCTGAGAGTTCTCGCCCCCTTCCGGGTAAGCATTCCGACGTCCCCCTGCCATGCGCGAACTTGAACGCGCCATCTAACCTTTTCGTAATATTTTTGCAGAGAATTCTGAAAATCCGCCTACTGATTTCGAGTTTGGCGACGACGAGGTTTCCCCCCTCCCAGACCAAGTGGAGGACTTCTTAGGGGACTCGCGAGATCCTGAGATGATGAAGCGGCGAACCGCAGAGTTGCTTCGGAAACATGGTAGGATGCTGATGGACCTTAATCTTCAAGCGAAACGGGATAGGGAGATCGCTGAGGATAGGCAAGCTGTTATGATGGAGGAGTGCGCGAGACTCCGAGCCGCGGTGCCTCGCGCCCAAGAAGAGATGGCCACGTCGTCGGAGGTGCACATCGCGAGGATGAGGGATTATGCCTACCTCATGGACCGGGAGGGCCGTGCGGCCCAGGATTACTATAATTCCAGGGTACCACCGCGGTCCGGGTCGCGAGGTGGCAGTAGATGGAAATGGCTGCCCCACAATTCTCTCTAACTTCTATATTTCTGCGAGCTCTTATTACTTGTTAATGCTTGTCGCTGCGTTGGACAATCTCGTAATTACTTGCAACTTATATTTGTGAGTTCTCGCATAGTAGTAATTATTGATAGCCATCTATTAGTTCTCGCTCGCGATTTACATATCCGCGTCCTTCCCTTGTTATGCTATTCTCGCAACGAGCCGATCTGCTCTCGCTAAAAATTGACTCGCGATGGCTTCTTTTTGCTATTCCGTTTGCTCATGCTGCCCTTGCAATGAATTTGCTTATGCTAACCTTGCAGGGAGTTCTCGCCTACGATCCTGATGTGATATTTTGGCTAACCGCACTCAGCGGTGCTTGGGCTTCTTCCCGCTCTTTTACTTTTGCTATAAATAGGTTGTCATAACTGTGCCAACCACCGCATTTACCGCCGACCCTCTTCTCTCACTACCCTGGAGCTCTCGCATTTCCCCCTCTTTCTTGCGCTATTCTCTTCCTTGCAGGTCTTCAAAATGGTTGGTGACCAGGGCAAGGCTGAGGGCAGGTTGAAGTGTGCATGGGCCATTACCGACCACTCCTTCTTCCTAGCGAACTTGACGGAGGAGGAATATCTCACCGCCGTTGCCGACTTTATCCCCCCGGAGTTTACCGCTCGCCAACCTACAAAGGATGATGCGATAAAGGTCCCCCTGCCTGATGAACTCGCGATCCCCATAGCCCATTTCACGGTGGGTCTGAGGCTACCTCTGTGGCCCGAAGTTCGCCAGGTAACAATTGATCTCGCCTTCCTTTCCTCAGATGAGAATGGATTCTTCCTCGCTTAACTGACGGTCTCGCCATCTTGATCGCCCGGTGTTGAGACACTACAGTGTGGTACCAGGTCAACTGACCCCCAACGCGATGGCAGTCATCGTCGCCTTCGCCTGCTATATGCGCGAGGAGCGCATCGAGTTCAGCCTTCCGGTTTTTCGGAAGCTGTTCTATTTTCGTGCGTATAAAGATGGGACCGCCTACTTTGTTGGCTCGGGCCCCAAGGTCGACGAGACCGTCAACAAAGCTCACTACTGGGCTCAGAAGTTCCTCTTCGTCAAGGGGAACTTTGGCAACATCCCTTTCTTTCCTGTTCAGCATAGCGAGACTACTTACCGTCCTCCTACTCTCGACGGCCACGACGCCGCCTTATACCAGTTCTTCTGCAAGAAGAACTTCAAAGTTGTGTATCTTCGCCGCAACCTTGACTCGCTACCCCCAATGCTCATCGGGGAAGGTAATGATCTCGCCCGCTAACTTTCATGATTTCAACGTTTTCCGCACTAGATGCCTAACCTTCACTTTTTCAGGTGAGCGAGCTCTACCACTCAACCCCCCCCCCCCCCTATGCAAGCAAACAGAAGTATACCTCCACCCACGCTCTCGCGTCCATGGGAGCGGAGGCCTGCCTTGATACCACCACCCCGGCTGAGATCTCTTCTCGCAAGAGATCGGAGGCCTCCTGCAGCCGGGGCCCAGCCTCGAAGTCTCTGCCCAGGAAGAGAGGCAAGAAGGTCCAAGGCTCGCTCGCCCCCTCTAAGGAAAAGGGGCACTCCGAAGCCGCCCCTGCCGAGATCGACCTAACCATCCTTTCCGAGGAGGGGGGTGGGGGGGGGGGGTCGAGGAGGAGAGCGAGGAGGCCGCGAAGACCTCTGACCAGCCCATTCCAGTTAACCACTGGAACTTTGGGCTCGGCCAGAGATGCAGGGATGAGACCGGCGAACTCCTGGTGTATTGGAAGCCGGAGGTTAACAAAGCTGAAGTCTCCACCATCCTTCCTTCCTGGGTGGAGAAGCCGACCGCCAGCGGCCATGCCTATGACTTCTCCTTCGCCCTCTACGGGTGCGAGGATGCCGGGTCCTACAAGGACGAGACCTCGAAGACCCTCGCCTATAAGAGCGCGAGGTCCCAGCTGCGCTCCGGTGAGCTCGCCCATATGACAGGAAGGCGGTGCCTGCAACTAGAGCAACAGAATGTGGACCTCGTGAGGGCTTATCAGGTTCTCCTCATCGAGAATGCGTAGCTGAAGGAGAAGCTGCTCACCGCAGCGAGCGGTGTGGTGAGTTATCTAGACATCGCCACTTCTTCCTTTCAACCCTTCCGCTTTCTGAACTTGTCTTTTACTTGTAGTATGGCGCTGCTGCCAAAAAGGCTGACGCTCGCATTCAAGTCCTAGAGGGCGAGGTGGCCGGGTTAAAAGCTCTTAATTGCGAGTTGTCCCGTATCGCCGTCCCCCCTTCCCCCCGCCGCCTGAAGGAAGCGCGGCGAGCACGAGACGAGGAAATCTGTGAGGAGTCCATCGAGTCGGCTAGCTATATCCTCCAGACGATGAAGGCGGCAGGCCTCCTAGCAGCCAACGCGTCCAGCATGACTCTGGAAGACATCATCCCAGAACTCTTCATTCTGCTCCCGTCAGTGAAGAGTAGCGACGACGAGGAGAGGTCTGCGAGCGATTCCTGAAAGTCATCCCTATTTCTGTTTTTGTTTAACTTTTGACCGGCGAGATCGCCGCGAATTGTAATTGAACTGTGAAATGTAAATGCAGCTTTTGCTTTGTTCATTGTGTTCCAATTTTCCTTCTTGTTATGTTCATACGCTTATATCACGTTCCTGCGTATTTTTATCGTTCTCGCCAAGCTCATTCTCGCGTATTTCGACGGTTCTGACGTAGACTCCGCTTTCAATTGGTCTCGCTTATTCTCATACCGTGGGACTAGGTGTTCTAGGACCACCTTCTCCTTATGGCCTCGCACGGTATTCTCCCTCCCGGCAAGGACTCCTCTCTCACCTTTTGGGGTCCTTGCAGGCCTCCTCACGAATCCGGCTCGCAATACCTCTCCTCGGCGATCGCCCTACGAGGACCTCGCTGGCCCTTTTATTATGTTGCGAAATCACTTCCTCTCGCCGAGCGAGAATGCCCTGGTCAGTACAGAGTACTTGTCAACCTGAGGCTTTTCAACCTGCCTTTATGAGAAACTCATCTCCTTACCAGCCTCTCCAGAGATCAACCTGAAACCCCCCGTCTAGTGAGAGCCCGGGAGCTGAATCTGAACTGGGGCATTCCAGCACCAATAATTATCACCTTTGCCAGCCTCTCCAGAGATCAACCTGAAACCCCCCGTCTAGTGAGAGCCCGGGAGCGGAATCGATCTGGGGCATTCCAGCACCAATACTTATCACCTTTGCCATCCTCTCCAGAGATCAACCCGAAACCCCCCGTCTAGTGAGAGCCTGGGAGCGGAATCGATCTGGGGCATTCCAGCACCAATACTTATCACCTTTGCCAGTCTCTCCAGAGATCAACCTGAAACCCCCCGTCTAGTGAGAGCCCGGGAGCAGAATCCATCTGGGGCATTCCAGCACCAATACTTATCACCTTTTCCAGCCTCTCCAGAGATCAACCTGAAACCCCCCGTCTAGTGAGAGCCCGGGAGCGGAATCGATCTGCGGCATTCCAGCGCCAATACTTATCACCTTTGCCAGCCTCTCCAGAGATCAACCTGAAACCCCCTGTCTAGTGAGAGCCCGGGAGCGGAATCGATCTGCGGCATTCCAGCACCAATACTTATCACCTTTGCCAGCCTCTCTAGGGATCAACCTGAAACCCCCCGTCTAGTTAGAGCCCGGGAGCGGAATCGATTTGGGGCATTCCAGCACCAATACTTATCACCTTTGATAGTCTCTCCAGAGATCAACCTGAAACCCCCCTTCTAGTGAGAGCCCAGGAGCGGAATCGATCTGGGGCATTCAAGCTCCAATACTTATCACCTTTGCCATCCTCTCCAGAGATCAACCTGAAACCCCCCGTCTAGTGAGAGCCCAGGAGCGAAATCGATCTGGGCATTCCAGCACAAATACTTATCACCTTTGCCAGTATCACATAGAAGTTACAACTTATCATATGAAGAATTAAGATATTCAATTAATAACATAGTAAAAACATACAAGGGTAGAATCGTTTCAAATCATCTCCACTTCTGGCTCGGCCGAGAGGTACCCCTTCCACATCCCGGAGGTGATACCCCCCCCCCCCCCGACTTGAGCACTTCGCTTACAATGTATGGACCCTCCCAATTGGGGTTAAGCTTACCTATCGCAGCCCCTCTTCCGGCCGCGTCGACCTTCTTTAGGACCAGATCTCCTTTCTGAAAGTGCTTTACTCGGATGTGCTTGTCAAAATATCGGGCCATTCGCCGCTTGATTTCCTCCTGACTTATGGTGGCCTGGTCCCGGAGTTCCTCCACCAGGTTAAGGATAGCCTTTGTTCCGCATCATTAGCCACTATCCACTCTTCATCCCCCTCACCTGCGACGATCACCCTGGGGGTCTTTACTTCGAACTCTATGGGAAGGACTGCTTCGGATCCATGAGAAAGTTTGAACGGGGTCTCCCGGTGGCAGTGTTTGGAGTAGTCCTCAGGGCCCAGAGGACAGATGGTGGCTGCTCCACCCAGTTCCCCTAGAGGTTCTCCACCTTTTTCTTCAGTAGGTTGACGATTACCTTATTCACCGCTTTCACCTGGCCATTACTTCTCGGATGGTGAACCGATGCGAACCTCAGGTCAATTCCAAGCTGGGTGCAGAAGCTAACAATTTCTTCGCTAGCGAATTGTGGCCCATTGTCTGTCACTATAGGCAGGGGGAGGCCGTGCCTGCAAATTATTTCTCCCCACACAAAATTCTTTACAACTTGAGATGTTACCTTGGCCAGTGCCTTCACTTCTACCCATTTGGAGAAATAATCGATCATGAACAGTAAGAACCTCCTCTAGCCACTAGCTTGAGGGAAAGGGCCAACTAGGTCCAACCCCCATATGGCAAAAGGCCAGGGAGCAGTGATGGTCCAGAGCCTCTGAGCTGGGAGGAGTTGGAGTGGAGCATAGAGCTGACACTTCGAACATCTTCTTGCAAACTCCGTCGCATCTCTGCCGAGGGTAGGCCAGAAGTAGCCTTGTCTCAACACCCTCCCCTCCAGAGTTTGGCTCCCAAAGTGAATGCCACACTCTCCTGAGTGAATCTCTTCTAGGACTTTCGGAACTCCTCCTCGGAAACAAAACAGGCCAGGAGTCCCGAGAGAGTCTTCATATATAGCCCTCCTGCATGCAAGGAATAATAAGCTGACTTATACCTGAAGCATCGTCTGTCTATGTATTCTTCAGGGAACTTCCCGGATGATAGGAAGGTGATGAAAGGATCCATCCACGAGACCCGCTGATCCACCTCCATCAGTTCTCCTTCCTCGATGGTGGGTCGGAAGAGTTCCGAAACCATTCCCCCCGCTCGGGGACCGAACTTGGCTAAGAAGTTTGCGGGGGTGCTCTCTCCTCTTGTCACGTGCATGAAGGAGAAAGTGCGGAATTGCCGGATGACCCCCTTGACCTTCTCCAAATACCGCAGGAGGGTCGGGTCCTTTGCCTCAAACTCTCCCTTGACTTGGCATGCTACCACCATGGAGTCCGTCGAGACCTCCACATCTTTCACTCCAAGCTCTCGAGCTAACCGCAGGCCCGCTATCACCACCTCGTACTCTGCTTGGTTGTTGGTAATCGGGAAGTGGATTTTCAAAGCTTGTTCGATCCTTGTCCCTTGGGGGCTCACCAGGATGATTCCCCCTCCATAGGAGTGCTTTCCTGACACACCATCCACCAATATTTTCCATGTCACTGGGGGGAGGTTCATGCACCCCTACTTCGGTTGTGTAGTCATCCATGAAGTCTGCCACTGCATGGGCCTTGATCGACGCCCTGGGCAAGAATGTAACATTGAACTCACTCAGCTCCACGGACAACTTTGCCAACCTTCCCGAGTGCTCCAACCCTTCCATGACTTTGCGAAGCGGGTGATTAGTCACTAACTTGATCGAATGTGCCTGGAAGTAAGGTCGGAGCCTCCTGGCCGCTACTACCAATGTGAAGACCAACATTTCCAGGATCGGGTACCGGAGCTCCGCTTTTCTCAGCACTCGGCTGACATAGTAGATGGGGAACTGTCTTCTCCCTTCTTCACGGACTAGTACTGAGCTTACTGCCTCGGACCCTACCCCCAGGTATAGGGATTGGTCCTCTCCCAGCCTCGGCCCTTGGAGTAGAGGAGTTTGAGTGAGTTGTTCTTTCAAAGCCTAGAAGGCTCCTTCACACTCCGAGGTCCATTTGAATTTTTTATTTCCCCTCAACACCTTGAAAAAGGGTGCACACTTGTCTCCCGCCTTGGAGAGGAACCTACTGAGTCCGGCTAGCTTTCCCGTGAGGCTCTGAACCTCCTTCGAATTTCTGGGCGACCCCAACTCCATTATTTCTTTGACTTTGTCCGTGTTTGGCTCCACCCCCGCCGGGGTGAGCAGGTGACCTAGGAATTTCCCTCGGCTAGCCCCGAAAACACACTTCAAGGGGTTGAGCATCATCTTATACTTCCGCAAAGTCTTAAAGGTTTCTTAAATGTCTCGGAGGTGGGCTTCGAGGTCCCGACTCTTTACCATGAGATCATCGATGTAAACCTCCAGGTTTCTCCCCTTTTGTTCTCGGAAGATCCTGTCCATCATTCTTTGGTACGTGGCACCTGCATTCTTGAGTCTGAAGGGCATCATCTTATAACAATAACACCCATCCCCCGTGATGAAGGAGACATCCTTGATGTCAGGGGGGTGTATGTGAATCTGATGATAACCTGAAAATGCATCTAGAAAAGACATCATAGGGAAACCGACGGCTGAGTCAACCAGCGCGTCGATTCTAGGCAAGGGGTAGCAATCCTTAGTGCACGATTTATTAAGCAAGGAAAAGTCGATACACATTCTCCACTTACCTCCCCCCTTCTTCACCATGACCACGTTAGAGACCCAGCCTGAATACTAGATCTCTGATATAAATCCTGCATGAATGAGCTTACCCACCTCCTCTCAGATGGGTCCTTCCAGCTTGTCCGCTATGGCCCTCCTCTTTTGAAGGATGGGATGGGTGCCAGGGTCGAGATTGAGGCGGTGGCAAGCCACATCCGCATCGATCTCGGGCATCTCTGCGGCACTCCAAGAGAAGACATCCACGTTCTCCTGAACGCATGCTATGATCTGCTTCTGCACCTCTAGGCTGAGCTCCCCGCTGATCCTGACATTCTCCACCACACCGACTCGGGTGGTGACTTCGAGCTCCACGACCTCCTCCACGGCCTCCAACAGGGACTGTTCTCCCCAATCTCCTTCCTTCTCTTCACCACTAGCGAGTGCTTCGACCTCCCCCTCCTTTCCTTCTTTCCCAACCAGCTTCAATTCTTCTGTCTCCCCTTCCTGCACCTAACCCTCTAACTCTTCCTCCTCCATCGGCTCCTCTGACCTCTGCTCCATATCCTCCTTCCGGCCCTCTCCTCCAAGCCCTGCCGGCTCACCCACCTCCTGGTCCCATTTCTCTGCCTCTCCCATCCCAGAGATGGTGTTGACTGCCGTCACATAGCATTGCCTTGCTAACTTTGGATCTCATCTGATTCGGACTTGGACTCCTCCATCATTGAACTTAAGGCACTGATGGAATATGGAGGGGACACATCGGAACGCGCTGATGAGCGGCCATCCGAAGATGGCGCTATAGCTGCTGGGATCATCTACTATGACAAAGCGGCAGTTCCTGGACTGCCCCCCTAAGACCACATTGAGTCCTACTCCCCCTTCTACTTCCTTTCTCTCCCCGAAGAATCCAAACAACGGACCGTCCGAGGCCAACACCCTTCGCGCCTCCACCTCCATCCCATCAAACGCCTTTTTGAAAATAACATTGACAGTGCTCCCATTATCCACCAAGATTCGGGAAACAATGAAGTTCTCGATCGTTGTCTGAATGACCAACGCATCGCAGAATGGGTATTCATAACCCGGCATGTCTTTCTGGGTGAAGGAAATCTTCTCTGTCGGGGGAGGGGCTAGGGATGTCTAGGCCATGCTACGACGATAGATGGTATGAAGGCTCGCCTTCCGGGTTGCCTCAATCCCCACCCCCCCATGGATCGCCCCGATCCCCCCTCGGGACTCCAAATCAGCCCGATCCTCGCACCTTTCCTCCTCCTCCTGAGGCTCAACCTCCTCAATCCTCACCGGTTGCTGCTGTCGCGGCGCGGGCACTCGGGCCCTTTTTGTCTCCAGGAACTCCGGGCAGGTGGCCGTCGCGTGACCATCCTCATCATGGAAGTCACAGTACGGCAGTGTCACCTCCTCGGCCTCTGCCATCCTATTCCTTCTTCTCCTCCCCGCTCCTGCTTCTTCTCTCGCCTCTTCTCACCTTCCTCTTCCTCCTCTTCCTCGCCTGATTGCCATGGCTTGCTGGGGTGGAGGAGGCATGATGAGTAATTTATTTACTCATCCTTTAGTATAGTTTAATTACAATTTTATTATGAAATTATGTTATTTTAATAAATTATATCGTATAAATCTTTCCTATGTTAATTTCATAAGCTAACTTATGTCTATTTTATATTTTCAGGTTTTCTGGACATTTTGAGCAGAAAATGCATTTACACGCCCCAGGTCACGGGCGTGACCATGAGCGTGTAACCTGAGCAGTGTTCCAGACCTGTTTCTGCCACTCCGGGGACGCTCCTTGAAAAGTTCGCCAAGTACATGCCCTAGGTCACGGGCGTGACAAAGGGCGTGACACAATGTCACGGCCGCGACCAGCCACAAGCATCTAGAGCCAGCTGCCACGTCAATTAAAATTACACGTCCCTCGGTCACGGGCATGACAGCAAGTCACGGGCGTGATATTTGACACATGACATCAAGTCACGGGCGTGACATTTGAGGCGTGACATCCAGTACACGGGCGTGACTCTTCCCGCGCCAAATTCCCGCTGAAGCTTCCCGCCAACAGCGAGTTTTAAAGATTACACGCCCTAGGTCACTGGCATTACCTAGGGCGTGACACATCCGTAACGCCTGTATTGAAGCCAGACGGCGCCTTCTCCGCTCACAGCAAATCACGCCCCTTACACGCCCTTGGTCACGGGCGTGACCAAGGGCATGTAACACCAAAATTCTGCCTATTTAAAGGGAGCTTTTCCAGATGTTTGAGGACGAAGTTTTGGAGTTCTAGCCTATTTTCTTGCACTAGTTTTAATCTTGTATATCCTTTTCTTCTTGCACTTTTATTTCCAAAGCTTGTAACTCTAAATTTTCTAGTTGTAATTTCTTTTGCTAAGTAATAAAATAGTTCTTTTTCTCTTACTTTTCCTCTTATTTTCATTATGCACTTCTTTCATTTCATCGTTTCCTCCGTCTCTATGAGTAGCTAAATTCTATTAGTACTCGGCCGAGATGATCCAAGGGAAATAGAATTCTTGATCTAAATTCTAGCTTCTCTTTCTCTTCCTTAAAAAACTTTAGATTTATTCTTGAACTTTTATTGGATTGAGATTGTATTGTCGATATATAATTCTCATCTTTGTTTTCGCAATCTAATAACCGAGAGGTTTTGATTTCGAATCGATCATTTCAAGAATAAAGAGAGTTGAATGCACTCCTCAAGCAAGGATGACATAATTCTCCCAGATTGGAGTCAAATCCAATAGAGGGGTTCACTACGATAAGCCGAGTTTTAGTTTTTGACTCTAGAACGAAAGTTCGTTTGATCAACAAAACTCAGTTGAGCATATCCTCGAGAGAGGTGTGTTCATAAATCGGGAACATCCACGGTCAAGTATTTTCTTAAGAGATTTAGAAGATGTTCTTTTTATATTGTATTTTCCCAAGGTGATTCAATGTTGAGTACTAACCTTTAACTCATCAATTTAAATAAGCTATTTCTCTTTCTCGCAACCAGCCAACCTCAAATTTTATTCGATAAAATAATAGAGATTTTCCGAAGTAAGAGTACTCAACCGCCCCGAGTCTAATACGACCTTGGTTTTTATAACCTGTACTACATTCGATACGGTACACTTGCCGTTATCGTTTGCGGATATAGTTTTGCGCATCAAGTTTTTGGCGCCGTTGGCGGGGACACGGTTGATATTTCGAAAACCGAAATATCTATTAATTTTATCTTTTGCTTTTTCTTAATTTTAATGTGCAACTAAATTCCTGGAAAGGACGCCTTGGGTTTGAATTCCCATCATAGCCTCTAATACCTTGCAAACCCTTCACCGGGTAGATCTTGGGAAGTCCAGGACTAATTTTAATTCACCTAAAAAAAATCTTCATAAAAAAATATTTATATAAAAATTATTATAAAATATAATATAATTAAAATATTTATCTAAAATTTTATTTTATTTATCTTTTTCGCATCTTTTCCTCTTTTAATTTTGGTTTATGACCCGAGGAGACTCTTCAGTCAATCTAGAATTTTGTTTTGATCCGGAAATCGAGCGCACCTTGCGGCGTCGTCTCTGATTTAGTGATCTACCAATAATTCAAGAAGAGTCAATCGGAGAAACTAACGAAGGCTTAATGGATAACCCCGACCATAATGAGGCCCCGCTACGGACTATGTCCTATTATGTGAGGCCAAATTGGGAGGGAACACAATCAAGTATTATTCGCCCGGCGGTGGCGAATAATAATTTTGAAATCAAAACGAGTATCATTCAAATGGTACAGCAAACCGTCATCTTTGACGGGTTACCAGATGAAGATCCAAATTTACATTTATTGAATTTTTTGGAAATTTGCGATACGTTTACAATTAATAGCGTCACCGATAACGCCATTCGTTTGCATTTATTTCCAATTTCTTTGCGGACTAAGGCCAAGCAATGGCTGGGATCTCTTCCTAGAGGTTCCATCACTACGTGGGCCGAAATGGAGGAGAAATTTTTAACTAAATATTTTCCTCCGGCGAATTCCGCTAAATTGCGTACGGACATTCTCTCATTCATGCAAATAGAATCGGAGTATCTTACGACACATGGGAGCGCTTCAAGGAACTTTTGCGGAGATGTCCTCACCATGCCCTTCCCGTATGGGAACAAATCCAGACATTCTACAATGGTTTGAATCTCCAAACAAGGCAGATGATTGATGCATCCGCGGGGGGGGGGGGGGGGGGGGGGGGGGGGGGGGGGACGCTTAATAACAAAACCCCCGAAGCTGCTCAAGAGCTTTTTGAAGAGATGGCCATGAATGCTTATCAGTGGAATGTGCCACGGTCGCGTCCTAACAAACCGACCGGACTCTTTGAAGTCGAGGCCACCCCGAATTTAGCACATCAAGTAGAATGGCTCACTAAGCAAATGGCGGAGATGTCTGCTTACTCCGCCATTAACGAGGATAATAATTATAATAATAATTATTATTATAATAGTTATAATTATAATCAAGAACATGTAGATTATATGGGGAACTCCTATCGTCCTCCTTATAACCCAAATAATAATCTTCCTAATATTTATAATCCGGGTTTACGGAACCACCCAAAATTTTCATGGAGCAACCCCAATAATGCTCAACGCACCCCACAAGCGAATCCTCCCGGATTCGCTCCACCACAACCACCAAAGGCTCCTTCACTTGAAGAGGTTTTCACAAAATACGTCGCCTCTACTGATGCCAATATCCGGAACCTTTCTGGATCTATTAAAAGTCTAGAAAATTAAATTGGACAGCTCGCCAAGATGTTCTCCGAACGCCAGCAGGGGGCTCTTCCGGGCAATACTGAGCCCAACCCACGGGAGAGCGCCAACGTAATTACCCTCCGTATCGGAAAGGAGGTAACTTCTTCAAATTTGGTCAAGCTAGAGGTAAACGTTTCAACTTCATATCCGCAAGTTATTTCTTCTTCTACTCTACCTTCTTCTACTTTAGCTCCGCGTATTCTTAAAAATCCTTCTATTCCTTATCCTTCACATTTTAAAGATGAACGCAATGAGGAGCAATATAGAAAATTCACTGAAATTTTTAAACAAATTCAAATAAATGTGCCATTTTTCGAAGCGATCGCCCAAATGCCCAAATACGCAAAATATCTCAAAGACCTACTTTCTAATAAAAATAAACTTGAAAATTTTTCGCGTATATCTTTAAATGTTGAATGTTCGACAATTTTATTAAATAAATTACCGCAAAAATTAAACGATCTGGGACAGTTTTCCATCCCGTGCTTGTTCGGTAATTTCTTAATAAAACACGCCTTGGCAGATTTGGGCGCTAGCATAAATCTCATGCCATTTTCATTATTTAAAAAGCTTGGTTTGGGCACCCCAAGCCCAACCAATATAAGCACCCAACTAGCGGACAGATAATTTAAATACCCGATAGGGGTGATTGAGGATGTGCTTGTCCAGGTTGACAAATTTATCTTCCCGGTAGATTTTGTCATCCTAGACATTGAGGAAGACGCCGAAGTCCCAATTATACTCGGACGTCCTTTCCTCGCCACCTCTCGGGCAATTATTGATGTGAGTAACGGCAAAGTTCTCCTACGAGTTGGGGATGAAGAAGTAACTTTTAGTATTAACAACTCTAAGAGAAATTCGTTTTCTAATGACGACTCTTGCTTTACTTTAGAATCAAATTTTGAAGAGGAAATAACGACATTTTCTGAATTAATTTCACCTTTATTTGAACATCCGGAAATTGAAAATTTATTTTGTCTAAAAGAAATAACTCGGCCGCTCAAATTTGAAGAAGTAAAACTAAATATTTCTAAAATAAAAACATCTTACGAGGAGCCACCGAGTTTGGAATTAAAACAATTGCCGGAATATTTAAAATATATATTTTTAGAAAAAGATTCAAAATTGTCTGTGATTATATCTTCCGCGCTTAACGATTCGGAAATTTCATAATTAATTAAAATATTAAATAATCACCGCCATGCAATTGCATGGCAAATTTATGACATCAAGGGGAATAACCCCCCATTTTGCACGCACAAAATTAATTTAGAAAATAATTCTCGCAGTACTATTCAGCCTCAATGACCGCTAAATCCAAATATGAAGGACGTCGTTAAGGCCGAAATAATAAAATTATTAGTTGCGGGAATTATTTACCCAATTTCTGATAGCACTTGGGTTAGCCCAGTGCAAGTCGTGCCTAAAAACGGTGGAATAACGGTAATCACAAATGAAAATAATGAGTTGATCCCGACCCGTACTGTTACAGGTTGGCGAGTATGCATCGATTACAGAAAATTATATGATGCTACCCACAAGGATCACTTTCCTTTACCCTTTATTGACTAAATCTTAGTACGCTTATCCGGTCACTCACACTACTGTTTTCTCGATGGTCTTTCAGGATATTTTCAAATCCGAATTGCGCCCGAAGACCAAGAGAAAACCACATTCACATGTCCGTTCGGCACCTTCGCATATTGAAGAATGCCGTTTGGCCTTTGCAACGCGCCGGCTACATTTCAACGATGTATGTTGGCAATATATTAATGAACTTGTAGAAGACGTCATGGAAATTTTCATGGACTATTTTTCTATTTTTGGCGATTCACTTAAAAATTGTTTAAATAATCTTGATCGTGTTCTTCAACGCTGCGAAGACACGAATTTGGCACTCAACTAGGAGAAGTGTCACTTTATGGTCCAAGAGGGATTAGTCCTTGGGCATAAAATCTCAAATAAGGGGATCGAGGTCGATAGGGCCAAGATCGAGGTCATAGAAAAACTTCCCCCACTGACTAATATAAAATCTATTAGAAGTTTTCTAGGACATGCAGGTTTTTATAGGCGGTTTATAAAAGATTTCTCAAAAATTACGAAACCGCTAACTCATCTTCCAGAAAAAGAATCCGCATTTAATTTTGATGAGGAATGTTTAAAAGCATTTAATAAAATTAAAAACGAGCTTATCAATTCTCCTATTTTAATCGCGCCAAATTGGTCCCTTCCGTTTGAAATCATGTGCGATGCGAGTGATTTTGCTGTAGGTGCAGTTTTAGGCCAACGGGTGAATAAACATTTTCACCCAATTTATTACGCAAGCAAAACGCTAACATCCGCACAAGCGAATTATACAACAACGGAAAAGGAATTTTTGGCAATAATTTTTGCGTTTGATAAATTTCGATCATATTTAACGCTTTCAAAAGTTATTGTTTTTACAGATCACTCCGCTCTCCGGTATTTACTACAAAAAGAAGATGCAAAGCCTCGACTGCTAAGGTGGATCCTCCTACTACAAGAATTCGATTTGGAGATCCAAGATAAAAGGGGAGCGGAGAATGTTGCGGGCGACCACCTCTCACGGTGAGCTTCGTCTCATGTTTCTTCGCTGGTCCTTTGGATGAGAGGGAGCCGTCGAGCTTTGAGAAAGCCAAAGGCGTGAAGCAGTGGGATATTGCTACGCAAGAAGAGATGGATACTCTCAAGAAGAGTGAGACTTGGTCTCTAGTGCCCAGGCCTAAGGGCATTACCCCTATAACATCCAAATGGGTTTACAAGCTCAAGAAGAAAGCTGACGGTACGATCGAGCGATACAAGGATCGCCTTGTAGCTCGCGGGTTCTCACAGCAGTATGGTGAAGATTATGATGAGACGTTTAGTCCAGTGGCAAAGATGACTTCGGTCCGTTTTGTTATTGCCTTGGCGGCATCTTGTGGATGGGAGATTTGGCTGTTTGATGTTAAGAATGCTTTCTTACGGAGAGATTGACAAGGATATCTTCATGATCCAGCCACCGGGATTCACCTCGGAGGATCGTCCAGAGTACGTCTGCAAACTGAAGAAGGCCTTATATGGGTTGAAGAAAGCGCCTCGGGCGTGGTATGGAAAGATCGCGGAGTATCTTCTATTTTGCGGGTTCTGTGCTTCAGACTCTGATTCTAGCTTGTTCGTTAAGAAGGAGGGGGCGCTTCAGGTTATTGTGCTGCTATATGTGGATGACATGATTGTCACCGGGAACTCGAAGGAGGCGGTAGCAAGGCTGAGATCTGAGCTTGCTTTCAGGTTCGAGATGAAGGATCTGGGGGAGCTTCACCATTTCCTTGGACTCGAGGTCCAAAGGCGGGAGAGCGGAGTGCTCGTTTCTCAGGTAAGATATGCGGAGCGGATCGTTCAACGATTCGGCATGGAATAAGGGAAGAGCAGCTCTATACCTCTGGAACAACATCATAAACTTCGGAAGGATGAGGGAAGAGTTCTATCTGATCCGTTGGTGTTCCGAGCTCTGGTTGGGAGCTTGATTTACTTGACCATCACGTGGCCTGATATTGCTTATGCAGTTGGCAAAGTGAGTTGGTACATGGCAGAGCCACGGAAGCCTCATCTTCTGGCGGCAAAAGGGATTCTGAAATATGTGAAGTCGACCTCTGATTTGGGTCTCCTATTTAGGAGAGGGTCAATCTTGGAGTTGCATGGATACATGGATGCTGACTAAGGGGGAGACGTGGATGATCAGAGATCAATGTCTGGTTATGTCTTTATGAAGGGCCCCACAGCTATCTATTGGTGCAGAAAAAAGCAGGAGTCGGTGTCCGTATCTACCACAGAAGCGGAATACAAAGCTTCGGCCTTGGCAGCTCAGGAAGCTGTTTGGCTCAAGAGGTTGGTGGAGGACGTTCATGAGGAGGTTTGAGTTCTCATTATGCTACGCGGGGACAGTGAGAGTGCTCTCAAGCTGGTTAATAATCCAGTCTGTCACGCGAGGACCAAGCATATTGAGATTGAGCACCATTTCATTCGTGAAAAGGTGTTGGGAGGATCTCTTATGGTCGAGCATGTTTGGAGTACGGACAATGTCGCAGACATCTTCATAAATCCGCTGGCGAAGGGACCGTTTATACGGTTGCGGAGTTTACTCGGGCTAGTCTCCACTTCCCACTTCAAGGGGGAGTGTTGAAATTTTGAAGTGAAGTGGAGAATGGGCTGTCTGATGTTGGGAGACCGCCGAGACCGCGCGGCCTGCGCTTATTTTTTGCCAGTCTGGCTCTGCTGGTCTATTCTGTCGGACTGCTGGTTCTACTGTTTGTTCTTTGTAGCTGCGGTCTATTTTTGATTTAGTGTGCTGGTTGGCCTGTCTTCTTTGTTGGAAGACCGGGCGGTCTGTTCCTATGTGTGACCTCCTGTCCGGGCGGGTTGTGCTTGGCGATCTGGCGACTTGTTCTAAGTCAGCCAGATGGTTCCTGGTTTGCTCCTGGTGGTCAAAGGGAGGAGTACCTTTTGTGACCACGCGACTTGTGCGCGGTCTCGTGTTCGCGCCACCTATGCGCGACCTGTCTGCTGTTCTGTGTCTTGGTCGAATGATCGTCCAAGTAGTGTGGTCGCACGGTCTGCCTTGTGAGACCGCCGGCGATCTGACAGGTGGTGATTGTATCTCTCCTGTGCGGTGACGACATCCGTCTACCCGCCTATAAATAGAGGTGCAGGGCCCGTCATTCCTAACGAGAACTGTAAGAACTGAGCTTGGGTTAATTCGTGCGGTCTCACTTTGAGGTCGGGCGGTCTCGGAAGCGAGTTGACTGTTTGTTGTGTTCGCAGGTTTGCGGTCAGTAGGTTGCGGTCTCCTTCCTTGGTGATTCCCAGCGGATTGAATAAACAGTTCGGCAGCAGTCAGTAGGTTGCGGTCTCAAGTCAAGCTGGGAGACTTCTGGAGTCGAGCGGTCTGTGCGGTCTCAGCTTGTCTAGCCGCCAGATTTGTTTTGGTGTGTTTTGTTCTTCTCGTCTCTGCGATTCTGATGAATCATGTCTCGCCATGTATACCTCGCACTGTAAATGAAGTTTGTGATTCAATAAAATCTCTTGTGTTGTTGTGTGGTATTGTGGTTGTTTGGCTTTAACTCAGTTGATGCAACTCCTGCTTACTCTTAAACGATTCAAATCAAAATTTTAACAATCAGGTCCTTTCTGCCATTTCTGAGGTCTGAAGGCTTCTCCTTCACCTCCACCACCAAGGAGATCATTTTTCCGGCGATTTCCACTACCATCCTTCCATTCGGGAGCGTTAGCAAGCATTCTCCACCAAGTGTTCAAGCATCCCTCGTCGTGGGAAGCCATAGAAGTGCTGTAGGTCGTTGGAGCGGTGACAGCCTCCTTCGAATCCGCACACCATCTGAGTGACGATCCCTGAGAGAGCCTGACAACCTCTCATTCCGGCCGAGAACCCAAGATGCGGTGACATCTTCCTATTGGTCCTCTCTAAACTTGATGCTTGTGTTTTCTTTGTGTTGTTGTAATGAACTATTGATTAGCTTAATGTCATAGACCTTGTATGATGTTCATGTGCAATGATGCGGTGGTGTGAGAATCGCATTTTCCTTGTTGTGATTTTCTGAGTTCGTTGTGTGTGAAGCCCTAGCAATTGCTAGTGGTGATGCATGGAGAAGAGGTGTGTGTGACCCTCACCCGTCACAGTTACTTTCCGTCCATGCAACTCCCGAAGTACGGCATCGCGGCCGCTGCATCCATCCCGCCTTGCGAAGCGGAGTCTTGACCCGCATCTCTCTTTTTCGCATCAGCTTAGGAACCAAATCACAACCCCCTTTGTTATTACTTAGTTTTCCTTTTAACTAATTTCCGGGCAGAGCGAGTCATACTACCCAACTTGCGGTCCTTTGAGATCGACATTCGGGGAGTTCCTCCCTATTTTATTACTGGAGCGACCAGTGCACTGCCGTCATATCGCATTTCGTGCTAGATAATTAGCGTTGCTGAAATTGCGCATCAAGTTCTTGGCGTCGTTGCTAAAATTGCGCATCAAAGTATGATTGGCTTAGCACACACCTAGTGTTCAATTGAAGTCTGGGGGTGTTGTGTACTTCTTGAAAATGTTGTATTGGTGATTGTAATTCTCTTGAGTGCTCAGTTATGTTGAATGCGATTCCCATCGTCCTTCTACTTATCTAGCCTAAACTCAACCTAAGCCCAATCCTAACCCATAAGTCCTATTGATTTTAGATACGAGTCGTCTCATGCAGTAGAGAGAGTGCGAACGTGCAAGCCTATGGACACCGACTTTGATGAATTTCTTAGGAGTTTGTCCCAAGCTTTGATTCAAGTAAAACTCTACTCATTAGTCACGCTATTTTCCATTTTGCGCGACCGAAAGATTCACCAGGATTCACCATCCAAGTAAATTAAATTTCAAATTATTGTTTTAGAAATAGTTAAATGTAATTTTGTGTTAAATTCTATTCTAATGTATTTCTACGCTCGTGAGCATGCGACTTCGCATGAGTCTCCACCGCTCAATCATAATCTAACATCCGATTGTTCCGATAGGAGTGCGGAGTAGTTTGCCCGAGACGTGCAAATGGTTAAGTCTGGGGGTATGTACTCATTTGGGCCGTATTTTTAGTCGATGCACCACACTTTAGGCATGTTTATGATCATATTTGTTATTCCCTGTTAGGTGCAATCTTAGGCCCGTTTCGGTGTGCATTTGTGCTCCTTGTTATTGGGGTTAAGCACATGGTGCTCCCCAATCCTTTTTCTGTGTTTATTTGGTGTTGGAGGTGTATTCCCAATTGGTATGTCTTATGTGCAGGTGGCCGGATTGTCCCGTTTTCCCCCAAAATCTATGTCTGTGCATATCGCACGGTCGTGTGTTTCCTTGACGCACGGACGGTGACGATCGTGCGTCTGTATCTGGGCAGAAAACGGACAATCTGAGTTTAGTTGTGCGTTTTTATGCACGGGTGGATTTGCCCGTGCGTGAGTAAAACGCACGATCGACCTGTTCCCTCCTATTTTTAGTCATTCTGAATTTACCCGTGCATTTTTACGCACGGGCGGATTTGCCCGTGCGTGAGTAATACGCACGGGCGGCGCAGCGTCTCCATCAAGTCAGAATTTATCATTTCATTACGCACGGTTAACGCACGATCGTGCGTGACCATTTTTCTGCCTGTTTAGTATAAAATGCAGGATAAGCCGCAGTCAACTGGAGCTCGAGAGGGGAGCAGGAAATCAGGTCCTTCCCGCTGTTTCTGAGGTCTGAAGGCTTCTCCTTCACCTCCACCACCAAGGAGACCATTTTTCCGGCGATTTCCACCACCATCATTCCATTCGGGAGCGTTAGCAAGCTTTCTCCACCAAGTGTTCAAGCATCCCTCGTCGTGGGAAGCCATAGAAGTGTTGTAGGTCATTGGAGCGGTGACAGCCTCCATCGAATCCGCACACCATCTGAGGGTCGAGCCCGGAGAGAGCCCGACAACCTCTCATTCCGGCCGAGAACCCAAGATGCGGTGACATCTTCCTATTGGTCCTCTATAAACTTGATGCTTGTGTTTTCTTTATGTTGTTGTAATGAACTATTGATTAGCTTAATGTCATAGACCTTTATGATGTTCATGTGCAATGATGCGGTGGTGTGAGAATCACATTTTCCTTGTTGTGATTTTCTGAGTTCGTTGTGTGTGAAGCCCTAGCAATTGCTAGTGGTGAGGCTTGGAGAAGAGGTGTGTGCGACCCTCACCCATCATAGTTACATTCCGTCCACGCGCCTACCGAAGCATGGCATCGCGGCCGCTGCATCCATCCTGCCTTGCGAAGCGGAGTCTTGACCTTCATCTCTCTTTTCTGCATCAGCTTAGGAACCAAATAACAACCCCCTTTGTTATTACTTAGTTTTCCCTTTAACTAATTTTCGGGCAGAGCTAGTCATACTACCAAACTTGAGGTCCTTTGAAATTGACATTCGGGGAGTTCCTCCCTATTTTATTACTTGAGCGACCGGTGCACTGCCGTCGTATCGCATTTCGTGCTAGCTAATTAGCGTTGCTGAAATAGCGCATCAGCGAGCTCCCCTCGCCCCCGCGCACCCAGCAAGAGGGGGCGAGACCCATCAGGGGGGGGGGGGGGGGAGCTCCTCTCGCCCCCGCCCCATGTAAAGGGGGGCGAGCTCCCCTCGCCCCCGCGCCACCGGCAGGAGGGGGAGAGACCCAGCAAGGGGGGGGGTGCGAGCTCCCCTCGCCCCCGCCCCATGTAAGGGGGCGAGCTCCCCTCGCCCCCGCGCACCCAGTAGGAGGGGGCGAGACCCAGCAAGGGTGGGCGAGCTCCTCTCACCCTCGACTCATGTAAGGGGGGAGAGCTCGCTTCGCCCCCGCGCCCCCAGTAGGAGGGGGTGAGACCCATCAGGGGGGGGGCGAGCTCCTCTCGCCCCTGCCCCATTTAAAGGGGGGCGAGCTCCCATCGCCCCCGCGCCCCTGGCAGGAGGGGGCGAGACCCAGCAGGGGGGGGGGGGGAGAGCTCCTCTCTCGCCCGCCCCATGTAAAGGGGGGCAAGCTCCCCTCGCCCCCCGCGCACCCAGCAGGAGGGGGCGAGATCCAGCAGGGGGCCGAACCTGGCTGGGTCTTGCACCCAGCAGGAGGGGGCGAGATCCAACAGGGGATCGACCCTGGCTGGGTCTCGCCCAAGCCCCAGCAGGGGGGCGAGGGGAGAAGGCCTCGCCCCCCCCCCCCCCCCCCCCCCCCCACCCCCGCCCCCACCCTAGTAGGGGGGCGAGACCAGCAGGGGGCCGACCCCCGGGTCTCTCTCCATCCCAGTTAGGATGGCACGCCGAGCCCCGTGAAGTACCCCCTCGCCCAGTTCCGGAGGGAGGGGTTGGTCTGCGTTTAGCACTACAGAACAGCGGGATTTGGCTATTCGCAGGGCAAATCCGGGGGCATTTTGGTATTTTGCAGGCAGTTTTTTGGCTATTCGCAGCCCAAATCCAGAAATCCTATAAATAGGACCAAGGGGGCACCATTTGGGGGCAAGCTTGTTCTAGGCTAGCTCTCTCTCTCCCTCCCCAAATCTCTCTCTAGTGGGGTGAGGAGAGCCTCCAGTGGTGCCCAAGCACGGCATTGGCTTGGGAGGGGAAGCGCTCTAAGGATCTTTCGGGTATGTGGTGGGACCTCCTCGCCGAGCCCTTGGTCCAGTTCATAGTTCCAACACCTTCAACCTAGAGCTCAGGAGGGAGGCGCCCTCCCAGCTCGCCCGCCCCTTCAAGGGGGCCAGCTCAGGAGGGAGGCGCCATCCCAGCTGACCCCGCCCCTTCAAGGGGGCGAGCTCAGGAGAGAGGTGCCCTCCCAGCTCGCCCCGCCCCTTCTAGCCCAGCCCCAAAGGGGGGCGAACGAGGAAGCATCCGGGCCCCACTCGCCCCGGTCCAAAAGGAGTCGAGTGAATGTTGGTGGGCAAGACCACCCCGGGTGGTGGCTACCCAATGGCCCGGAGAGTGCAGAGGTCAGCAATTCGGCTCCGCGAGAGCAAGGAAGGAAGGGTTTTCAAAGGAAAAGAGCCAACCGATCGAGGTGGAGGCAGGGATCGAACACACCCTCTCCACCACCTCAGTAAGCCATGGCAATTGGCGGAGGAAGAAGAAGGAGAGCCAGGAAAGAAGAAAGAAGAGGAAGAAAAAAAGGATATGTTTGAGTTACCTAACTGTGACCTCCACGATGAGGAGGGTCACGCGACGACTGCCTGCCCTGAGTTCTTGAAATGAAGGATGCGAGGGGTCCAAGGCGGTAATAGAGCTACCAGAAGAAGTCGAGGAAGACCGGGCCTGCGAGTGTAAGACTCAGTTCGGTTTCCACGCTTAGTTTTCTTTTCATTCCCTAAGTTCATGTAATGCGATGTTTCGTTTCCATGCCTTGTTTTCTCACATGTATTAGAATGATTAATATAATGAAAGTTTTTCAAAAAATAGTTAGCACCGATGCTGGCCTGCTGACCAGGCTCCGACCTAGCTGGCAGGGCCGGGAACCGCTCGGGTAAGGAAAGAAAAATACTCCACCTCTAGTTGAGCCTGGCTCCTAGATTGTGTCGACCTTGTATCCACCTTTAGTTGAGCCTGGATCCTAGAGTGTGTCGACCTTGTATCCACCTCTAGTTGAGCTCATCTCCTAGAGTGTTTCGACCTTGTATCCACCTCTAGTTAAGCCTGACTCCTAGAGTGTGTCGACCTTTTATCCACCTCTAGTTGAGCTTGGCTCCTAGAAGGTATCGAAGTTAGCCCCGAGCAGACTTGATGACCAGGCTCTCACCTATTTGGCAGGGCCGTAGGCTCACTCGGTGGCAGGTTTCAAAGGCAGTTAGCCCCCAGCAGACCCGCTGACCAGGCTCTCACCTAGCTGGTAGGGCCATAGGCTCACTCGGTGGCAGGTTTTAAAGGCAGTTAGCACCGAGCAGACCCGTTGAACAGGCTCTCACCTAGCTGGCAGGGTCGTAGACTCACTCAGTGGCAGGTTTCAAAGGCAGTTATCCCCGAGCAGACCCGCTGACCAGGCTCTCACCTAGCTGGCAGGGCCGTAGGCTCCCTCGGTGGCAGGTTTCAAAGGTAGTTATCCCCGAGCAGACCCGCTGACCAGGCTCTCACCTAGCTGGCAGGGCCGTAGGCTCACTCGGTGGCAGGTTTCAAAGGCAATTAGCCCCGAGCTGGCCCGCTGACCAGGCTCCCACCTAGCTGGCTGGGCCAGGAACCGCTCGGGGCAGGAAAGAAAAATACTACACCTCTAGTTGAGCTTGGCTCCTAGATTGTGTCGACCTTGTATCCACCTTTAGTTGAGCCTGGCTCCTAGAGTGTGTCGACCTTGTATCCACCTCTAGTTGAGCTCGGCTCCTAGAGTGTGTCGACCTTGTATCCAGCTCTACTTGAGCCTGGCTCCTAGATTGTGTCGACCTTGTATCCACCTCTAGTTGAGCTTGGCTCCTAGAAGGTGTCGAAATTAGCCCTGAGCAGACCCGCTGACCAGTCTCTCACCTAGCTAGCAGGGCCGTAGGCTCACTCGGTGGCAGGTTGTAAAGGCAGATAGCCCCGAGCAAAGCCGCTGACCAGGCTCTCACCTAGCTGACAGGGCCGTAAGCTCACTCGGTGGCAGGTTTCAAAGGCAGTTAGCCCCGAGCAGACCCGCTGACCAGGCTCTCACCTAGCTGGCAGGGCCGTAGGCTCACTCGGTGGTAGGTTTCAAAGGCAGTTAGCCCCGAGCAGACCCGCTGACTAGGCTCTCACCTAGCTGGCAGGGTCGTAGGCTCACTCGGTGGCAGGTTTCAAAGGCAGTTAGCCCCAAGCAGACCCGCTGACCAGGCTATCACCTAGCTGGCAGGGCCGTAGGCTCACTCGGTGGCAGGTTGTAAAGGCCGTTAGCCCCGAGCAGACCCGCTGACCAGGCTCTCACCTAGCTGGCAGGGCTGTAGGCTCACTCGGTGGCAGGTTTCAAAGGTAGTTAGCCCCGAGCAGACCCGCTGACCAGGCTCTCACCTAGCTAGCAGGGTCGTAGGCTCCCTCGGTGTCAGGTTTCGAAGGCAGTTAGCCCCGCGCAGACCCGCTGACCAGGCTCTCACCTAGATGGTAGGGCCGTAGGCTCACTCGGTGGCAGGTTTCAAAGGCAATTAGCCCCGAGCTGGCCCGCTGACCAGGCTCCCACCTAGCTGACAGGGCCGGGAACTGCTCGAGGTAGGAAAGAAAAATACTCCACCTCCAGTTGAGCATGGCTCCTAAAGTGTGTCGACCTTGTATCCACCTCTAGTTCAGCTTGGCTCCTAGAGTGTGTCGACCTTGTATCCACCTCTAGTTGAGCCTGTCTCCTAGATTGTGACGACCTTGTATCCACCTCTAGTTGAGCCTGGCTCCTAGAGTGTGTCGACCTTGTATCCACCTCTAGTTGAGCTTGGCTCCTAGAAGGTGTCGAACTTAGCCCCGATGCTGGCCAGCTGACCAGGCTCCCACCAAGCTGGCAGGGCCGAGAACCGCTCAGTGGCCAGAAGTTCTTTATGCTGGAATGCCCCAGATTGATTCCGTTGCTGGGCTCTCATAGACGGTGGGTCAGGTTGATCTTGCAGAGAGGCTGGCAAGGTAGCAAGTATTTTATGCTGGAATGCCCCGGATGATTCCGCTAGCCTGGCTCTCGCTAGCCGGCGGGCTTGAAAGACCTCTCGGGGTGGTTGTATGTTTTTCTCCCGAGGTGGTCTCGCTAGCTGGGCTCTCGCTAGCCGGCAGGGTTGGAAGACCTCTCGGGGAGGTTATATGTTTTTTCCCAAGGTGGTATCACTAGCCGGGCTCTCGCTAGCCGGCGGGGTTGGAGGACCTCTCGGGGAGGCTATATGTTTTTTCCGAGTTAGCACCGTTAGCCAGATTCCCAGCGACACTCTTCGAATATACAGGGTTGGACATTTCTTTCCGAGCGTGTACCTCGCTCGAAAAGAGCGGGGATTGTGTACAACCCTGTATTCGTCGAGTTTTCTCACGAGGTAAGAGATATTTTGTAACATTATTGTTCAGTATGATCTAGGGTAAGGAAAGAGGAGGGCGAGCGGTGGAGGTGGAGACCTCCCACTTGCCCAACTCATGAAGGGGGGCGAGCTCCCCGCGCCCCTGACAGGAGGGGGCGAGACCCAGCAAGGGGGGGAGCGAGCTCCTCTCGCCCCCGGCCCATGTAATGGGGGCGAGCTCCCCTCGCCCCCCGCGCCCCTGGAAGGAGTGGGCGAGACCCAGCAAGGTGGGGAGAGCTCCTCTCGCCCCTGCCCCATGTAAGGGGGGCGAGCTCCCCTAGCCCCTGCGCCCCCAGCAAGAGAGGGAGAGACCCATCAGGGGGGGGGGGGAGCTCCTCTCGCCCCCGCCCCATGTAAAGGGGGGCGAGCTCCCCTCGCCCCAGCGCCCCCGACAGGAGGGGGCGAGACCCAGCAATGGGGGTGGGGGGCGACTCCTCTCGCCCCCGCCCCATGTAAAGGGGGGCGAGCTCCCCTCGTTCCCGCAGGAGGGGGAGAGACCCAGCACGGTGGGGGGGGGGGGGGGGAGGGGGGGAGCTCCTGTCGCCCCCGCCCCATGTAAGGTGGGCGAGCTCCCCTCGCCCCAGCGCCCCCAGCAGGAGGGGGCGAGACCCATCCGGGGGGGGCGAGCTCCTCTCGCCCTCGCCCCATGTAAAGGCAGGCGAGCTCCCCTCGCCCCGTGCCCCCGGCAGGAGGGGGTGAGTCCCAGCTAGGGGGGGGGGAGGCGAGCTCCTCTCTCCCCTGCCCCATGTAAATGGGGGCGAGCTCCCCTCGCCCCCGCGCCCCCGACAGGAGGGGGCGAGACCGAGCAAGGGGGGGCAAGCTCCTCTCGCCCCTGCCCCATGTAAGGGGGGCGAGCTCCCCTCGCCCCCGCGCCCCCAGCAGGAGGGTCGAGACCCATCAGGGGGGGATCTCCTCTCGCCCCCGCCCCATGTAAAGGGGGGCGAGCGCCCCTTGCCCCCGCGCCCCCGGCAGGAGGGCAAGAGGGGGTGAGACCCAGCAAGGGGGGGGGGGGGGGTCGAGCTCCTCTTGCCCCCGCCCCATGTAAGGGGTGCGACCTCCCCTCGCCCCCGCGCCCCCAGCAGGACGGGGCGAGACCCAGCAAGGGGGGGGGGGGGGGGGGGGGGGGGGGGGGGGCGAGCTCCTCTCGCCCCGCCCCATGTAAGGGGGTCGAGGTCCCTTCGCCCCCGCGCCCCCAGCAGGAGGGGGCGAGACCCATCAGGGGGGCAGGGCGAGCTCCTCTCGCCCCCCGCCCCATGTAAAGGGGGGCGAGTTCCCCTTGCCCCTACGCCCCCAGCAGGAGGGGGAGAGACCCATCAGGGGGGCGAGCTCCTCTCGCCCCCACCCCATGTAAAGGGGGGCGAGCTCCCCGCGACCCCGGTAGGAGGGGGGCGAGACCCAGCAGGGGGGGTGAGCTCCTCTCGCCCCCGCCCCATGTAAAGGGGGGGCGAGCTCCCCTCGCCCCCATGCCCCCGGCAAGAGGGGGCGAGACCCAGCAAAGGGGGCGAGCTCCTCTCGCACCCGCCCCATGTAAGGTGGGAGAGCTCCCCTCGCCCTCGCGCCCCCAGCAGGAGGGGGCGAGCTCCTGTCGCCCCCGCCCCATGTAAAGGGAGGCGATCTCCCCTCGCCCCCGTGCCCCCGGCAGGAGGGGGCGAGACCCAGCAAGGGGGGGGGGCGAGCTCCTCTCGCCCCTGCCCCATGTAAAGGGGGGTGAGCTCCCCTCGCCCCTGCGCCCCGAGCCCCCGGCAGGAGGGGGCGAGACCGAGCAAGGGGGGGGGGGGGGCAAGCTCCTCTCTCCCCCACCCCATGTAAGGGGGGCGAGTTCCCCTCGCCCCCGCGCCCCCAGCAGAAAGGGGGTGAGACCCATCAGGGGGCGGAGCTCCTCTCGCCCCCGCCCCATGTAAAGAGGGGAGAGCTTCC